>SJYT01003652.1:49982-63671 GCA_006410635.1 Cephalophus harveyi | reverse complement strand
GGATCAGATTTGAATGGTCTAGTGGTTTTCCCTACTTTCTTCAATTTGAGTCTGAATTTGGTAATTAGGAGTTCATGATCTGGGCCACAGTCAGCTCCTGGTCTTGTTTTTGCTGACTATATAGAGCTTCTCCATCTTTGACTGCATAGAATATAATCAATCTGATTTCGGTGTTGACCATCTGGTGATGTCCACGTGTAGAGTCTTCTCTTGTGTTGTTGGAAGAGGGTGTTTGCTATGACCAGTGCATTTTCTTGGCAAAACTCTATTAGTCTTTGCCCTGCTTCATTCCACATTCCAAGGCCAAATTTGCCTGTTACTCCAGGTGTTTCATGACTTCCTACTTTTACATTCCAGTTCCCTATAATTTTTGGGGGGTGTTAGTTCTAAAAGGTCTTGTAGGTCTTCATAGAACCGTTCAATTTCAGCTTCTTCAGCGTTACTGGTTGGGGCATAGACTTGGATTACCGTGATATTGAATATTTTGCCTTGGAAACTAACAGAGATCATTCTGTCATTTTTGAGATGGCATCCAAGTACTACATTTCGGACTCTTTTGTTGACCACGATGGCTACTCCATTTCTTCTGAGGGATTCCTGCCCGCAGTAGTAGATATAATAGTCATCTGAATTAAATTCACCCATTCCAGCCCATTTTAGTTCATTTTAGAATGTCAACATTCACCCTTGTCATCTCTTGTTTGACCACTTCCAATTTGCCTTGATTCTTGGACCTGACATTCCAGGTTCCTATGCAATATTGTTCTTTACAGCATCGGACCTCGCTTCTATCACTAGTCACATTGACAACTGGGTATTGTTTTTGCTTTGGCTCCATCCCTTCATTCTTTCTGGAGTTATTTCTCCACTGATCTCCAGTAGCATATTGAGCACCTACTGACCTGAGGAGTTCCTCTTTCAGTATCCTATCATTTTGCCTTTTCATACTGTTCATGGGGTTCTCAAGGCCAGAATACTGAAGTGGCTTGCCATTCCCTTCTCCAGTGGA
The DNA here is from genome assembly GCA_006410635.1 of Cephalophus harveyi. Taxonomy (NCBI): domain Eukaryota; kingdom Metazoa; phylum Chordata; class Mammalia; order Artiodactyla; family Bovidae; genus Cephalophus; species Cephalophus harveyi. The sequence continues at coordinate 62,662 of SJYT01003652.1, read as the reverse complement.
CCACATTCTGTCAGACTTCTCCACCATGACCCGCCTGTCTTGGGTTGCCTTGCGAGCATGGCTTAGTTTCATTGAGTTAGACAAGGCTGTGGTCCTACTGTGATTAGACTAACTAGTTTTCTGTGAGTATGGTTTCAGTGTGTCTGCCCTCTGATGCTCTCTTGCAACACCTACCATGTTACTTTGGTTTCTCTTACCCTGGGCGTGGAGTATCTCTTCACGGCTGCTCCAGCAAAGCGAACTCGCTGCTCCTTACCTTGGATGAAGGGTATCTCCTCACCGCCCCCCTTTCTGACCTTCAACGTGGGATAGCTCCTCTAGGCCCTCCTGTGCCCGCGTAGCCACCATTTCTTGGACGTGGTGTGGCTCCTCCCGGCCACCACCCCTGGCCTCAGATGTGGGGTGGCTCCTCTCGGCTGTCCCCCCTGACCTCAGACACAGGGTGGCTCTTTCTAAGTTAAATGGCAAGAATTCATTGACTATCTGAGTTATTTCAAATAGAATAAAATATTGGAACATTAGTTGCTAGACATATCTAAACTTACCTTTTTTTGCCTTCTTAGGAGAGGAAGACTAAAGCGGAAGTTTTCCAGTCAGGAAATGCTGGTATGATAGAGAGTTCACAATTACTTTTTTCTTAGTTTTTGCTAGAGATTAAGTTTTTAAGGGTTAAAATTTTTATTATGTGTAATTAAAGCTACAACAATAAGGGAAACATTTCAGTAATGCAGATGAATAAAATGTGTGAATTCAATAAAACAAGGTGTAAGCATTGGTATTACATTTTTTAAAGGAAAAGAAGGTTAATTTTGTCCTAGAGTTGTTTCTGAATGGAGAAGACGATAAGGGACAAAATTAATATGGATACTGAAAGTTGTAGAAGGTTTGTGGAAAAGGAACACTAAGAAAAGTTTTTTCATGCTCAGAATTGGCTAAGGTTGGATTAAGTCTAATTAAGTAAACAGATTCTGTTATTGAGAGTATGCTGGTGTAAAACTAGAGTTTGAATCTCTGTTAGAAGAACAAAATTTTCCTGAAATTCTGCCTCTGATGACAGATTGTAAAACTTCCTGTGCTTTTAAGTGATCTGTATTTGTCTTTGAAATCTGTCACTCTGGTTAAGTGAATAAGTACTGCTTCACAGTGACCTGTGATGCTATTTAATCAAGTGTTTTGAAACCTCCTTGATATTTTGACAAACTTCCCAAATATAAAATTCTAAATAAAGTTATTTAGACCTCCAACTAGAGGTTGCTGCATCTCAGAGAGGGATCAAATTAACTAGGAGTATTGGGTATGTTAACATGAACATGAAGTCTCTCAGTCATGTCCGACTCTTTGCGACCCTATGGACTGCAGCCCACGAGGCTCCTCCGTCCATGAGATTTTCCAGGCAAGAGTACTGGAGTGGGTTGCCATTGCAATTCTACCTGCTCCATCTGGGCTCGCTTTTCTTTTGTGCATTGACTCACACTGAGTTCATTGCGAGCCACTCTAGTCCATTCTCTTTCAGGAGCTGGGAGACTCTGGTGGCCTCCCTCAGGGAGTCGTACTGGAATTTTGGGGCTATACGACCTCTGATTTTCTGTCTTTATGCTGCTGCTGCTAAGTCGCTTCAGTCGTGTCTGACTCTGTGCGACGACACAGACGGCAGCCCATTGGACTCCGCCATCCCTGGGATTCTCCAGGCAAGAACACTGGAGTGGGATGCCATTTCCTTCTCCAATGCATGAAAGTGAAAAGTGAAAGTGAAGTCGCTCAGTCGTGTCTGACTCAGCGACCCCATGGACTGCAGCCTACCAGTCTCCTCTGTCCAGGGAGTTTCCAGGCAAGAGTCTGTCTCTATGACCATACCGTATTGGTTAATTGTGGTTTTGTGTGTATTGTTTTAGGGTGAGACATTAGATTTGAAATGTAGTTTCCATCCCTGGGTAGAAAGATCTTGTGGAGTAGGAAATGGCAGCCTACTCCAGTACTCTTGCCTGGAGAATCCAATGGACAGAGGAGCCTGGTGGGCTATAGCCCATTGGATTGCAAAGAGTCAAACATGACTGAGCAAATGAGCACTCAATTTCTCTGGCTTGTGCAGGCTGGGAATCCTGACTAGTTTGGGCTCACTTCCCTTTCAGGGAGTGAACCACTTTGGGCTTGTTTGTGGGCTAGAATGGGCCTGTTCTCTTCCAAGAGTTGGGCGATCTCTTTGGAGGCTTCTATCTGGGAGTAGAATTGGAATTTTAGGGGAACACCTCATCTGATCTTTTGTTAAGGGAGGTACCTTGTTTGTTGTATGTATGTGTGCACGTATTAGCATTTGCATTGGCTAGTTGAGATGTCTCTGGTGTCTGAGCTCTGATGACACCAAGGTACATGTCCCTATTGTTTTGGCTTTGACTACTGGTAGAAGAACACTGGTTGGGATTTTCCTTTCTGGGGCTAGGGAACTGCAACCCTAAGAGACCAATTTACATTGCACTGGTTTGCTGTTTGACCATGAAAAAGAAAATATGGGTGATCATAGCTCTGTTCTGTCTTATATGCGTTTATACAAGTTATTGTGTTAGCCATACTTTTGTCCTGATGTTCAAGAGGAAAAGAAAATTGTCTAGTGAGGTTATCAGAGTGTTAACTACTCATGTCACTGCTTGCTTTGTTGTTGTTCATTCACTAAGTTATGTCTGACTCTTTGTAACTCCATGAACCTGGAGCGCGCAAGGCTTCCTGTCCTTCACTATCTCCCAGAGTTTGCTCAAACTCATGTCCATCGAGTCAGCGATGCCATCCAACTGTCTCATCCTCTGCTGTCCCCTTCTCCTCTTGCCCTTAATCTTTCCCAGCATCAGGGTCTTTTCCAGTGAGTCGGCTCTTTGCATCAGGTGGCCAAAGTATTGGAGCTTCAACTTCAGTCCTTCCAATGAATATTCAGTGTTGATTCCCTTTAGGATTGACTTGCGTAATGCTAAAAGTACATGTACAATCCTTGTGTAACAATTTGGTATAAGGAAAAGGAAGCCTAGCACTGAGGGATATGGCGGACACAGGGCAGGTGATAACCACTCTAGCGTTGGGGACAGATGTTTTGTTATATTGTAGGATTTGCAATCAAAAGGGGAAATGATGGAAAAATCCATACATATTCAGATATGGGGAAGTCATTCTGGCTTATACATAGTTTAACCTAAACTTTACTGTCAGGAGTGGCCTTTTATGCAAACATGCATAGAATATCTGCTTTGAGGAGGGGAATCCATTTGAAAGTCAAAATGGAGTAGCCAGTGTAAAACTAGATGGTCAACGTGAACATAATTTCAGACACATTCTTGTATAGCTAAAAACTTGAATTTTCTAAACTATGTCATACCTGGGGACATCACCAGCCATTCTCAAGGCAGTATCTCCTGGCAGCTGCAATCTTAATGGTCTCAAGGTCTCCTTTCGTAGTTATTAAATTTTCTAGACAATAGAATTAATTTAGATAAGATGTTAGAAAAAGGAGACATGTGGAGGCCAGTAGCTCCCATTAGTACCATGTCAGAAATTAAAACTGACTTAGGTAAAATTAGACAACTGACTACAGGTATCCACTGAAGTTCAAGGTCCAGACTTGGTTTCAGGCTTATTCTCCTGAATTCCTCAGGCAATGAGATCTATTTTGTCTGCTAATGTTTGGGTTGTCACTAGTTTTACTTCTGACTGGGCGTGTGGCATCAAAACGATGGACTACAGGATTGAGATGTTAATCATACAAGATGTGGATCTAGGACTTGAAACTCAGGAATATTTCCAACTCAGCGTCCATTCCCCAGAGGCAGGGTTACACCCAATTTCAGCAGGAATTAGCTAGAGCAGTCGTTGCCCTGTAACCTGGAAAAATTTGAGGAAGGTTGAACAGTAGTGGGGATTGAAATGAACTACCCTTAAAAGCAGGTTTTGCTGCCAAGTTTATGATTAACCTGTCTGTCCAAAACATTACTCTCTTTCTTGTCTAATACCTGTTCTCTTCAATAGTGAGAAGTATCAAAAAAGGGAGGCAGGGATATTGAAACAGAGCAGGACCCTGTGGGGTGCTCTTGGAGACAAATCCTTTCTGTGTCCCCCATTTCTTGTTTGTAGGAAATAGGCTTCATTCAGCCTCTTGACCTTCCCTGAGTTCTAAAGGGCAGATTTAAACTGTTGCTAGTCAGGAAAGAGAGGGAAGAAAGGAGGGAGAAAGGAGGAACGACAAAGAGTGAACTATGAGGCAGAGTCCTGGTTCCTCCTCCTCAAAGAATATATGTAGCAGTATCTTTGAGTTCCTCTGTAGGAACTGAGGCTCCCACCCAGGTGGAGGACAGTAACTTCCCGATGAGCACAAGAGCCCGGAACACCATCCTGTTACCTCACCACCAACCAGGCAGAAGAAAGTCTGCACTCAGTGAAAGATGATAAAGATTCTGCCCTCCTCCCTGAATAACTGTGCTGTGCTTGTGCTTTTTTGCCCAGTTGTGTCCGACTCTTTGCAACCCCAATGACCGTAACCTGCAGGCTCCTCTATCCATAGGGATTCTCCAGGCAAGAGTAGGTAGCCATGCTCTCCTCCAGGGGATATTCCCAACAGAGGCATAGAAGCCGGGTGTCCTGCATTACAGGCAGATTCTTTACAGTCTGAGGCACCAGAGAGACCCAAGGATCCTGGAGTGGGTAGTCTATCCCTTCTCTAGGGGAATTTGACCCAGGAATCGAACTGGGGTCTCCTGCTGCAGGGGGAGCCTTTCCCCTTTCCCTTTCCCCTTTCCCCCTTTAAAAACTCTCATGGTCCAGCAGAATCTTCAGAGCAGGTTCTTGGACACGAGTCTTCCTTCTCCCCAGGTTGCTGGCCTCCTGAAGAAAGGAAAGTTTCCTTTCCCACAAATACTTGTCTCTCAAGTATTCACTTCCGAGCAGAGACAGGTGAACCTGAGTTGGGTAACATAAGTACATATGAAATTGAGTATAAGTTAAATATCTCAGAGCACTAATGCAAAGTTGGCCTTTTAAAAATAGATGATAGTGGAGAAACTGGGTAACATTTAGGAATATGATTATATTTGATCTACTCACACTGTATACAAGAATAAATTTTATTTTAAAAGTCTGAACAAAATATATATTTATAAATTTTTGATTTTTATTTTTTATATTGGAGTATATTTGATTTAGAATGTTGTGTTAAGTTCAGGTGTACATCAAAGTGATTTAGTTATACATATATACATATATCTGCTTTTTTCAGATTCTTTTCCCATGAAGTTATTACAGAATACAGAGTAGAGTTCTCTGTACTATACAGTAGGTCCTTGTTGATTATTTTATATATAATAGTCTGTATATATTAATCCCAACCTCCTAATTTATCCCACTCCCCAAACTTCCCCCTTTGGTAACCATAAGTTTGTTTTCTAAATCTATGAGTCTGGTTTCTGTTTGTGAAAAAGTAAGTTCATTTTTATCATTTTTTTATTCCACATATAAATGATATCATATGATATTTGTTTTTTCCTGTCTGATTTACTTCACTTAGTATGATAATATCTGCATCCACCCATGTTGCTACAAATGACATCATTTCATTCTGTTTCTATGTCTGAGTAATATTCCACTGTATATATGTGACACATCTTCTTTATCCATTCCTCTCAGTGGACATTTAGGTGGCTTCCATGTCTTGGTATTGTAAGTAGCACTGCAATGAACACTGGGGTGCATGCATGCATTTTTTAGAATTATGTTTTTCTTCATATATATGCTCAGGAGTCAGATTGGCAAATCATACTGTAGCTCTATTTTTAGTTTTCTAAGGAATCACCATACTGTTCTCCATAGTGGCTGTTCCAGTTTACACTCCCACCAACAGTGCAGGTGGGTTCCTATTTCTCTGCACCTTCTCCAGCATTTATTGCTTGTAGACTTTTTAACGATGGCCTTTCCAATTGGTATGAGGTGATACCTCATTGTAGTTTTAATTTGTATTTCTCTAATTAATGATATTGAGCATCTTTTCATGTGCTTTTTGGCCATCTGTATGTCTTCTTAGGAGAAATGCTTATTTACATATTCTGCCCATTTTTTGATTGGGTTGATTTTTGATATTGAGCAGCATGAACATTTTGTATATTTTGGAGATTAATCCCTTGTGGGTCACTTTGAGGATATTTTCTCCAATTCTGTGGTTGTCTTTTCATTTTGTTTATGGTTTCCTTTGCTATGCAAATGCATTTGTTTAATTATCTCCCATTTATGTTTGGATTTATTCCCATTTACTGCTTTGATTTATGTCAGTAAATAAGTCAGTTTTATTTATGTTTATTTATTTATTTATGATTTATGTTTTCTTCTAAGAGTTTTATAGTATCTGATCATACATTTATGTCTTTAATTCGAGTTTATTTTGTGTATGGTGTTAAAGAATGTTCTAACTTCATTATTTTACATATAGCTGTCCTGTTTTTCCAGTCACCACTTATTGAAAGGACTGTCTTTTTCCATTGTAAAGATTGCCTTTGTTGTAGATTAATTGACCCTAGGTGTATGTGTTTATTTCTGGGCTTTCTGTCCTATTCCATTGGTCTATAAGTCTCTCTTTGTGCCAGTATCGTACTGTTTTGATTACTGTAACTATATAGTTTGTTCTGAAGTCAGGGAACCTGATTCCTCCAGCTCCGTGGTGTTTTCTCAAGATTGCTTTGGCTATTTGGGGTCTTCTGTATTTCCATGCAAATTTTAAGATTTCTTATTCCAGATCAGTAAAAAATGCCATTGGTAATTTGATAGGGATAACACTGAATCTATAGATTATCTTAGTTAGTATAGTCATTGAAAATACTGATTCTTCCAATTCAAGAACATGATATATCATTCCATCTGTTTGTGTGATCTTTATAAGACAGTGATGAAAGAAATCAATTATAGGAGTATAGGTCTTTTGTCTTCTTAGGTAGGTTTATTTCAAGGTATTTTATTCATCTTTTTTCTTTAGAAAATGGTCCATTTATTATACTGTTTGGTGGGATGTCAGTGCCTTTTAAACCCCTACTATTCAAGTACAAATGATTATATTTATCAAGTATTTACAATTTCAGTCTTCATTTATATTTTAAAACAAAATGGTTGTCTTTTACAACTGTAAACAAAAAGTCATGAAGCTCACAAAAGGGAAAGCCTGTTTCAGTAGACTCTAACCAGCATCTTGCTTCCCATGGGGTCCTCTAAAACCCACTTGGCCTCCACTGGGACAGACGTCTCTGAATTAAAGAAGAACTGGGTACCTCCTTTCCATGCCCGCCACTTGCACTTTGACAGTGTATTGGCTGCTGTCTTTCTATTTTATGTTCTGAAGATTGCTTTCAGTCATTACCATCGTATTGCATGGGAACACTGTTACACAAGGCAATGCTTTTAACAATAACAATCCGAGGGTGTCTGGACTACAATTTCCTAAACTCACTCTTAAATATAGAATGTTTAACCTTTAAAACCAAAGACCAGAAAAAAAAAAACACACACTGGAAAGAGGACTTTTACCTAAATAACACCGTTTAAGACTAAGAGGTCATTGTTGACATCTGGATGTTACTAAATCGAGTGATACAGATAAAACTATTTTCCGTCCCCTGTTTTGCAGTAGGGATTCACTGGAAACACACACACACACACACTTCTTTCACTCACACAGTAAGATAAAAGAGGAGTAGTTGCTCACTGCATATATTTAGATCCTAGCTCTGTTCTGCCAGAAAGCTTTAGAGAGAGTTTCTAAATTCTCTTCTAGTGTTCAAGAACCTCTATTTAGGCAGCTATGTCTAGGGACTGGTGTTTTATTCTTCTTGATGTGATGGTAAATGGAATTATTGCCTTAATTTCTTTTTCTGATTTTTCATTGTTAGTATATAGAAATGCACAAGATTTATGTATATTAATTTTGTATCCTGCAACTTTACTGAATTCATTGAGCTCTAGTAATTTTCTGATAACATCATTAGGATTTTCTATATGTATAGAACCATATCATCTGCAAATAGTGATAGTTTTACTTCTTTTCCAATTTAGTTTCCTTTTATTTCTTATTCTTCTCTGATCACCATGGATAGGACTTCCAAACCTATGTTGACTAGAAGTGATGAGACTAAACACCATTGTCTTGATCCTGGTCAAGGAAACGCTTTCAGCTTTTCACCACTGAGTATGATGTTAGCTGTGGGCTTGTCATACATGGGTTTGCTATGTTATATTCCCTCTATACCCACTTTCTGGAAAATTTTTATCATAAATGGGTGTTGGATTTTGTAAAAAGCTTTTTCTGCATCTGTTGAGATGATCATATGGTATTTATTCTTTAATTTGTTAATGTAGTGTTTCACATTGATTGATTTGTGGATATTGAAAAATCCCTGAAACCCTAGATTGAATCCCAGTTGATCATAATATATGATCCTTTTTTAAAACTTTATTTTTATTTTGGAGTATAGTTGTTGTGGTAGTTCAGGTGTAAAGCAAAGTAATTGTTAAACATATATCTATTCATTCTCAGATTCTTTTTGTATCATCTCAAAAAGTCTCTGCATACTGCGTCTTATGTGGAAAGAGAAACAGTACAGAGTTGAGAAACTGGGTTAATACCTTAACTAGAAGATCGTAAACATCACCGTGAAGGATAGTCAGATGTGACTGGATGTGTTTGATACACGAGAAAAAAAGTGATTCTGTTTTAACTGTGCCATTATCTAGCAAGGGATACACAACTTGACTGTAATCCCTGGAAGCACTAAACCACAAACTGAGGAATAATCTACAAGATAAGGGGTGTGTATTTTTCAAAATGTCAGTTACATGAAAAATGAAGTTAATGCTGAATCAATTTCAAAATAAATAAAGGCTAAAGGCAGGAGCAACTCCTGGTGAAGCATGGCCCTAAATTAGAACCTATATTAAAGACACAATGCTACAATAAAATATTATTGGAGAAGTGCATATCTAATAAACAAGTAGAAAGAACATAAAGTATCACATCTATATTGAGCTTAAAAGTCTTATACGCCATCTGAACTGGATACATTAGGTGAGGTTGACATAATGGGTAATACTATGGCAAAAAAATGGGAATGTGACTCCTTTTAATTGCTTTTTGGGAACCATACTTTTGTGCTTTATGCCTATTATTCTGGACAATCTTAATGATTGAGTTGAGATATAGACATTAAGGGCAATTGATGCTCAGGAAAGAGAAACAAGTTATCCAGTACCCAAGGTTCTTTGAAAGACATGTTGCTTTAGATATTTAAAATAATTTCCAGTTTCTAGGTTTAAACTGATAACTATGTTTCTGCTAATAGTCAAAAATTTTAAACCCAGTATTTTAAGTGGTATAGATCTCTGTTAGAAAACTGGTCCACAGCTTTATATTTGGCTCACTTGTAACTACTTTTGTTATGTTGTTTTTGCTGAAATTTATGTCACTGTACAGAGAAAAATACTGTTCTATATAAATGTGTACTTACACATCAGGAATTCTCTTGGGTCCTTAATAAAAATAATAAAAAGATATGGTTGAGAAAATCAAGAGATAAATAATTATGTATAACAAAGATTAATAGTTTACGGTTCTGATAGAGATCTATATATGTTTTAAATATGAATGAAGTATATGTGTCTTTATTTCAATGGAAAAGTAAGTCCTCTACCACATTTAGAAAATTGAAAACATAGGTTCAATTCCCAATAGAATATCTAATTTGAAGAATAAAATAATTCCCATTTTTAAAATACAACTGAGTTTTTTTAGTTATGAAGTTACTTCTTTTGACTTTGCCGTCAACCTCTAGGTGAAATGTTTCAAAAGTTTGCATAGTGAGTTTTCTCATTAAAATGCAAATCAGTTTCCTTAGTGACAAATATTAAATTAAAATCCTAATATAAAATGGAGACATGCCTTAATGGCTGCAAATTTAAATCCAATCCTATGTTAAGAACTGAGTTACAGAGTTCTATCAGAAGTAGAATAAAGACACTATTTCTTTCCTGGTATAGTGATGTTAACTCTTCAAGGAAGTATTTTTTAAAAATTAATTGTTTTGGGCTATGCTGGATCTTTGTTGCTGCATGGGCTTTTTTCTAGTTGCAGAGAGCAGGTGTTGCTGTCTAATTGCTGTGTGCGGGCTTCTTGTTGCGGTGTCTTCTCTTGTCGCTGAGCACAGGCTCTGGGGTGCTCTGGATTCAGTGGTTGTGGCTCCGTTGTGCCTCCTGGGCTCTAGAGCAGAGACTCAATAGTTGGGTGCATGGGCTTAGCTGCTCCGAAGCATGTGGGATCTTCCCTGACCAGGGATGCAACCTGCGTCTCCTTACATGGGCAGGCAGATTCTTTATCACTTGAGCCACCAGCAAAGCCCAAAGAAGTGGTTTTTTTTTTTCCCCAAAGAAGTATTTCTAACAAGGAACAAATTTTTATTGTTAATAAATAATGAGCTATTTGAAGTAGCTAATTTTATTTGAAATTGTATGTATTTGTTTATAACTTTGACAAAGAACATCAAAGAATTTGGCACTGAAATCTCATTTTGCTGTGATTAAAAGGAATCTGAGAGCTTGGATAAGGGTAGGGTCAAGAAGAAGAATAATAATTTGACTATGATATCTTATTTCTGAATGCTTTGACATATTTTATAGTGTTTTTTAAAAGTTCAATAAATAAATACAGTATGGCATTCTGGATTGGATCCTGGAATGGGAAATGACACTAGTGGATGACTAGTGAATACATATGAAGTCTGGGATGTAGTTTATGATAACGTTCTGATGCTGTATCAGCTAGGACTCTTGTGATTGAAAGTATCTGAGGCTCAACTTAGTGTACAAGGAAAATAGAGCAATCACAAGGAAAATGGAGCAATCACAAGTTCTCCTCAAATTAGACTTGGTCTGGTACAAACATATTTATCTCTACCCTGCTTCTCTCTCTCTCTCTCCTCTCTGGATACCTCTGCAGCAGCTGCTGCTACTGCTAAGTCGCTTCAGTCGTGTCCGACTCTGTGCAACTCCATAGACAGCAGCCCACCAGGCTCCCCCGTCCCTGGGATTCTCCAGGCAAGAACACTGGAGTGGGTTGCCATTTCCTTCTCCAATGCATGAAAGTGAAAAGTGAAAGTGAAGTCACTTAGTCGTGTCCGACTCTACGCGACCCCATGGGCTGCAGCCTACCAGGCTCCTCTGTCCATGGAATTTTCCAAGCAAGAGTACTGGAGTGGGGTGCGTTGCTCTAATTTTCACACCCTAAAAGAAAACCTGTGCACTTCACTAAGATGGCCATTGTTAACCCCAACTAGTTATCTATTTAACATAGATATGTTGAAGTGGAGGAAATATATACTTCCTGTCTTCAATATCTATGTATTAAAATTGCTAAAGTATTAAAGTCTATTTTAGTTAGTTATTTATGCCTGAAATGATTAGTAATCTGTTTATTTTGATCATCCAAACTAATGTGATCCAACTAGAACCAGGCAACTAAAGGGAAAATAAATTGTCTTAGGAAACTGTGCAATCATGTCATCAACATGTAGGGTATCTTTTGTGCCATGATCCCATAGCATCCTGTATATTTCTCAAATTACTCTAAACTATCCCAAGCCTGCATTCCTTATAAGATCATTTTTGGCATCATGAGTTATGAAATAATGCCTTAATCATCTTTATCTCTGTTTTTATCCAATGTTTGTAACTACAAAATATTTGATGAGTGGAGATAGAAAATAAATATCTGGCTCAAGACAAATGGTTGGAGTTAGCATGGAATATGTTGACATTCATTTTTGCTTTTTAGAATTTAAGCAAAATTATTTTTTTAATGTAGGCATTAGATTTTAGTCTATGCCTGTGTTTGTTTATCTGAGTTATAAGTGACATCTAATCTTATGTTAGCATCACTACAAACAAAGCTAGTGGAGGTGATGGAATTCCAGTTGAGCTATTTCAAATCCTGAAAAATGATGCTGTGAAAGTGTTGCACTCAATATGCCAGCAAATTTGGAAAACTCAGCAGGGGCCACAGGACTGGAAAAGGTCAGGTTTCATTCCAATCCCAAAGAAAGACAATGCCAAACAATGCTCAAACTACTGCACAATTGCACTCATCTCACATGCTAATAAAGTAATGCCCAAAATTCTCCAAGCCAGGCTTCAGCAGTACGTGAACCGTGAACATCCTGATGTTCAAGCTGGTTTTAGAAAAGGCAGAGGAACCAGAGATCAAATTGCCAACATCCACTGGATCATGGAAAAAGCAAGAGAGTTCCAGAAAAACATCTATTTCTGCTTTATTGACTATGCCAAAGCCTTTAATTGTGTGGATCACAATAAACTGGAAAATTCTGAAAGAGATGGGAATACCAGACCACCTGACCTGCCTCTTGACAAATCTGTATGCAGGTCAGGAAGCAACAGTTAGAACTGGACATGGAACAACAGACTGGTTCCAAATAGGAAAAGGAGTACGTCAAGGCTGTATATTGTCACCCTGCTTATTTAACTTATATGCAGGGTACATCATGAGAAATGCTGGGCTGGAAGAAACACAAGCTGGAATCAAGATTGCCAGGAGAAATATCAATAACCTCAGATATGCAGATGACACCACCCTTATGGCAGAAAGTGAAGAGGAACTCAAAAGCCTCTTG
>SJYT01003652.1:0-49807 GCA_006410635.1 Cephalophus harveyi | reverse complement strand
TAAAGCTCAACATTCAGAAAACGAAGATCATGGCATCTGGTCCCATCACTTCATGGGAAATAGATGGGGAAACAGTGGAAACAGTGTCAGACTTTATTTTTGGGGGCTCTAAAATCACTGCAGATGGTGACTGCAGCCATGAAATTAAAAGACACTTACTCCTTGGAAGAAAAGTTGTGTCCAACCTAGATAGCATTTTCAAAAGCAGAGACATTACTTTGCCGACTAAGGTCCATCTAGTCAAGGCTATGGTTTTTCCTGTGGTCATGTATGGATGTGAGAGTTGGACTGTGAAGAAGGCTGAGCGCCGAAGAGTTGATGCTTTTGAACTGTGGTATTGGAGAAGACCCTTGAGAGTCCCTTGGACTGCAAGGAGATCCAACCAGTCCATTCTGAAGGAGATCAGCCCTGGGATTTCTTTGGAAGGAATGATGCTTAAGCTGAAACTCCAGTACTTTGGCCACCTCATGCGAAGAGTTGACTCATTGGAAAAGACTCTGATGCTGGGAGGGATTGGAGGCAGGAGGAGAAGAGGACGACCGAGGATGAGATGGCTGGATGGCATCACGGACTCGATGGACGTGAGTCTGAGTGAACTCCGGGAGTTGGTGATGAACAGGGAGGCCTGGCGTGCTGCGATTCATGGGGTCGCAAAGAGTCGGACACGACTGAGCGACTGAACTGAACTGAACTGAACTATCCCTTGAACCAGCAATTCAACTTCTAAGAGTCTATCCTTCAAAACTATTCACACATGTACCCAAGGAATTCCACTTAGGCATTATTAATATAGGGGGAAATTGGAAACGGCCTCCAAAAATCTATCAATAGAGAAGTGGCTAAAGTAAAGAAAGTACATTCATTCTTTGAACTAGGAGGCTGCCACTTTTCAAAATGAGATAAGGCTGTATATACTAATGAAATAAGAACAATGCACAAGGTGAAAAGTCAGCATTAAGTCTTTGAGCTGTAAATAAAACATAGTCCTATTCCTAATTTTTGTCTATACATATGTTTATAAATTGGTGATAAAAAAAATCTGGAAAGACACATAGAAAATAAAATGACTTTTTACAGAGAGAAGAATTTCAATAGCAAATAGGAAATTTCACGTTTCCATATTTTCTGAATTTTTATATGAGCTTTCAATTATTTCATTTAATAATTAAAATGAAAATTATACTCCTTTAAGGTAAGATATGCATGTACAGTTATTACGGTATAGTGTCCACTGAGAAAAGCAGTCTATGCATTGCATAACAAAGTTCTTTTGAATGTGTCTATGTCCTATGTGTGCAACTGGATTTTGAATGGGACCTTTATGTCTTTTGTTTTGGCAAAAGCCCCCCAAAATAATAATAATAATAAGAACCAAGTACCCTCACTTCTGGGCTTCCCTGGTAGCTCAGCAGTAAAGAATCCACCTGCAATTCAGGAGACACAGCTTCAGTCCCTGGGTTGGGAAGATCCCCTGGAAGACGGCATGGTAACCCACTCCAGTATTCTTGCCTGGGGAATCCCATGGACCGAGGAGCCTGGAGGGCTACAGTCCACGGGGTCGCAAAGAGTAGACTCGACCAAATCTACTTAGCACTCACATGCACCCTCACTTCTAAAGCAAGGTGTTACACCACCTGTGCAGAACATAGATAGTTCAGAGGATTCTGTTATCCCCCATCTCCAGATTCATCCCCATCTCTGGGAATTCCTTTGGAGAGGAATGTCAGTGTGCTGAGGAGGAAGAATTTGCTTCCTCCCTTCATGCTAAACTAGATGAGAGAGGCTTCCAGAGAAACATGCAGGGAGTATGACATGTGTCCTCTGGATTTGAAGGAGTGGGGAATGAGATCAATCTTTCTCCTGAAAATTCCAAAATTCCAGCCCACATGTCCAAACACCAGCAGGGCAAATTTTCCTGTGGGTCAGAGATCGAGTATACTTGGGAGGAAGGCTCACTAGGTCTCCCTGAGATAGACCACCAGTAGGACATCCGATAAATTCACACAGGAGAGAAGGGTCAGGGATATATAGCAGGGGGCATTGGCAACCAGCCCAAACATGTATGCTTCCAGGCCAGAACAGTCCATAAGTGAAAGTGAAAGTGAAGTCGCTCAGTCGTGTCTGACTCTTTGCGACCCCATGGACTGTAGCCTACCAGGCTCCTCTGTCCATGGGATTTTCCAGGCAATAGTCCTGGAGTGGGTTGCCATTTCCTTCTCCAGGGAATCTTCCCAACCCAGGGATCGAACCCGGGTCTCCCACATTGTAGACAGACGCTTTACTGTCTGAGCCACCAGGGAACAGTCCATAAGGGAAGGGAAATATTTTAAATGGATAAGTTTAGAGTTTTGATATCATGTGCACTCATGCTAAATCGCTTCAGTCCTGTCTGACTCTTTGCAACTGCAGCCTGCCAGGCTCCTCTGTCCACAGAATTTTCCAGGCATGAATACTGGAGTGAGTCGCCATGCTCTCCTCCAGGGTGTCTTCCCCACACAGGGATACAACCTGCATCTCTTATGTCTCCTGCATTGGCAGGCAGGTTCTTTACCACTAGCGCCACCTGGGCCAGCCTTGATACCATACTTGACTTCTTATTTATTGACATTGTTTGGAAAAGGTATTAAAAACTGTTTGCAGTTTCTTCTGGGGGTGAAAAAAAATGGTTTTATAGAGAAGGTTTTCAAAGGTGGTGATGAGAAAAATATTGTTTCCCTTCTTTCCTCCTACCAAGTCCAGCTCACTCAGTAAACAGTTTACGTATATTAACAGCGGCAATGATCCCACTCGTCACAGTGGCTCCCAGGAAGGTCCTCAATGGCTCTGCCTAGTTATCCTTGGTCCAGAGGGAGCTCAGCCTCATCATAGAGCCCAACGTACCACCTGCCCAGGGAGGCTTTGGAAGCGTCCAAGATTGTTGTAGACAGTTTTCTATAGGATCAATGGACTGTGTGGGTTCACATTCAAGAACTGGTTCAGCACTGAGTTCGGACAGGCAGCTCCCAGGTCCTCAACCTGGAACCCAAGGACTGTGACCCCTCGTCTTCTCCAACTCCACTCAACCCCTCCTCCTCTCCTCCAGCCCTGTCTTGTCTGGTCTCTGGGAGAGGGAAACCCTAGCTCAGCAAGTATGCAACTGTATCTTTCTGTCTTGAAATTAAGCTGAGATTTAAATCTTTGTATCTGCTCCAGTGTTGGCTGAGGGAAAGAGAGAAATAGAAACAGTCCTCGAGGCACTGAAACAGAACTGGAGGAACTGAAGACCTGCTACATCCATATGCATATGGATATCCCCCCAAAAGCCGGGAAAGGTTAACAACAGCTACCTCTCAATGGCAACATTCCAAGTGATTTGTTTTCATTCTCATTCTTTTTTGACTGTTTATATATTTTTTTATTTTTTCTAAAATTACCATATGTATATGTATAAAATATATGTTGTAATGTAATGGCCTATACAGGAAAAGAATCTTTAAAAAAGTGTGGCTATATGTATGTGTATAACTGATTCACTTTGCTGTACACCTGCAGCTAGCATAACATTGTAAATCAACTATACTCCAAGAAAAAATTTTAAATAATAATACCACATAGGAGTGGCAGCATAGAGATTCAGCATAAAAAAAGAAACATATCTGAATGTGTAAGCATGAAAAAATTAACAGTGTTCATCTGCAGGCTCTTTTTCATCAGCATTTAAATATAGTCAAGCCTCTCTCAACTTAGAGAAAACGCACCCTCAGCACCAAATCTCTGCCAACACAGATCTCTCACCACTCAGGCCAAACTCCTTCAAAGTGTCTATACTCCCTGTCCTCACCTCTTCATTTCCCACAGAGCCCTTTATCACCTCACCAGAAGAACCAGCCTCTACTCTCCCTTCCTGGCTGCATACCAGAGGTCAGACGTCCTTTTCACGGTAACTCCTGTGGTCACAGATGAGGAGGTGTCCAGAGAGGCCAGCCTGTCTGCTGATCACCAAAGAAGACACTCCCCTCGCCAGATACATAGGGAATTCAGTATCCTTTCAGTCAAGACTAAAAACTGTTTTCTTACTTGGATACTTGGATGACATGTGATTGAGATTCTTATTCTTTGCTGTTGGAAAACCTACGAGGAGAAAAAGTCAAGCCACGAGGTCCAAAGGAGGGAGAAAAAGAATCAAACATTAAGACTATGAATTAATCCCCTAGTAGTTGGGCCAGAGCTAGAAGTGGTGGTGATTTAGTCACTAAATCGTGTCCGACTCTTGAAATCCCATGGACTGCAGCCTGCCAGGCTCCTCAGTCCATGGGATTCTCTAGGCAAGAATACTGGAGCGGGTTGCCATTTCCTTCTCCAGGGGATCTTCCCAACCCAGGAATCGAACCTGGGTCATACATTAAAACATATGCATCTCTTAAGGAAAATAAGCCAAAATATCCCTATATCCAAATTAGGAATAAGAGAGATTGAAATTGAGAGAGACTGAGAGAGGAGGTACACTGGAGAGGTTAGCGAGTGAAATCTGGAGAGTCTGCTTATTAACCTGGCTAAGTTGCATAACGGCTTTTGCTTTAATTTCCTAATTTATAAAAACATGATTAGATAAGGAAAGTAATTTAAAACTCCCAGTGCAGTATCTAATATGGCAGTATTTTGTTATCACTCTACTCCCAGCCTGAAATCTTCCCTGAATTTCATATCTGCACTTTGAACTGCCTTAATGACATACTGGATAACACCCAGCCAGCTCAATACAACATTCTAGGAATCAAATTCATTATTTCAGTCCACCTGTGCCTGTGCTTCCTCCAGTATTCAATAAATATTTTTAATAATAGATTTGCTCTCATCTTTTTTATCCATATTTTCAAATAGTTGAAGTGAACTTGTATAAGGAAAGATGATCAATACTTTTATTTGTTAAAAAGGAAACCACTTAGCGAAATCGAATTTATAAAAGAAATATCAAAGAAAGATTCAAGGATTTTGTTCTGCGGAAATGTTACAGCAGAATCAAGATAAATGGATGAAGGAGTAAATAGAGAGATGAGGAATAGGATAAAAAACATGAAGGAGTCAGGGTAAAATGTTTAAAAGTGACCGAGGAAGAAGAGGGGAGCACATGTTTAAAAGAGAGACTTCTCTACAAGGAGAGAATAAAATAATTGTGGGCTGGGGGAGAACTATGAGAAGAGGAATAAATTCAAGATGCTGCAGAAAAAATGTGGAAATAAAATCAAGGTAGGAACAATGCTTTATCCTCTGAGATTTGAGAGCAGTGGAAAGGGTGTTGAGAGCGAAGGTAGGGGAAGAAGGTGGAAGCATGGAAACAGATGATACTACGTATGTATGTTTAGTGTGTGTGCTCAGCCATGTCCGATCCTTCGTGACCTCATAGACATTAGCCTGCCAGTCCCCTCTGTTCATGGAATTTTCCAGATAAGAATACTGGGTTGCCATTTCCTTCTCCATGGGGTCTTCCAGATTCAGGGATCAAACCCATATTTCTTGCATCTCCTGCATTGACAGGTGGATTCTTTACCACTGCGTCACCTGGAAAGGCATGTGTAAATATATTTAGGAAATTGGAAAGCATTATTTCCCAATATTTGGGTATCAAATGGATAATGAAATGACCTCAGAGAAATACAGATGAAGCCTCTGAACCAAACGTCAAAGATGTTGATAAACCTTAGAGACTACCCAGGAAGTCAGTGGGTAAACAACAATTCAAACACAAAATGAACTCCAAGTTCTAACCAGAACCCCAGGTGCTTGGCTTAAGCTGGATCTGGAAATGTGTTCACTTCTTGTCAGATGACTTCCTGCTTCCAAAAAGCCAGACTCTGCTTAAAGAAGAAAAAAAAAAAAAAAAAATCAAAGTATTCGTCTTGTTTATATTAGATGAAATAGGGAAAAAAGAAAATAGGCCTGTGTTCATCAGGTCAAAGATTTCTGACGTAAGGGTATGGAACAGATCTTTCCATATAGATAATGCTGCTGCTGCTGCTAAGTCGCTTCAGTCGTGTCCGACTCTGTGCGACCCCATAGACAGCAGCCCACCAGGCTCCACCGTCCTTGGGATTCTCCAGGCAAGAACACTGGAGTGGGTTGCCATTTCCTTCTCCAATGCGTCAAAGTGAAAAGTGAAAGTGAAGTCGTGTCCGATTCTTGGCGACCCCATGGACTGCAGCCCACCAGGCTCTTCCATCCATGGGATTTTCCAGGCAAGAGTGCTGGAGTGGGATGCCATTGCCTTCTCTGATATAGATAATAAAGGGGTATTATTATCTGTATGGATAAGATCAGGAAGTCCCTGGCAGTCCAGTGGTTAGGACTCAGAGTTTCCAGTGCAGGGGACATGGGTTCAGTCCCTGATCAGGGAACTAGGATCCTGCACGCCAAGTGGCATTCCCTATGTAAGAGCGTAACTGATTTACTTTGCTGTATAGCAGAAAGTAACACAACACTGTGGGTCAACTAGACTCCAATTTTAAAAAAAGTGTTTAAAAGACAGGTGAGATCAGTATTCCAGGTGGAAAGAAGACCACGGGCAAGGTGGCCTAGGCAGAGCCAGAGTTTCCAGAATTCTAGAATTCCTCTGCACCCACCCTGCCTTCCTTCCTGACTTACTAACTGCTGTCCTAGCAAAGCCCTGCACAAAATATCCTGAAATATAAGACTAGGCAAAGGATCTTATGAGCTCAGGCTCCAGTTCCTCCTCCCAGCTCCTACGAAATAGGCCCTTTCCCCTTTGGTGGAGTTGTCTCAAGCCAGGTGTTCTGTGATTGGCTGTCTGAGATGTTCAATAAATTCCAGCTTGATGTGAACAGAATTGTACTAAGCTGGACCTGGGTCACTCTGATGAGCTCCTTGGGTTTCATACAGCCTATACCACAGGAGTTCTGAGTGATACTTGGATTAAGAGTAATAATAAATTACATTTTATTTCATCTTCCCCTCTCTACCATGTGCCAGACCAGCTGAAGACTGACAGAGGAGGAAGGCAGTCCCAAAGAAAGAGTGCTATTGGAAGGAAATTGTAGATATATGGTTCAGAAGGCACACAGGTGAGGACTAAAGTATGCCAGCCCTGCTTCCTGGCCCCAAGACAGAGGTGATGTGGGGGGAGGTTGAACAGCTTCATCTCCAGGGGGCTTGGAGGGAATAGAGCAAATATTTTCATCATTATCATCCACTAATCAGACAGTGCACAGCTTCTGGTCAAGATAAGTTACCAAGTGCTTAAACAGTTTATCTCACTTAATTCTCACAACAAAGTATGAAGGAAACATTTTACTATAATCTCTGCTCTGAATGAAAAAGAAACTAAAATTTAGAGGTGAAGAATTTCCTTGCAGCTACATGTTTACTGAGTGGTAGAAACAGGATTCCTTCATTCTCTTTACATCCACTCTCTCATTTAATTCTCACAGCCACTCTTGACAGCAAGTTGGGTTATCCTTCTCTTATGGATGAAGACACAGACTCAGAGAAGCCAAATTACTGTTTGAAGCACTAGAACAGGGGAGCTAACATATTGCTTCTGTCAGGAAAGTTCAAGGTGGCCAAACAATACCTCCCTGCTGGATGCCCTGTGGCCCAAAGGTAGCAGCTTTCAGTTAAAGCTGGGAAGCGGAAGAAAGTTCCAGAAAAAGGTTCAGTTGTAGAAGAGATTCTTGGGGACAAAATGTAGTTTCAGGAGCGGGTGAAGGAAGAAGCTGAAAGTCTGGGGAAAGAGGAGTTAGGGGATATCACTGAAAACAAAATCTCCCACTAACCCAGAAAATCCTTCCACAAAAGTTGAAGAGAAAGAAACACTTGCATTATTGAATAAGCATTAAACCAGAATGTGGCACACAATACAGGCAATCCACTAGAGATGGCAAAGATGGAAAGAAATGTATAGACAAGTACATACAACTTGCATACATGGTCTCCAGATAAATGATAACCATAAGTGATTCATCCTAATTTGCCGGTTAATTGGGGCAATCATGCACATTAGCTAATTGCCTTTATCCAAAGGAAAAATACCCTTCTCTCATCTTTATGACAGGAGGTAGTTTTGCTGTTTGGAACCAGGCACCTTAATTAGACTTACAGCCTTCACCAGACCGGGAGATAGAGGGCTCTGGTCCTTGATTACATTTCAAAGAGATGGCTCCCAGTCCCTGAGAAGGATGTTTTGATTGTAAAGCCTACAGGAAGCTTTTTTTTTTTTTTTAAGATTTACATCTCAAAGGAGCAGGGAAAGGATTTACAATTTCAAGTTTTCTGAAGTAAATGCTCTAAGGAAAGGGAGGAGGGATAGGCTGAGGGAAGAGTCTCAGCAGAATATCCTTTAAGGAAGCCCTGAGATGGTGTGTGTTCTAGACCTACATCATATAAAGCAAAGTTTCCCTGCCTGGGTTACCCAGATTTCTAGGGGTCCATGGGGGTGGTGATGTAGGGCTTCTATTTGCTGTCTTTCAAAGACTCTAATAATAATTACACACATAACTAGTAAAGATACACAGGAATAAAGGTAAAATATCACTCCCTTTATTTTAAATTGTATAAAATCAACATGCCAACTCTAATTAGCTTATATCAATTTGGTTAAAAGTGTCTACACGAATATTGGAACTGATTATTACTTATATAATGGGATGCTGACTAAGACAGAACTTAAGATGTCAGCAGCCTCTTCTAGGTCTAGAGAGAAGGGGTCACTTCTGAGCAGATTTTCGTTATTCTGGTGCGTGTGCATAATAAGTCACTTTAGTCGTGTCCGACTCTGTGCAAATGTACGGACTGTAGCCCAGCAGGCTCTTTTGTCCATGGGATTCTCCAGGCAAGATACTGGAGTGGGTTGACATTCCTTTCTTCAGGGGATCTTCCCCACCCAGGGATTGAACCCGAGTCTCTTACTTCTCCTGCTTTGGGAGGTGGGTTCTTTACCTCTAGCGCCACCTAGGAAGCCCCATTATTCTGGTTCAGTTCAGTTCAGTCACTCAGTCATGTCTGACTCTGCGACCCCATGAATCGCAGCACGCCAGGCCTCCCTGTCCATCACCACCTCCTGGAGTTCACTCAAATTCACGTCCATCAAGTCAGTGATGCCACCCAGCCATCTCATCCTCTGTCGTCCCCTTCTCCTCCTGCCCCCAATCCTTCCCAGCATCAGAGTCTTTTCCAATGAGTCAACTCTTCACATGAGGTGGCCAAAGTACTGGAGTTTCAGCTTCAACATCTGTCCTTCCAATGAACACCCAGGACTGATCTCCTTCAGAATGGACTGGTTGGATCTCCTTGCTGTCCAAGGGACTCTCAAGAGTCTTCTCCAAAACCACAGTTCAAAAGCATCAATTCTTCAGCGCTCAGCCTTCTTCACAGTCCAACTCTCACATCCATACATGACCACAGGAAAAACCATAGCCTTGACTAGACGGACCTTAGTTGGCAAAGTAATGTCTCTGCTTTTGAATATGCTATCTAGGTTGGCCATAACTTTTCTTCCAAGGAGTAAGCATCTTTTAATTTCATGGCTGCAATCACCATCTACAGTGATTTTGGAGTCCAAAAAAATAAAGTCTGGTAGGAACAACTAAATAGTTATTTTAATTGTACAGTCGGAAGGTGGGTGGGCATCCACTCTCCTGGGGAAATGGTATAATCAGATATCTTATATATGACCAGACAAGGTCAGTTTATTTAAGATCCTCAGCAGCTAGAGCAAATCACTGGGGTGAAAGTGGATATATATGCACAGAGTCCAACAAGGCTTCTAAGAGAAAAAGGTCAAGACACTGACCCCTTCCCTCCTGGGATTAAACAGTAACTATACTCTCCTTTCTTGTTATCCCAATAACAACATATCCCAATTGTGTCTATTGATAGAAAATGATCCCAGGGGCCCCCAAAAGGGATTTCACTACATAAGTCTGTCAACTAAAACAATGCACAATGTGAGAGTTATGAGTTAAGTCTGAGACAGTATTTCAAATAGCTCTGAGAAACTGCTCCAAAGAAGTGGGGCAGGGAGGGCGGGGGGAGTCAGTATATACGTGATTTTGGAGGAGGGGAATACATGCAGTCAAGCACAGACTTTTTGCAGAAGGCTTCTGGTAGTCTCCTAGAAGTTATTGCTAGTCATGAGGGGCAGATGTCACCATGAAGGATTCTAGTACTTTTCTAGCTATGAGGAGATACGTGGAGGCCAGCAGCAGCAGCAGCACATGGTTTAATCCTTGTAGAGGTAGATGTGTGTGCATGCGTGCTAAGTCTCTTCAGTCATGTCCAACTCTTTGTGACCCAGTGGACAGCAGCCCACCACGTTCATCTGTTCATGGGACTCTCCAGGCAAGAATACTGGAGTGGGTTGCAATGCCCTCCCCCAGGGGATCTTCCTGACCCAGGGATTGAACCCAAGTCTCTTATGTCTCCTGCACTGGCAGGCGAGTTCTTTACCACTAGCACTATCTGGGAAGCCCACAGGTAGATGGTAAGTGCCAATTTGTTGTTAGTAAGGCCCAAGGTGGGATGTTGGAGAAGCTGGCTAGAGTCCAGCATGCAGCCGTGATCATAAAAGCCACTTAACCCAAAACCTCTAGCCTGATGCCAGGCTTTGGGAACAAGGACAGGACATGAGGTCAACAGAAAGAACCATGATTTTGTGCCTGATCAGGCATGGCACCGCTGTTGTGCTGGCTCATCATCATTTACCACACTGTCTGTCCAATTACATCTGGTGTGTTCTTGCCTGAAGTTAAGACTAAGAAGATTAGAGCTTCCCAGGGAGCCAGGAGGAAGGAGAGCAGCGCCAAAGACCACAAACTCTTAAGAAAATCAGTAGAGGAAACACAGTCCTAAGTTCTGAAGCCAGAGGCCCTAAAAACAGATGGGGGCATCTAAGAATTAAGCAGGTGATGAAAGACGCTAGTTTCATTCGTTTAGCAGCCCAGGAGACTTATCACCAGAGAAGTAGTAATGGTAGGACCAAGCAGGTTTCTGAATCCATTTGGATTATGAAAGAGGAAGAGCATACTACAGCGGAAAGAGTCAGGACAGATAATCAGCCAACTCAACTTTGTAATGTATTCGCTGGATGACCTGGAAGGGTTATTCTAGGCAAAAGGAGCAGTTAGACAAAGTTGTGGTTGGGGAAAGAGCACTGAGCTGTCAGAGGAACCATTAAGTGGTACATGGGAATATGGAAAGAAATTTCCAGAAAAGGACTAAAATTATGTTAAATTTTTGTTGTAAAACAAAATACAGATACAGAAAATTTTCTATGCAGAAGCTATAAAATATTACTGTTAATATTATATTACTATTTAATAATTAGTAATAAATGAGGGCAAGGAGATCCAACCAGTCCATTCTGAAGGAGATCAGCCCTGGGATTTCTTTGGAAGGCATGATGCTGAAGCTGAAACTCCAGTACTTTGGCCACCTCATGTGAAGAGTTGACTCATTGGAAAAGACCCTGATGCTGGGAAGGATTGAGGGCAGGAGGAGAAGGGGACAACAGAGGATGAGATGGCTGGACAGCATCACCGACTCAATGGACGTGAGTCTGAGTGAACTCCGGGAGTAGGTGATGGACAGGGAGGCCTGGCGTGCTGAAATTCATGGGGTCGCAAACAGTTGGACACGACTGAGGGACTGAACTGATACTATATAACAATAGTCTGAAAATAACAATGTTGAGGCTACCAATTTATTGCCTATGCATGCTCCTCATTCTTCAGTTCAGTCACTCAGTCGTGTCCAACTCTTTGTGACCCCGTGGACTGCAGCACACCAGACTTCCCTGTTCATCACTAACTCCTGAAGCTTGCTCAAACTCACGTCCATCGAGTCGGTGATGACATCCAACCATCTCATCCACTGTCATCCCCTCCTCTTCCTGCCTTCAATCCTGCCCAGCATCAGGGTCTTTTCCAATGAGTCAGTTCTTCGCATCAGGTGGCCAAAGTATTGATGCTTTACCTTCAGCATCAGTCCTTCCAATGAATATTCAGGACTGATTTCCTTTAGGATTGACTGGTTTGATCTCCTTCAGTCCAAGGGACTCTCAAGAGTCGTCTCCAACACCACAGTTCAAAAGCATCAATTCTTTGGGGCTCAGCTTTCTTTATGATCCAACTCTCACACCCATACATGATGACTGGAAAAACCATAGCTTTGACAATACTGACCTTTGTCAGCAAAGTAATGTCTCTGCTTTTTAATATGCTGTCTAGGTTTGTCATAACTTTTCTTCCAAGGAGCAACCGTCTTTTAATTTCATGGCTCCAGTTACCATCTGCAGTGATTTTGGAGCCCCTCAAAATAAAGTCTGTCACTGTTTCCATTATTACCCCACCTGTTTGCCATGAAGTGATGGGACCAGATGCCATGATCTTCATTTTTTGAATGTTGAGGTTTTTTTTTTTTTTTTGAATGTTGAGTTTTATGCCAGCATTTTCACTCTCCTCTTTAACTTTCACTAAGAGGCTCTTTAGTTCCTCTTCGCTTTCTGCCATAAGGGTGGTGCCATCTGCACATCTGAGGTTATTGATATTTCTCCCTGAAATCTTGATTCCAGCTTGTGCTTCATCCAGCCCAGCATTTCGCATGATGTACTCTGCATAAGGCTTCCCTCATAGCTCAGTTGGTAAAGGATCCACCGGCAATGCAGGAGACCTGGGTTCGATTCCTGGGTTGGGAAGATCCCCTGGAGAAGGAAATGGCAACCCACTCCATTATTCTTGCCTGGAGAATCCCATGGGCAGAGAAGCCCGGCAGGCTACAGTCCATGGGGTCACAAGAGTCAGACACGACTTAGCGACTAAAGCACCCACTTTGCATATAAGTTAAATAAGCAAGGTGACAATGTACAGCCTTGATGTACCCCTTCCCCAATTTGGAACCAGTCTATTGTTTCATGTCTCATTCTTATAACACTATATCTGAATTTGTTGAGGGTATAACTATTTCACGCTCTGGGGCTCAGGAATCTTGCAAGTGCTTGTGGGATCTAGTTCTCTGATGAGGGATAGAACCTGGGTCCCTTGCATTGGCAGCATGGAGTCTTAATCACTGGACCACCAGGGAAGTCCCTAGCTCATTTTTAAATAAAAGATTGTAAGATTTGATAAGTTCTTTGGATATGTTTTCTTGGCATGCTTTCCTTGTCTGTAGGAATGCTATTCTGGTATTTTTCCTTTTTTATAAAAAAAAGTTTTTATAATATTTGACTTTAATACCTTTCTTTTGCTCATTTTTACATAAAATTGGTATTCTTGAATTTTCAGAAGAAAACGTGGTTCAGGGTGGTCTTTCTAACTTCACCACTTCCCTCTTCTGCTCTTTTCACACAGTGTTAGAAAATAAACGTGCTGGCTTCCTTCGTCAGATTTCCCATTCTGTTCCCCTATCTCACCCTCACCTTTTCTTCCCTGTATTTTTTTTTTTTTTGGCCAGTCTTGTCCCTATCCTGCTTGATTTTTATTCCACTCTCACCAGCTTCTCCTCCCTGGAAGGGAGCTCTGATAGTTTTATATCAACAAGGGGTTGACTGTCCAGGCCAACCAGCCCCTTCAGACTCCCCACAGGCCCCTGGCACCCACCCACAAATGGAGTGAGGAAAACCTCACTCCATTAATGGTGCCTTCCAGGGAATACCTGTTGGATATTTGGGGGATTTTCTGCTCTCCAGTTTGCAAGGTTTCCTATCACTTGCTTCTGCTCTCTCCCTTCTAGACATTAATAACACACTTGCATGTCAGAAGGTGACTCACCCTCATCCCCTTGCATTCTGGGGTTTGTGAAGATACTGTAACCTAATTTTCTTATAAGTATTGTTCATGACTTGGGGATCTTGCTATTTAGTTACTCTGTATATAAGTGGGAATTCAGAAAAATTCTAAATCTATGCTACAGCTGCCCCATTTTCTCAGAATCTCCTAAAAAGGAACTAGTGTTTTTTTAAGGCTTAATGCCATGCTAAAGAGTTTAGAATTGATCCTGCAGGTAATTGACTGACAAAGATCTTTAAAGTGAAAGCTGGCATGACATATGCTTTTTTAAAACTCATTCTGGGGGACAGAAAGACTGGAGGCCAAGATACCAGTTAGGAGGTTACTGTACATAGTTATAGCAGCCTCGACTTAGAAAGTGACTATAATGATGGATGGAATTTAGAGAATTGATGCATCTGTTCCCCTAACATACATGGCATGAATATTGCTTGGACATGCTCTTTCTTAGGGAATATATATACCCTTTTATTTTCAGGTACCTCTAACAACAACAACAAAAATTTTTTAATTGAAGAAAAATGTACTCCTTTACACATTGAAGTGTTAGTTGCTCAGTCATGTCCGACTCTTTGCAACCTTATGGACTCTAGCCCACCAGGCTCCTCTGTCCATGGAATTCCCCAGGAAAGATGACTGAAGTGGGCTGCTGTTCCCTTCTCCAGTGGATCTTCCTGACCCAGGGATCGAACCTGGATCTCCCACATTTGCAGGCAGATTCTTTACCATCTGAGCTACAATACATAAATACTAACAAATGAAAGTCCCCTAGCCACAATTAAGTTGCCCATCCAGATTCATCTCATCACATCCTTTCTATAGACGGAGGTGATAGCTCCTCATGACCATGACCCACCACTTCCCACTAACCTCCACTGTCAACTCCCAACGCAGAAACCTGCCACCTCCTCCTTGAGTCAGTTGTATCCTCTGCCTGGTCCATGAAGCCTCCTCGCTACTCCCATGGGTCTTTCCTTCTTGCACCAGGAGCCCATATTCAGCACATCAGAGATCACCTCTGAAGTAACCTCCACTTCATCTCCTCTCCACACTGCTCACCTGCAAGCTCCCTGAAAGCCCGGGACAGTTCACTGCTGTATCCTCCACGGTGTTCAAAGAACAGCCTGGCTTCTTCCCCCAGAGGAGCAGACTGCAGAGCTCTCAGGTCATAACTCCACCCTCTTTCACATCAGGCCTCACCGGCGTTGGGGGAGAACCATCTGGAGGGGAGGACACGCTGCCCCACGATCCTAGGTCCTCCAGGACCTTGTGCCTCGTTATTCTCCTGTCAGAGACAGTGGGAGGGCTGCCCACCTTCCTCTGATACATAGTCCTGGCCTCAGGCTCACTGACCTGTCTATTGGTCTCCCTCTCAGAGATATTCTTGACCTAGGCAATTCCTGGGACTTAGTAAAATAAAAAGCAGAGCCTGGGCACAACCAGAACAGTGATTCGAGATTGCTGTTCTCAAAGAGAAGTGCTGCCATATATACACTGTGCTCAGTCGCTCGGTCATGTCTGACTCTTTGCAACCCCAAGGACTATAGACCACCAGGCTCCTCTGTCCATGGGGATTCTCCAGGCAGGAATACTGGCGTGGGTTGCCATGCCCTCCTCCAGGGGATCTTCCCAGCCCAGGGACTGAACCCAGGTCTCCTGCATTGCAGGCAGTTTCTTTACTGTTTGAGCCACCAGGGAAGCCCAAGAATACTGGAGTGGGTAGCCTATCCCTTCTCCAGGGGATCTTCCCAAGCCTGGAATCGAACTGGGGTCTCCTGCATTGCAGGCGGATTCTTTACCAGCTGAGAGACCATGTGTAAAACTGATAACTAGTGGGAAGCTGCTGTATAACCCAGGAAGCTCAGCTAGGTGCTCTGTGCTGACCTAGAGGGGTGGGATGGAGGTGGGGACTCAAGAGGGAAGGGATATATGTACACACAGAGCTGATTCACTTTGTTATACAGCAGAAACTAACACAACATTGTAAAGCAATTATACTCCAATAAAAAAATAAATTAAAAAAAAAAAGACTGCTGCTCTGGACTCAGCGCTGCCTGCTTCCTTGTCTCTAGACGCTTGGAAGCAAGCGGCCTTGGTGGGAGACTTTGGTGCTCCAGCAAGTTTAGCGAGGGACGGGAAACCTGCGGCAAAAGCATCTCTCCTTTGTCCCTGGAAGAACTGGGAAGAGATTTGTTTCTTTCCAAAGTTCATTCATTTGACAAACACACACCGAGCACCTTCCATGTACAGGGAATTATAAAATTACAAAAATGAAACAGCCAAGGGGCTGGCCTGGGCTGGATAAAGGTCAGTCTGGTTTAAAGGCTGGGTGGCCTGAGATGACCTCTGAAGGGAAGGGCGCGCTGCCAGGGGAACATCAGTCTGCTCCCGCAGTGCCCTCTACTGTCTGGGGTTTGCTGCAACTGTCCAGACAGCTGATCATGCTAGGACTTGCCGCCTCCAAGCACTTCTGTCCTCAATCACGGGAGGGCAGCCTCCAACGGAAAACACACAAAGCTGGTAGGAAACAGTTCTTAATCCAGGGTTTCTCTCAGGCAGAAGCGTCCTGGGCCTGGGGGAAACAGGGGAAGGAGGGGTTGTAAACACTGTCAGTCCAAAGCCGGGACTTAGCGTCCTCCCTGGAAAGGGAACTTTCCACTCAGGCCCGGTTCCAGTCCCGGTGTCAGGCAGTCTTGCATCAGCCAGAAAGCACTGGGAGAGCTGGCAAGGGGCAGCCCACATGTTGGGACGCCAGAACTGGCAAGGACCGGAGAGGGTTCTAATGAAACCCATTTGCTTTACACAGGAGGAGGGCATGGGCCAAGGGAGGGGCAGTGGCTTTCCAGAGAGACCCAGTGAGGCTGCAGCAAAGCTGCGAGAAGAATCCAAGTTCTCCCGGTTGTTCGGCAGAGATGTTCCCTGAGAATGACATTCGCAGAGCAAAGGTGAACCAGCCACGCGGCAGGAGGCTTCCTGTAGATGTGATGCTGCATAACCAGGGGCCGGAATTGCACAGCTTACGAGCGTCCACGGTGGCGAAAGTAAAAAACATTCTAAGACAAAGGGAAGGGAGGAAGGACCAGGACTGCTGAATGAATATGGGAACCCAGGCTGGGGCCCTAGCGGAGCACCCCCCATCCCCCCCCCGCCCCACGCGCATGCCTGCGTGCTGAGTCGCTTCACTCGTGTCCGACTCTTTGTGACCCTAGAAACTGTAGCCCACCAGGCTCCACTGTCCATGGAATTCTCCAGGCAAGAGTACTGGAGTGAGCTGCCATTTCCTTCTCCAGGGGATCTTTCCAACCCAGGAAATGAACCCGCGTCTTTTTTGTCTCCTGCATTGGGAGACGGGTGCTTTACCCCTAGCACCACTTGGGGAGCCGTGGAGGAGCCCCCATCCACACCCAAAGCACGCCCCCAGTCCTCACAGAAACCATCCTGCCATGTGGGTCTCTTTCCACCACTATTTCTCACCTTGATGCTCTACTTGATTGGGGCTAGTTTGCTTGGTATTCCCCATACCCCCAACTCTCCTTGAAAACTCAGTCCTCAAAGGAGCCTTGGATATAAAAACTGTCCTCTTTTCCTAACTGTAAACTCAGAAATGCTAAGTAAGGGTTTTGTGCTGCAAAGAAGAGGGGAGAAAGCCAGGCCGGGCAGCCAGGATGTCCCTGTGAGATGCTCTGGAGAATGTCCCTGCCGCACCATCACATTCTGGCCACTGACATCCCCCAGGCTCGTGTGTGGAAAAACATCTTTTGTGTAATTGGTTTAGCACACCAGAACTAGTCTAGAATGTTCAGAGTGATTTTACTTAAGGAAAATAAACAGAGAATTTAAAAATGAAAAACCAGGATTCAAACAACCCCACTAAGGGAATCCTGACTCTGCCAGGGAGCGCCCAGTGCCAGGGGTCACAGCCGCCGCATCTATCCCCGCCTCACAAGACTGCTGCTCGGACTTCAGAAGCAAGCGGCGGGAACCTGAGCTATGACCCTCCCTTGCTCCCTGGCCTGTGTCCATTCTAGAAGACTTTCCTCCACGCCACTGCCCAGAAATATATCAGTGATAGAGCCAAGAGCTGCCTCCGATAAACTCATGTGGCAAGAAAGCCAAAAATCTGGGGTGGGTGGTGGGAGGGGGTGAGATGGAGGAGAGGCAGAGGGTGCACCAGGCATTGGTTTGTCGTGGTTTATCACAGGATACAAAGATTGTCCTCTGATCGAGGTATGTGATGTGCACGTTTGGTCAAAGACGACTCCCTTGACTGGCGCTAGTTTTGCATTCTCAGTGGACAAAGGTGGGGTTCCCTTGGGTGTAAGAGACAGAGAGAACTAAACCACTTACACTAGTCAGTGAGCAGAATAGTGCACGTGGTTGCTATTCAGTAAATATTTATCAAGTGCGCAGATGAAGAATAAAGTTCAGTAGATGGATAGAGGGTGCCAGGGAAAGAGCATGGCTGGGGGAAGTGAAGATCCAAGGAAGGATCCAGAGATGGTGTAAAGCTTTCTTGGCACAGGGGTGATTAATATTCACTGTTAGTGTTTTTGTGCTAGAATTTAACCCCAAATTTTCAGCCAAGACAAAAACTTTATGTTGTTGGTGCTCAGGGAAATGTAGAGAAAGGGGTTGTGTTCCATATCTGGGGAGGATTCAGGTCTCAAAGAGGGCTTCCCTAGTGACTCAGACAGTCAAGAATCTGCCTGCAATGGATTGGGAAGATTCCCCTGGAGGAAGGCATGGCAACCCATTCCAGTATTCTTGCCGAGTTGACCCCATGGACAGAGGAGCCTGGCGGGCTGCAGTCGATAACATGGCACAGAATCGGATATGACTGAAGGGACTTGGCACACATGCAGGCCCCAAAGAAGAGCTTAAGGGATTAAGACAGATGACACTGAGCGCAGCAGGAAGAGGAAATCACAGGCATCAAAAGGGCAGAAGCTCCTGGGAATCCACACAGGCATTGACAAGACAGTCGAATTTCTCCCGATGGGAAGGTGGCTCAAGTCTATTTATTGTGCGTTAAAAATAAATATTAGAGAAAAGTAGAGCTGGAGTCTTCCTCCCCTGTCCCCACATTGAGAAAGCTGGACTATAAATGCGTGAAACAGAGAACATAGCGAACAGCAGAAATCACAGATCTGCAGTATACGTCAAAGCCTGACCCCACGAACTGTAGCCCATGAAGGCTCCTCTGTCCATGGGGTTATCCAGGCAAAAATACTGGAGTGCGTCGCCATTCCCTTCTCTCTGCTGGTCTGATGAATATGGATGGAATGAATTCTCCCTAAGACTCTTCTCAGCTAAGTGTCTGAGGAGGTTAAATGTTTCTCCTTACCCAACGGGCCTCTTCCTTGTCATTAACTCAGAACAGGAATAGGAAAGAGGTCAGAATTCCACCCAGGAGAGCACCAGGGGACCAGAGGGAGCCAGGACTCGTGGCCAACTGAGGACATTTTGGGACAGCAGCCCCCCAGAGTTCCTAGAATCTCTACAGAG
This sequence comes from Cephalophus harveyi, assembly GCA_006410635.1. Taxonomy (NCBI): domain Eukaryota; kingdom Metazoa; phylum Chordata; class Mammalia; order Artiodactyla; family Bovidae; genus Cephalophus; species Cephalophus harveyi. Next base: position 30,530 of record SJYT01003652.1, on the reverse strand, counting down.
AACAAGACAAGTCGCCTCCTGTAAACCTCAGGCAACCCTTTACCTCAGCCTCCAGCCCACAACACCCCAGGCATTCACATGAGCTATAAGAACATAAAAATCCTGTTCATCCAAGTCATCTCCATGAGGAAATTGGCTCTCCATGCAGCCGGGACCTCTGGGGATTAAGGAGGTGAGTCAGAATTACCGGAGCCTGGAGAAGACCCCGATCCTGCTCAGCTGGCACTGGGTACTTCAAAACTGGTTCCAGTTGTCCAAAGGCAGAGAATGACATGCAACCCAGATGACCCTCCTTTCCTCCTGTTTAAAACTCCACTCTGATGATTTACCTTGGATTTCTACCAACTGCCCCCCTCAGTTCATATGCCCCAGTTCTGCATCCAAGCCTTACACTAACAAGTCCTCAGCACTGCAGGCCCAACTTCCATCTCCCCTCTTTGACCCCCTTGTCCAGGAAATCTCCCCACATTAATTGCCTCCCTGCAAGTTCTGATGACTCCTCAGCTCTCCATCCTGTCAGGATAAAGGAATTTAGAATGTACTCAGTGTTCCAAAGACCTGGTTAAGCCAAGTCCCAATTTGATGGGAATAAAAAGAGAACTTGTCTCAAGTAAATCAGAATTTCATCGTCTTCAGACTTGTCAGCTTGGGAAGCCATACTCATCCCAAGCAAACTTCCGTTGTTCTAGAATTGTCTCTTCTTTTGCACTGACTTTCAGAGTGAGTTCAGAAGCCAGATAAAAAGGGAGCTTTGTGATGAATTAACCAGACTGAGTTTCAACCCAAAGCTCCCTCCACCTTGTTCCTCACCATTGGTTCTTGATGATTAGTTGATCATTTCCAAATATTAACTCTCCTTTCAGAGGCACATGATGTGCCACTCTGAAATTGTTCACAGCCTGGAACATTGACTCTGAGGACATTTTTCTGGCAAGCCTATGTAAATTGCAGCCAGTTTAGCTTGGTCCTCCTTGGCGCACTTGACAGAGGTGGCGGGTCACCTTCCACCAGCTCAGGGAAACCACTCGAGGCTAGAGTGCTGAGGGGTGCTTGGAGAAAGACCAGCGAAGTCAAGGTGGTCAGGGTGAGATGACCAGGGAAAGGCACCTGCAATCTACGTCTTAGGTGCAGGAAGCTCCCCTCCTGTTTTTACTTATTTATTTGACTGCACTGGGTCTTAGTCACGGCACATGGGATCTTCGACCTTCGTTGTGGCATGTAAGATCTAGATCCCTGACCAGGTATCGAACACAGGCCTCCTGTATTGGGAATGAGGAGTCTTAGCCACTGGACCACCAGGGAAGTCCCTCCCATCCTCCTAGAAGAAGGGACACCTCCTCCCTCTGAATCCCGCATTCCCACCCTCCTTATACTGAGGATAGCGGAAGAGATTGCAGGACAGGAGTGGGGTCAGGTCAGCATTCTGACAATCACAAGGATGTTCAGCCAAGCATCCAGCAGTCACCCCCTCAAATGAGAGAGCAATGGCTGTCTTCGGCGTGCCATCCCAGCCCCTGGCTCCACCCCATGCCTCCACACCCGCTCCATTTTGGCTAACAGCCTAGGCTTGGTAATGGGTCATCAAGGACCTGTTTTAAATGTATGAAAAGCATCTTGTTTTAAGTTAATGAAAAAGTCTTTACCATACAGACCTCTGGCCCCTCACTACCACTCCCCGGAGTCCACGACCCTTTTATTCCTCAGGCCCAGAAAGTGGAGGAGTCAGAGGCTGTCAGCAGCGCGGACTCCAGAGCCCGGGGCTGCTTTCCTCCTGGAAAAGACTGGTGCAAGCAGCAAGAAGTCTTCCTGTTGGCTGTGCAATGATCTGCCCAAGACGACTTTTGGATTAAGAAGAGAGTATCTTTCCCACATACCTCCCACTCAGACACATACACCCTCACGTACCACATGCATACCTCTGCATACACCACACTCCACATACTCCCACCACAGACACACACACCACATACACACACATAGATAAACACAGCACACACACATTGCATACACGCACATACCACACACACAGTACATATACACACTGACACACTATATACACACACCACACACACCACATAGATGCACAGATAAACACAGCACACACACATTATACACAGACACACCACATACACACAGCACTCACACACACAAACACAGGCCCCCATGCTCTCCTGCAGCTGGAACCTTCGGCCCAACCCAGGCCCTCCCCATCCCTGACCCCCGCCTCACTGGGCTGCAGACCTCGGGAGCAAGTACTTCCTCTCCTCACTCTGGTGGCCAAACTGCCTCTGAGCATTTCGTCTAATGTCTCCGCGCTTCTCCCCGCAGCATCCCTGAACCACTGCGGATCGTCCCTTTCCCTCTTCTTGGTACTCCCACTACAGGCAATACTAATAGCAAGGTCTTCCGTGAAGTTGACTGCCAAGTCTGGACTGTACCCCCAGTGAGGGAAGATGCCCTGTCACACGGACCCTTGTGCTTCCAGAGCCCGGCACTTGCAGAAGGACCAGAGCCCCAGGCATCTTCCTCTGAACCCTCCCTGCTCCCCTCAGAGGCCTCCTCACCCACCTCCGATGTGAGAACTGACTCACCTCCTGACTCCCAACTTTATTCCCAGCCCGAATACAGGAACTCCCCGGCCCTTCCTGCTGGAGATCCTGCTGGAGGCCCAGCTAGACACTGCACCCCATTCTCTCCCAAGCCAAGCGCCCCCATATCTTCCCCTGTCCAGGGGAGTCCCACCACAGACTCTTGAGGAATCTGAAGCCCAGAGCCAGCTCTCTTCATCACGGAACCCCGCGGAGACTCCCCACACCATTAAGAACATGCGGGCTCTCCTTCCAGACTTAAGAAAGCGTCTATGGCCTGAAGCACCAGGCTTCTGCCAGCACTGGAGCACCTTGCAAGACAGAGAAAGGGGCTATCAGGCTAGGTGCCCCATAGAAACCCCGCAGATATTCCAGCAAAGCATACAGCAAAACAGGTAGCTGAGTGTATTAGAGAAATTCCCAGTTTCCAACAGATTAACGTTGCTAAGTAATCTAAGCTTAGTCCACCAGCTCTATATCTCTTCAGCCCACATTCTGAAGACATGTAGTTTCACTTGTTTATTCTTACCCCATCGAAATATGCTGCTCTCTTACTGTGGGTCAGGCATCTTGGTTTGGACCAGGGATGCATGGACAGGCTAAACACAGTCCTGTGCTACAGGGTTTGAGTCTCATGCGGGAGACCCAGCTCTGCCCAGAAAGCCTTAGGTCACCCTGATTGATGCAAAGATAGAAGGACAAGGAACCCACGAGACACCCCACCCAGGACTCTGACCTAACTCAGTGGGGAGGGGAAGGAAGACTGGAAGGCCAAGCAAGTATCCAAGATCTAAATCTTGGAGGATGGATAAAATGAAGCCATACCATCCAAGTATAGGAGGACATTAAAGATAGTATATGGAGGAAAATACATGAAGAGGCAGAGGCAAGAATAACAAAACTTTTGGGAGAAATTGAAAGAAATTTGAGGGAGGGTTTGGTTGAGGGAGTGAGAGGGGGTTAAAACTGAAGCAACAGACCAGAGCCTGTTGATGAAAGGACACGTGTGTCCTGCCAGAGTCTGTTTTTGGGAAATCACCTTTAACAGCAGGGAGATGGGGCTGAGCTGAGACTACCAGAGGGAAGATCAGTTATGAGGCTGCTTCTCTCATGTTGACAGGAAATGCTGAGGCCCCACAAATGACAAAAAGGAAGCACTAAAGCGGGAGACTTGATAGGCCTCCAGGTCCTTGTAACATAGGTGTTTAGGAGGGAAGAGAAAATGCGAAATTACTCTCAGATCTCGATTTAGATGACTGGTGAATGCTGATGCTGTCAGAACAGAAAACAGTGGTGGAGGAGGCAGAGATAATGGGGGAAAGGAGGGGGAGGCCCATTGAGACCAGTTCTCAACCGGTAGGGTTCAGTTGACTTCAGTCCATGCTGGGGTGGGCCATCGGTTCGTGGATGTTCATGAGCAGGAGAGGGATCAGGGACGGAATGAACATGTGGGAGTCCCAAGCATGAATCCAAGGATGAGTCACAGGAGAGAGTATGTAAGAGGGAAGAGAGAGGGGCTAAGAATAGAACAGGGGAGAAAATTGAAGGGGCAGGGATAGGTGAGTCAAAGGGGGTGAAGGGTGGCCAAAAATGAGAGGGAGCAGGGAAGGAAAAAGAGAGGGGGAAGCCCTCCCGGCGTTTCACAAGACGAGTGTGCAGCAGGGCCACAAACCCACAGGCTGGAAAGCAGAGAGTGTACTTGTACACTCAAGAAAGAGACAAAGAGAAGAGAGTGAAGGTACTTAACGCAGAGAGTGCCCTTGTACTCAGCAAGGACTGTTTCGATTCCAGGGATGGTGGTGGGAACATTGCAGTGCGGTAACAACGTAAAGTTAAATGAGGATGTCAAGGCAAAAAAAAAAGAAAATACCGCTTTTTCCAAAAGCTTGATTGTTCAAGAGTTGGAAAGAAGCTAAAAAGGATTCATGTAAAGGAAATATTTTGCTTATTTTTAAGACGTCTTTGTGTTGAAGGGAGAAAGCCAAGACATGCTCACAACTAACCGAGCGGGAGAGAGGAGAGGAAGCTGGACAGGACAGGCGGCCAGGAGAGCACGTCCAGAGCTCAGAGAGGAGCCTCCCCCAGTTTACACCCCTGAGCTTTTCCCATCTGAGCTTCTCGAGTGCCCTGGAGACAGAGCCAGAGAGCTTGTGTGACTCGTGACACAACCCCAGATCACCCAGCTACTAAATGGCTGGGCAGAACTTCGCCCCTAAACCTGTGAACTAGGAGGGGCATGCTTTTTCTTCCTGGTCCTGCGGTCTCCTGCTAATAGTACCGTCCCTTACTAGCATTAAAACATATACACTGCTGCTGCTAAGTCGCTTCAGTCTTGTCTGACTCTGTGCGACCCCATAGATGGCAGCCCACCAGGCTCTGCCGTCCCTGGGATTCTCCAGGCAAGAACACTGGAGTGGGTTGCCATTTCCTTCTCCAAAAACATATACGCTACCACATGTAAAATAGATAGCCAGTGGGAATTTGTTGTATGACACAGGGAGCTCGATCCAGGGCTCTGTGACAACCTAGAGGGGTGGGGTGGGGAGGGAGGTGGGAGGGAGATTAAAGAGGGAGAGGGCATATGGATACCTATGGCTGCTTCGTGTTGATTTACGGCAGAAACCATCACAATATTGTAAAGTGATTATCCTCCAATTAAAAATACAATAAAAAAATTTAAAAATAGTACTATCTCATCATCTGTCAGGGGCCCTTGCCACCACACTTCCCTCAAGACAAGGCCACAACCTACTACCCGTCTTTGTCTATCTGAACCCGTCATAGTGCCCAGCACGGAGAAAGCAGCTCAAGAGATGAATCTCAGTCCATTTTCATCACAGCCCCAGGGAATGAGTAAGGGCAGGAGCCACTCCAAGCAGAGAAGACACCTTAGGGAAGTCAATGGCTTTGTCAGGACCAGAAACCAAAGTTTTCAGTTACCCTCTGCTCCCCAGCTCGGGCCTAGTACGGATGGAGGAAGGAGACGGCCAATCCTGACATACATATTCCTCAATAAACCCGTCAGGAAAGGACTATAATTTCCAATGATCAAATGAAAAACAGCTGAAGCGGGGCAAGTGCGTTGCCTCTCCCAAGACCACGCAGCCAGTAAATTATGAAGCTGAGTCACAAACCCATCGCTCCAGGGCTGATTCTGTCATCGCAGCGCAGATGCAAATCCCCAAGCAGCAATGCTGAGGGAGACCCAGCACCTTTGGATTTTCCACCCTGAATTATCCCATCCCTCCTCATCTGAAGGGCAAGCCGAGAACTGACTACATCCTCTGGCTGATTTACTAGGAGAATTTTCTGGAGCTCAGAATCATTATCTGGGCCTAAAAACCTCTTAGTCAGAGTCTACAGAGGCTGGGAAACTCTGGTTACTGTGTGGAGATCCCCAGAATTGATCCTGGCATCTCCAGGCCTTACTGAAGAGGGTTCTGCAAATACCCAGATGGCAGCCACCTGAGGTGGGGGGAAGCCTCAGACACTCCACTCTCTCCTGCACATTGAGTCTGACCTCCTGACTCACACACTATACACCTATTAGCATAAATGATGCCATCTTAGGCCCCTACAGTTACTCCAGTCCTTTCCTTGTCCGGACCTGGGACTGTGCTGTGTAGTGAATTGTTTCCGTCATCAAGGGCTTTGTAGTTAATAGATAGTTTAATAGTCATTAGGACCAGGTGGCTTCTATGCTCTGTTGATGCCCAAACAGTTATGAAAACTTCCCTGACATAGGATTTCCCTGGTGGTTCAGCTGGTAAAGAATCCACCTGCATTGTGGGAGACCTGGGTTCGATCCCTGGATTGGGAAGATCCCCTGGCAAAGGGAAAGCTACCCACTTCAGTATTCTGCCCTGGAGAATTCCATGGGCTGTACAGTCCACGGGGTCACGAAGAGTCGGACATGACTGAACGACTTTCACTTTCACTTTCCCTGACATATTCCCAGCACCCATGAGACTGTCCACCCATTCATCAAAGTTGGCTTGGGACTGCATGTCCTATTTCCAGCTCCTATGCTAGGTTAACTATGAAATTGTCCCAGTGGCCCCTCACTGGTGTGGAGAGGAGTCAGGAATGCTCCTGGATCATTGTCTATGCCATCCCACCTGGTGAGTCACTACATAATAAACAGATTCACTGATTGTATGGAACCGTCTGCCTCATTTTTTTTTTGGTCTCAGGATGCCTTCTTAGTTCAGTGGGCACCTTTTGTTCCCTCCATCTGCCAACACATGCCCACTTCCACATGGAGGGAGAGATTTCTGGGCACAGCCCTCCTGCCACAGCCCTCCCCAGAAGCCTCTCACAGTCTCCCAAAGGACCCAGACGTCGCTGGAGAGGGCAGCCCAAGTGTAGGTGGGACAGTGCAGGGGCGGGGGGCGGGGGGGCAGGCAGAAGATGCCTGGATGCCATTCAGAACAATGCCAGCTCAAGCTGCTGCCCCGGACCAGCCTACAGGGAAGGCGGGCACCAGCCAGCCCAGCCAGCCCTCACTGACTTACCAGGTGACTCCGAGGTGGGAGAAGACGAGGAGAGAACCACCACCAGAGGACTGGCTCCCACGGGTCCCCGTCATTAAAAGGGGCCCAGCGAGACAGTCCAGACACACTAGAGACCAGAAGCTCCCAGAATATTGTGCTAAGCTTGCTCTTGTACATGGATGCATGAGACTCACGGCTCCCCTCCTCCTGGCAGCCCTGGCTGCAGCGCTAGAATCTGCCTGTGAGCATGGCCCTTCCCCCACACCCATCCTTATGGCCTCTAGAAGATCCTGCCTGTGCACCCCTTCCCTTCTTGGTAGAGGCGCTTCCCTCGAGTTCCTCTCTGCAGCCCACTCCTGCCTCCCAGCTGGTACTCCACACAAGGACCCGTGCCCACCAATCAGAGGAAGCCAGGCATCCTCTGTCTCTGGCTTGCCCCCTCTCTCTACCACTCCGGCATTCTTTTTCAGCTCCAGTGATCCACACTATCTCCCATCTACCCAGACTCTTATAAAAGGAAAAAGACATTCAGCACAGGTCAGACAGGGAGGGATGTTTAAATCAGTGTCCTGGTAGAAAGCAGATGGCACACGCAGAAGAGATTTTTTAAGAAACTCTTGAATGAAAAATTAATAATATTTTACAGAGGTGCAAGTAAGAACATGCAATAGCAGGAAGCCGTTACCATCCCTCAAACAGAGAGATGGCAAGGAAGTGGCCTTTCCTGAGATCAGTCAGCAGATGGAACCGGGGCCACCAGGCAGGAGCCAGAGTCTCAGAGGAACAGAGACCACCAGCCTGCCACGCCAGGCTGTGTTCAAGACCCTGTCTCTTATACACATCTCCTCCCCTCAGCGTCCCTCCCTCCAGCTCCCAGCATGGGCCAGTTCTGTCTACGTTCCCAGACTGTGCGTTCCTGAGGCAAGATCTAATTCTCATTCATTCCTAGTGCCTCGGCAATGTACAGACAGTGGCGCTTAATCAGTTGTTGGAAAGAGTAAATGTATTTCCATCCACCTTCACCCACTATGAGCCCCAACCATATCACGCTCCTGCCCGCCTCCTCATACACAGCCTGGAACCACCCCAGCCCCACCCCACAGAACACCAGATACCCTTCAGCTCCTCCCAAACACCTCTGGCCCCTTTCACATCAGTGGGAGGACAGATGTTTTGATTTTCCGAATAAACAGATCGATGTGTTTATAGCTGCAGGATCCCCTTCAGGGCCTGAGAACAAGTTTTAAGGCACCAAATCCATCAAAGAAGCACAGATCGAGCATTCTGGATAAGCGTCTTTGTCAAGGCTTCAGTTCCAAAGCATGAAACAGCCAAATTTCCAGGGGGAACATCTGCCTGAGGGTTCACTCCCAGGCATAAACACAGGAACAGATACATCCGGACTCCTAAGTGTAGGTATGGGTGCAAGGGGGTGATGTCCACACAGTAAAATTTGCCTTGTGAACCAGCCCAGCAACCTTCTCATAAGAAAGAAGTTGGATTCCTCAGCAAAGGCAGTCCACCCTAAGGGTCTCCATGGTACAGGGGCCAAGAGAAGGAGGGTTGTGTTACAAATAAAGCCACTCTTCTGCCCCAAATCAAGATCTGTCCTAGAAAATGGTCAAGGTGGAGCAGGCAAAGAGCTGACTCATTGGAAAAGACCCTGATGCTAGAAGAGATTGAGGGCAGGAGGAGAAACTGGAGACAGAGGATGAGATGGTTGGATGGCATCACCAACTCGATGGACTTGAGTCTGAGTGAACTCCAGGAGATGGTGAAGGACAGGGAAGTCTGGCATGCTGCAGTTCCTGGGGTTGAAAAGAGACACAACTAAGCGACTGAACAACAACAACTTTGCCATGTAGTAATTTAGGGATTCATGTCGGCAACTGCTCTGCCATCTTCAATACCTGGCATCAAGGTCATTCTGTCATCTTCATCACTGTTCCAACCACAGAAGTGGGAAAGCTACATGGCTTGGAGGCTTCCTGTGGCTCGTTCTCTTGTACCACCAAGTGATACGTGTTGATGGAAGAACTCAGGCTCATGGCCACACCTAACTGCAAGGGCTGGGGAATGTCTGACAGGACACACTCCAATTTATTCCAGCTCTCCCGCTTCCTCCTGACTCCCAAACCCTGAGCTGAGGGCACAGTTATCATTGTACTTCTGAAATAGCTGGGCCACATGGGAGCCGTGAGAATTCCTTCTGCTGAGATTAGAGGCAAGAGGACCAGCTTTTTTGTTTTCTTTGTGGACTTGTTCTGTGGCTCCCTGGAAACCAGGAACAGAAAAATAGAGTCTTTTACTTTAAGTCTGGAGAAAGCTTTCTGAAATTGCACATAATATATCTTTTTCCCTCTGGGCCCTACCCAATGTCCACTAACCCCTCCAATATCAAAATGTTGAAAGATACTGTAATGGTTCATTTTATGCGTCAGCTTAGTTGGATCATGGTGCCCAGATATGGGCTCAAATATTAGGGTATTTTGATGAGATTAACATTTAAATTGGTAGATTTTGAGTACAGCAGATTGTCCTCCATTTATGGGTGGGCCTCATCCAATCAGCTAAAGGCCAGAATAGAACAAAACACCAACTTCCCCTAAGCAAGATGGAACTCTGCCAGCAGATGGCCTTCAGACTTGAACTACAACATTAGCTGTTTCTTGGGTCTTCAACTTTTAGATTTAAACGATTTTGGTCTTGCCAGCCTCTATAATCTTGTGAGACAATCCCTTAAAATAAAGAAATAAATACACGCACACAATTGGTTCTGTTTTCCCTAGAGACTCCTGAATAATAAGGCACTGATTAGTTAAGACTACAGAAGCTTAAGCTGCCCTGGGGGTCCAGTGATTGAGAATCTGCCTGCCAAGGCAGGGATCAATCCTGGTCCAGGAAGATCCCATATGCTACAGAACAGCTAAGCCCATGCACCCAGCTACTGAGCCAGTGTGTGCTGCAACTGCACCATTGAAGCCCGCATGCCTAGAGCCCACGCTCTGCATCAAGAAAAGCCACTGCCATGAGAAGCCACTGCCACTAGACAGTAGCCCCCACACGCTGCAACGGGACAAAGCCCACAGACAGCAGTGAAGACTCCGCGTAGCTATAAATAAATAAGCACATCTTTCAAGAAACAGACTACAGCAGAGGTCTAACTGTTACAGAGGTCTAACATTTCTTATAAACTGGAATTTAATATTGAAGCCGAGATTTGTGGCTGATAACAGTCTCTGGAACCAGAGAGCCCACATCTGAAACAAGTTCTGCTACCTACTAATTGTGTGATCACAGGTCAGTTTCTCAACCTGCATTTGTCTTAGTTTCTCATCGTGAAGTGAGAGTATTAATAGTACCTATCTCTTTGGGTTGCTATGAGGATTAGATAACATTAAAATGTATAAAGCTCTGAGAACAGTGCTTGACGCATATTAATGCCATGTATTTGTTAAAGTAGAATTGGAGTTTTTAAAATTCCACGCCATTGCTTTGTCTGTCACCTCCCTGCAAAGGCCTAGATGAATGACCAGGGGCATCAGGGGAACGTGGTAGAGCTAGGGCAAGCCCCCCAGAGCTGGGCAGAGAAGACCGAACAGGTGAACCGCAGCAATCAGTGTAAGATGGCCTTGTAGACATCACTTACGTCTCTGACTTGGATGAGTCAGCTCTACGACAGAGAACCTGGGTCACTCCCTCCCTTAGGAGCGTCTGCTACCTCTCCAGCCCAGGCCACAGATGGAGGGGAAAAGGAAAAAGACATTCAGCACAGGTCAGACAGGGAGGGATGTTTAAATCAGTGTCCTGGTAGAAAGCAGATGGCACACGCAGAAGAGATTTTTTAAGAAACTCTTGAATGAAAAATTAATAATATTTTACAGAGGTGCAAGTAAGAACATGCAATAGCAGGAANACATTCAGCACAGGTCAGACAGGGAGGGATGTTTAAATCAGTGTCCTGGTAGAAAGCAGATGGCACACGCAGAAGAGATTTTTTAAGAAACTCTTGAATGAAAAATTAATAATATTTTACAGAGGTGCAAGTAAGAACATGCAATAGCAGGAAGCCGTTACCATCCCTCAAACAGAGAGATGGCAAGGAAGTGGCCTTTCCTGAGATCAGTCAGCAGATGGAACCGGGGCCACCAGGCAGGAGCCAGAGTCTCAGAGGAACAGAGACCACCAGCCTGCCACGCCAGGCTGTGTTCAAGACCTGTGGCCACATGACAAGCTATTCCAAAACCTACTGACTTCAGCTAACATCATTTCTCATCTCATGGTTGCTGTGGGCCAGGAGTCCGGGACAGCTGAGTCGGTCTTCCTCTCAGCATCTCTGACAAGGCTGACCGTGAAGGCATTGTCGAGGCTGCAGTCACTTCAAGCCTCAGCTGCAGGAGGATCCACTCCAAAGCTCAGTCACGTGGTCGTTGACAAGATTCAGTTCTTCACATATAGTTGAACTGAGGGGCTTTACTCCTCCCTGACGGAGGCTAAAGCTGCCGTATGGACTTCCCTGCTAAGCAGCTCACCTCACAGCCACTGATTCCATCAGGGCAAGCAAGCTGAGAAGATCCAGAGAGAGAGTGTGGGTGTATAAACAGGACAAGAGTCACAGCCTGTTATAACCTAATCTCAGAAGTGATAGCCCATTCACTTTTGTCACTTTCTGGTTATTAGAAGTGAATCACTAGGCCCACCCAGTTCATGCTCAAGCAGAGAGAGTTACACAAGGGCATGAGTACTGGAAAGTTGGGGCCACTGGGGAGCATCTTATAAGTATAAGCAGGGGGGAAACAGAACAAATCCCTTGACCTCTCTCTTCCCATCAATGTCTCTCATTGGCCAAACAAAGCTAGAAGCTAGATGGTCAGGGAGCCCAGGTAATACACGCCGCTAAGTTCATCTTTCCAGACAAAGCAGAGATGGACAGAGAACAGATCTGAGGCAGGGAGAGGAGGGAAGGATGATGGACAGGGAATAACCAGGACATGAGAAAAGACACGGACTGGCACACTGACAGCCACATGGAAGTCAGATAGAAGACAAGGCATCACAGAAAACAGACCCATGAGGTGTGTCTCTTTTCTTTAACATTCATATCCAAATCTTTCCCAAGTGCTATAAAGTGGGGTAACATTGAACCTGGGCTCTTATATAAAATAATGAAAGTTTTCTTCCATTCACTCCCGCTTATATCAGTGCCTGCCTCTTTAATTCCTGAGGCTAGGAGAAGGACTGGAAGAGGAAAAAGGCTGAGCGGTGACATTTGCAGAGACCCTGCTCTGTGACAGCTCTAGTGTTGTTGCCAAAATTCTGATTTCCTCTTAGAAAAAACATGTGCAAATATTATAGTTTGCTTCTGTTGGCTTTTTTAATGTGCTCATTGAGCTTGTTTGGGATCTAGAGGCAAAGCTTCTCCGGTAGTGTACACATGGACACACATACACCCCAGGGCACTGATGCAGTCAACGCTTCCCTCTCCATCAGCCCTCCATCCCAGTTAAGACCACCACCACCGTCAAGGCTCCCAGACCTGGACCCTCAGGCAGGCACGTAGTTATCAAGTCCTATCTCTGCATTAATTCAGTGCATCCTTCTTCAACTACTGCCCACAATTAGGTGCCAGATAAATGTTAAATATCAAATCACACAAGGAGTTAGTTGGGGAGCCCTTTCTTGAACCCCCATTCCCACCCTCTATGTCTGGAGATCAGCTGCCTGTGTGTGACAGTCCTCTTAGCTGGAGGCAAGTTCAGTTCAGTCACTCAGTCGTGTCCGACTCTAGGCAACCCCACGAATTGCAGCACGCCAGGCCTCCCTGTCCATCACCATCTCTCGGAGTTCACTCAAACTCATGTCCATCGAGTCCGTGATGCCATCCAGCCATCTCATCCTCTGTCGTCCCCTTCTCCTCCTGCCCCCAATCCCTCCCAGCATCAGAGTCTTTTCCAATGAGTCAACTCTTCGCATGAGGTGGCCAAAGTATGGAGTTTCAGCTTTAGCATCAGTCCTTCCAGAGAACACCCAGGACTGATCTCCTTTAGAATGGACTGGTTGGATCTCCTTGCAGTCCAAGGGACTCTCAAGAGTCTTCTCCAACACCACTGTTCAAAAGCATCAATTCTTCAGCACTCAGCTTTCTTCACAGTCCAACTCTCACATCCATACATGACCACTGGAAAAACCATAGCCTTGACTAGACGGACCTTTGTTGGCAAAGTAATGTCTCTGCTTTTCAATATGCTATGTAGCTTGGTCATAACTTTCCTTCCAAGGAGTAAGTGTCTTTTAATTTTATGGCTGCAGTCACCATCTGCAGTGATTTTGGAGTCCAAAAAGATAAAGTCTGACACTGTTTCCACTGTTTCCCCATCTATTTCCCATGAAGTGATGGGACTGGATGCCATGATCTTCGTTTTCTGAATGTTGAGCTTTAAGCCAACTTTTTCACTCTCCTCTTTCACTTTCATCAAGAGGATTTTTAGTTCCTCTTCACTTTCTGCCATAAGGGTGATGTCATCTGCATATCTGAGGTTCTTGATATTTCTCCCGGCAATCTTGATTCCAGCTTGTGCTTCTTCCAGCCCAGCATTTCTCGTGATGTACTCTGCATATAAGTTCAATAAGCAGGGTGACAATATACAGCCTTGACGTACTCCTTTTCCTATTTGGAACCAGTCTGTTGTTCCATGTCCAGTTCTAACTGTTGCTTCCTGACCGGAGGCAAAGGATGGATGGAATGGCCTGCAAAGTCTCCCTCCTCGTGCCTATCATGTCCCACTCCATTCGTTTTCTCTTCCTTTACGCCCTGAAGAGATTAATGCCCTGAGCCCAAGCAGACAAATCACCCTCACGTCAAAAGCTCCCTGATACTCCCTTTCCCCCCGGATCTTCAGAACGGCTGTGAGAAGGAGAAACCTTCGAGGCCTCTGGGGCTGCTGAGAGGTAAGACCAACTTGATGAAGAACCACAGATTGACATCCAGTACCCTATTCCTCAGGCTTCCCTAGTGGCTCAGACAGTAAAGAATCCACCTGTGACGCAGGAGACCCAGACTTGATCCCTGGATTGGGAAGATCCCATGGAGAAGGAAATGGCAACCCACTCCAGTATTTGACTTGGAGAATCCCATGAGCAGAGGAATCTGACAGGCTACAGTCCATGGGGTCACAAAGAGTTGAATATGACTGAGCAACTAAGCACACACACGTCTCCATCCATCAGCCCCTCAACACTCCAGTTCTCCTTGGCCTTGATTGATTAAGCCTTAGCACCAGCCTAAGCCTTAGCACAAGCCTTGGCCTTGATTGATTAAGCTCTTAGCACCAGTCTGAACCAAACCTACCCAGAAAGATGAGCCCTCTGCAAGGTTTGAGAATTCCACACATCTCCATAGAAATGCATTGTCTACAAATGCTTAGCCATATGTTACTTCATTTAATCTGGAGATTACCGTCCTGCATATAGGAGTCATGTAACTCCTAGATGACAAATGAAAACCTTACTGTTTTCAGTATCTGAGAGTAGTATACTGTCCTGTGTATGTGACGAAAGTGAAAGTGTTAGTCACTCCCTCATGTCCATGGACTGTAGCCCGCCAGGTTCCTCTGTCCATGGAATTCTCCAGGCAAGAATACTGGAATGAGTTGCCATTTCCTTCTCCAGGGGATCTCCCTGACCCAGAGATCAAAACCCCATCTCTTGTGTTTCCTGCATTGCAAGCAAATTTTTACTGTCTGAACCCTGTATGTGACAAAGCCAGAACTCAAAATTTAGGCGTTTTAAATCCCAGCTTAGGGAAAGAAGAAATCTCAGCTCCAAAAGAGAAGCTTCTTCAGAATTATCTGGATACCTGGATTGTTCACACCATGGATCAGCTCTCCATTTGAGGGGAGAAACTAATCCCAATTTCAGTAAATGTGGGGAGCCTCAGAAACAGGGCATCCCACCAATTAGGCCTGAAGATGGAGGTTGATAGGGGCCCGGATGAAGCAGGGAGAGGGCCTCCTGAGGGAAGATAACTTCAAGAACTGGAGACTCCTTCAGAGAAGGTACATAAGCCTGCAAATCTACCTCCTCAAGAGTGAACAGGAACCATGAACTTAGCCCCCAAGTGTCCTGGGGTGGCCTCCCAGGGAAAAAGCTCATTCAGTCTGGGGAAGTCTTCAAGCCCTGCTCTGAACCCTCCATGAATGGAGGAGGCAGATGGGATTTCAGAGCCCCAGGATTCCCCCTGGAGAGATGCCAGGACTCCAGTTCCACTAGTACCCTCAGCAGACACATTCCAGAATTGCCCCAAACTGGCTCTGCCTCCCATCCCTGCCTTTCCAGAGGTGTAACCCCAGAGAGCGAGTGGGATGGAGAAGGAGGGAGGGAGGAAAGAGATGGCTGGAAGTCAAGAGGGAGAGGATCTCCTTGTTAGGATGCCAGGCAAGGAGCCTTGTTGACTTAGCAGGTGACACTCTGGGGAAGTGGGGGAGGAGGGTGCGGATGTCACGCCCCTCTGAGCTTGATTCCCATTGGCTCTCGAGATCCTTAAAAAGGTCCTGCAGTCTCAGCAGCGGCATTCTCGGACCCTCAGAGGATTCTGTGGTTACAGTCTCTCCTCAAGCCAAGGCATGACTCTCCTCCTCCTGGCAGCTCTGGTCGGGATCCTGGTCTCTGCCCGTGAGTATGGCCCTTCCCTTGCACCCACCAGAGCCCTCGCTGTGCAGGGCCACCCTCACTCCTGTCTTCCCACCTCTCTTTCTCTCCCCGTGCTGTCCCATCTGCTGGCCTCTGCAAGTGACTCCCGCCCCCCGCTCTTCACACGCAGCCTCTTCACCCCACTGATTAGGGAGCCAGGAACGGCCCGACCCTGCCTGCTTGCCTGGCCCATCACCTCACACACCATCCTCCACCCACTCTGCTCCACCACCCTGGCTTTCTTGCAAGGCCTCTGAGCCGCTGCATATGCCTGGGCAGGTTGTCCCCTACACAGGAGCGCTGGGCTGGGGGTGGTGGGGACTGAAATCTGGCCCGCATTCCACGCGCCCAGCAGTGCGCCCTATTCGCGGTCATGCCTCCCAGGATGCCTTTTCCAACCCCACGGGTATTGTTCAGGCCAGGACGACCCTGCCATTCTTTGAACGTCAGGACCTGCTTTCTTGCTCTTCCCTCTGCCTGGAATGCTTCTCCTAGCTGACTTCCCCTAGCTGACTCAGTATCGCCCGGCCAAAGCTTCATTTGATGTATCAGTTCCTCAAAGGTGTCTTCCATGAACGTGGAGAATAAATTAGACCCCATTTGCCCTTTTTGCCCCCTGCTGTGCCTGCCCTTCTAGCTTGATCACCCTGGGGATTAAGTAATTGCGGAATAGACTGCACTCTGTCATGCAGGGTCTGTCTTCTTCAGCACTGAACCCCCTTCAATTAGCAGAGAGCTTTGCATAAATATGTTGAAAGACTAAAGGAATGGGGGGTCCAACCTCAGAAATCACCAGGCCATGCACTGTCCCGCTCCACTACAGAGGAGCCTGAGTCCCTCCAACCTTGGCCAGCTCCCCAGCAGGGATCTCAGGGAAACTCATAGGCCAGGAGTAAGTCAGAGGGAAATTTTTTGTTGTTGCTGTTGTTAAATTTTGATAAAGCTTTACAAAAAAAAAAATTTCATCAGAATTTAAAAAAATAAAACAATATTTTAAAGTAAAACAGTAATGTAAAATAATACTAATAATTATAAAAATAACATAATAGTACATATTTTATTTATCTTAGAGAAATTGTATTGTTTACAATTATTTAGCAGCCTATTACATTCAGTTAAATGATAGAATGCTTGACCCACAGGACTAATTTTGTCTAGACTTTTTTTTCTTGGTTTTTCAGTTCTACTAATTAGCAAATTCAATTTCAAAATAACAAATTATCAGGCATAACTACATGACCCTGCTGGATCATTCTTGAAAATTATGTAAAAAATAGCCTCAGAAATGATGGACAGGTTGAGGAGTACAGAGCCTGCTTCAAGAAACTGCGGAAGTTAATCATCAGAAAGGTGACAGAAGGCTGCGTTCAACCTGCCTCTATGTCCACAGGCATCCTGAGAGCTGACTGGGAATGGACGGAGGGTGACTCTAGGGGCGGGTTCCATCCTCACTGTCATCTCTTTCCTCCGTTACAGAAAATGCTTCCTCTGCTCTTACCGAGGCACCCTTGATCAGTGAGTCCTTCTCTCCCTCGGGTCCCTGTCTGGGGGGAAGGTTAGGAGTCGGGGATGTCCGGGATGTCATTGGAAGCTGGGAGAGGAATCAAGGGGGAGGGGAGAAGGGTCTTGCTCTTGGTGTTGCTGGGAGGAGTGTGAATTGAGGTGGGACGGGGGAAAGGACAAAACTAAGGCTAAGGATAACTAGGCAAGGAAAAGATTTTTTGTGAAAAAAAGTGAAAAAAAAAGATGAGGTTGAATAACAAGGGAAATATCCCCATGGTATGAACATCTTCACCCACAAACACCTCCCCTCACTGCCAGCTGCTTAGAGAGGTGCCTTCTAATCAACCTCACTCATTTCCAGCCCCACATTCCATTCTGCTCCTTCCTGTACCACCCACACCAGCTCAGCTGAACTTGTTTACATTCCCCACACCTGTCCCATCCATGCCCCCCACCCCACCCCCCTACCCTGTCTCTTATACACATCTAGATGTGTATAAGAGACAGACCCCCCACCCCCCGCCAGCTCTTGCTGACTCACTTCCTACCCTCCAAGGAAGAACTGGTGCTTTGGAACTGTGGTGTTGGAGAAGACTCTTGAATTTTTTAAATATCTCTTTGTCTTATTTTTTGGCTGCATTGGTCTTAGCTGCAGCATGTGGGATCTTCTCACTGCATCACGTGGGCTCAGTTGACCCTCGGCTTGTGAGACTTAGTTCCCCAACCAGGGACTGAAGCCATATTCCCTGCATTGCAAGATGAATTCTTAATCACTGGATCACCAGGGAAGTTTCCTCAACATATAGATTTGAGAGGGGCACAAACACTCAGTCCATAACAGGTACATAGTGTGTAGAAATTTTATCTCCCTTAACAGGACAGGATTCATGCCATACCATTTCTGTATTCTGGGAGCCAGCACACATCAGGTATCCTGACTGCCCATTCCAAAGGGGAAAAACACTTTTGATTTTGTTAAAATGAACAAATTGGTGTATTTGTACCTAAGCTGATGAGGGGACCACAGCTCCAACAGANATCTCCCTTAACAGGACAGGATTCATGCCATACCATTTCTGTATTCTGGGAGCCAGCACACATCAGGTATCCTGACTGCCCATTCCAAAGGGGAAAAACACTTTTGATTTTGTTAAAATGAACAAATTGGTGTATTTGTACCTAAGCTGATGAGGGGACCACAGCTCCAACAGAATCTGCTTCACCCCAAAATACAGCCCCAACAACCCAGAAGACTTCGACAGCGCCTCCCAGCTCAGGATTCAACCCACTGCGTGAGTATCCCCAGAGGACTCTCCAGTAGCATGCTTGCATGACACCTTCACGCAGAGACAAGTCCAAGGAGAAGCAGCCATATGCATCCACCTGAACACAAAGGCACAAACGGGGCTCACCCTGCACCCACCCACATGCAGAGTTTCTACAGTAGGCGACGGTGCTGCCCACACCACACGAGGTTTCTTCCCTGGCCCACCCACCCTCTCATGAAAGAGAAGCTCGGTCCCTCGGCAAAACCTCTCCACTTTAGGAATTTGTCCAAGGATAATGTCTGGTCGAGGACAGGATTTGGGGAAAAGGTGGGAGTCCTCTTTAAATGATGTGATCGTTCTGCTGATGTGATTCTTCTGCTCCAAAATTAGAACTCGGGTTAGATAAAGGTCTCTCGATAGCCCAAGAAGCAAGAAGAAAAATACAAGAAAGAATTGACGAAGGAAAGAAATTCATCGAAGGTGAGTGCATACCAACTCAAAGTCTTGTGAAACTGAGAAGACTCACCACTCACCAGGGGTAGGAGGTGGACCGGATTTTGTCACCTGCCCCCCACACCTGAGTCCTGGCGATGTCACCACGCCTCCATACTGAAGCTGCCCCCATGCTGGGCCTTCACATGCCTCCAGCCTCTCACCCACATTCAAACCGCCTGATATCAGCTTCCCCCTGGGGTCTGACTGCCAGACTTCCCACTGCACTGCCTACTACTCTTCCTCTTGCTCCTGCCCAGGTCGGGATGGGGTCAGGGATGGGCAGGTCCTTCGGCCTCTGCTGTCTCTAACCTCCATCCCTGATTCCTGGGTAAGGTCCTCCAAGGGCTCAGTGAGGCTAGGAAGCAGGAGATGGAGTGGAGGAGGGTGGAGAGGGTGGAGCTGGTGCCCGGGACCTCTCAAACCTCATCCTCATCTCCACTTTTCTTCTAGACGGGACTGAACTGGCACAAAACCTAAGGAAAAAATTCATTCCAATAATACCGTTGCCTGGTTTTTGAGAAGCTGAAGAAATGGAGTGTCTGGACTTAACACCTTAAACATACTTGTAGCCCATAGCAATTAAAATGAAAGCATCCAACTTGCCCTTGCCAGTGCTCTGTGGGGTGGGCCCTAAGGCAGAGGGGAAGCAAAGCCCGATGTGACCCAAGCTCCAGTCCGTCACAGCCTGCCTTGGGGACACAGCCTGCCTTGGGGACACAGCCTGTGACAAGCCCTTTCATCCACCCTGAGCCAGAGTTACGCGCACTGGGCCTTGTGTAAGTCCAAATGCCACTCCAGTTCTGGTCTGCCTCCTCGCTCTTCACTCATGGCTCCCAGTGACATTTGAGCATTTCCAAAACCTAAGCCAACCTCCAGAGAAGCAGGATTTATCATCCTGAAAAATAATCGAAGCCCGAACCATTGCTATTACAGCTATGTTCTGGCACTGTTATCAAAAAATGCATCTCCCCTGTCGTACATTCATACTTTGTACACTGGACCAAAGTGAATGGCAATGGCCAGTTAGATCAGACCAGTTAAATAATGAGCTGCTGCAGCAAAGGCTTGACCAAAAAGGCCAACTGAATCCATTACAATTGCCCACGTGTTCATCCTGTGTCTCCTCCTTCCCTGCATCGCAGTCCAAGGCTGCCCATCACAGACAGACAGGAAAAGACATGCATGACCACAGGAGAGAGAACCATCAGCTCTCCTCCCGCCTGCACTTTCTCAAAGCCCAGTCCATAGCACGTCGGGGATCTAACACCCCCAGAGCCACTGATTCTAGACTAACCTTCTCCCCCGCCATCAGGTTCCCTCCCCTTCTATCCTGGGCATGAGGAGCATTCAACCCAGACCTTGTTGCTTTTGATTTTGTTTTGTTTGAGGGTTTTGCCACATTGAGTCTTCATTGCTGTATGTTGGCTTTCTCTAGCTGCAGTGAGCAGGGGCTACTCTCTAGCTGCAGTTTTCAAGCTTAGTTGCTCCAAGGCATGTGGGATCTTCCCGGACCAGGGGTCAAACTCGAGGTTCCCTGCATTGGCAGACAGATTCTTATCCACTATACCACCAAGGACGTCCTAGACCCTGTTCTCAGTGAATCAAGCAATGTATTCTCCTATTCAGCCCTCCTACCTCCACCGCAGATCCTCCTTTTCCAAGAACACTGCCAAGGAAACAGAGGGGGACCCTCAGGAACAGGCACCCTGGGGGCACCCATTATGATCAACGCTGGGTGCACAAGGCACGCCACGCTCGAATAGCCTGCCACCCTGTACCTGGGTTGAACTGCTCCCCCAAAAGGCCTGTTGAAGTCCTAATCCCTGGTCCCTCAGAAAGTGACCTTATTTGGAAACTGGATCCTTGCAGATGTAGTTAGGTAACCTCCTACTGGAGTACGGTGAATCCCCAAAGCAAAATGACCATTGTCCTTATAAGAAGGGAGGAATTTGGACACGGAGACACACAGAGGAAAGACAATGTGAAGACACATGGGATAGACAGTCGGGTGGAAACAGAGGCAGGGCTGAGTGATGCCTCAGAAGACAAGGGAGGCCAGGACTCCCCAGCAGACACCAGAAGCTCCACGAGGCCACAAGAAAGCAGTCTCCTGGGACTGCCCTGGCGGCCTGTGCTCCCAGTGCAGGAGACACAGCTTCAGCCCCTGGTCAGGGAACTAAGATCCCCTATGCCACGCGCCCGAAAAAGAAAAAAGAAGAAAGGAATCTCCTGTACAGGTTTTGGAGGGAACATGGCCCTGATAACACCTTGATTTCAGACTTTTAGCTTCCAGAACTGTGACACAATAAATTTATGTTGTTTTAAGTCATCCAGTTTATGGCATTTTATTATGGCCACCCTAAGAAACTAACACACAACACCATTCTCAGATTCATCCACCCATCAGGCTACTCATCTTCTACCCAAACATTCAGATCCTGTGACCACCATCACCTATTTCTCCCACCTCCCAGCCCCTGGTAACCACAGTCTGCTTTGTTTTGTGCAGTTTCGTTTTAGATTCCCCATCTGAGATCACACTGAATTTGCCTTTCTCTTTCAGATTTATTTCATAGCATAATGCCCTCAAGATCTATCCAAGCTGATGCAAACAGCAGTATTTCCTTTTTTTCTCATGCTGAATAATATTCATATAATATAGTTATAATATAATATCCATATAATAAATAATGGGGTTTCCCACATGGCTCAGTGGTAAAAAATCCACCTGCCAAGCAGGAGATGCGGGTTCAATTCCTGGGTCAGGAAAGTCCCCTGAGGAAGGAAATGGCAACCCACTCCAATATTCTTGTCTGGGAAACTCCATGGACAGAAGAGCCTGGCAGGCTACAGTCCATGGGGTCACAAAGAGTTGGACGTGATTTATAGATTAACAGCAGAAAGGCATAATAAGTAATATTTATATAATACATACTTATATATATGTCCTGAATTTTCACCACACAGATTTTTCACATCCTAGGTTAAATTTATCCTTAAGTATTTTGTTCTGTTTGATTCTATTGTATATGGGATTGTTTTAATTTCTCTTTCTTACAATTTGTTCTAAAAGAATTTTTCAAATGAAGATTTTAAAACCCCTTCACATATGTTAAAGCTGGCATCTAGAATTTTTTATTCAGAGTTTAAATAATTGCAAAAAATATATATTAACATCAACATGTAATCTAATGATTCACTCCCTTACTGCCATCAAATCTTTGTTCAAATGTCATTTTTTCAGAGAGGCGTTTCTTGGCTGGCGTGTCTAAAATTGCAACTTGCCCCCCACATAATCCCTACTTTATTTTTATCTTTATCTTTTTTTTTTTTCAGGTTTTTGAGGTGTAGTTAAGATATAAAAAATTGCACATATTTCATATATACATTTTGGTGAGTTTGGACGTAGACACGGACCCATGATACCACTACTGTAATCAATATAATTAACATATCCATCACCTCCAAAAGATCTCTTGTGTCTCCTTGCTGTGTGTGTGTGTTAAGGACACTTAGCATCTTAGCATGGGATCTACTCTTTTAACAAGTTTTTAAGTGCACAACACCATATTGTTAACTATTGGCATTAGTTTGTACAGCAGATCTCTCAAATTCATCCTCTAGCATTTCTCACTATCTAACATACTGTATAATTTACTTATTTGTCTGTTTCCTTCACTGGAACTGAAGCATCCCGAGGGCAGGGATTTCTGTTATTTTCACTGTTATATCCACAGGGCCTAAAACAATGCCTAGAATGTTCAGGCACCCGATAAATGTTAGTTGAATGTTGAATGAATTCACCACTCCCGCCCACCTCTCCGTTCTTATCCTGTGAAGTCAATGTCTCCATCCTGTTGTCTTATGCTGGTCTGAGTCTATCAATGGCGAATGCAGTGGCTGGACGAGCCCTTGCTGTCCTTCAGCAATAAATGTCTGGAAACCTTGAGCGGGGAATGTATTATCTTCAGAACTGAAAACTACATGCCCCAGCTGGGACCACACAACATGTTCATGGCAGCAGGGTGGAAAACTCAGGCCTAGGGTTTTGCTTTTATTGAAATTGAGGAGTAGGCCTAGGGTTTAAGGGCTCACTCTTCATCGGTGAATTGAAAACGTAAGGGCAGGAATGGGAAGAAAGGGCTTTCCTGGTGGCTCAGTGGGGAAGAGTCTGCCTGCCATCCCTGATCCTGGAAGATGCCACAGGCTGTGGATCAACTGGACCCATGCACCACAACTACTGAGCCAGTGCTCTGGAGCCCAGGAGCCGCAACTGCTGAAGCCTGAGTGCCCTCGAGCCCTCGCTCCACAGCAAGAGAAGCCCGCGCACCGCAACTGGAGAGCAGGCCCTGCCCCTGTGAGGAAGTAACCTGTAAGATCTAGGGACTTTCCAGACCAACTGAAAGGCTATCTCTGTTATTTGTGACTCACAGACCCTGACCTGGAAAGTTTGACTTTCCAGAGAGTCAGAAAAACACTTTCCAGAGAGTCAGAAAAACAAGTTGTGTAAACTGTGTGTTATCCGCAGAATTGTGAAAAATATCGCCAGACCCTCACGAGCCTATCCTTGTAAAGGTCAGCATTATTGTGACCAATCACGATATATCTATACCTCCCCGCCCAATGTGGTTTTTTGTGCTTAAAAACTGTCCTGTAACTGTCATCGGGGTTTGCTCCTTGCTTAAGGAGGGCAGAACCCCGGCGTGCCGGTTCAATAAATCCTCTTGCTATTTGCATCGATCCTGTGTCTTGGTGGTCTTGGGCGACGGACTCCAGGGCGGAACCTTGCGGTTCAACACCCCCGCCACAACTAAAGAAAAGCCTGCACAGCCACAAAGACCCAGCGCAGTCAAAGTAAATTTTAGAGCTTTTTTAATTAAAAAAATAAAGCATGGGTAAAGAAGAAGCAATGACCCTAAAGGCCATTTATCAAAACCAGCCAAGATCGCTAAAATAAAGGAGCCATTGGTGGGGGGTGGAGAGGTGGCCTGGTTCTTCACCTAGTCTGTGGCTGGTAATTGTGTTTATTCAAAATAGTCATCTTTTCTTTTTTTTCAAGATAGCCATCTTTGAAGTGGATGCCTCTCTCAAGAGGATATCCTGACAATCAAGGAGTAAGTTAGGCACTTGTGTTACTGAACTAGGAATCAGATTCCTTTGCCCAGCGTGCAACAAGCCAAATGCTGAGACACCAAGAGATTTGCAGCATAGAAAGGGTTCATTCACAAGGCAGCCAAGTGAGGAGAAGAGATCTCAAATCTGCCTCCCTGAAGGCAGGGGGCGTGAAATATTTAGAGAAGCAGGGTTGTCTGAGGTGTGGGCAAAAGTATTAGGAGGTAGGAAAAAGATGAAGTAATCCGTGTTCTATGCAGGCATGTCTGAGTTACACGCTTCTTCACGGAATGCATGTTCAGAAAATAGCTATGTTAGCATGATCTGAGGATGGAGTTTCAGGCCCTCTGACATCAAAAGGTCATTCATTGGACACTTACGTGGACCTAGTTTGAAGGTCAGGGTCCCCATGACGTGGGTTCCCCTTAGCCAGCTCAAACTGGACAAGAGCTGATGCCCAGTTCCTGAAAACAACTTAAGCAATCATTACTATAGCAACCCATCTGTCATAGGTATTATCTATAGGAGGAAGAAAGGAGCCTTCTGATGTATTATCTAGGCTACTTGAAGCTGGGAAGGTACGCAATTTTTGAAATAATTAAATCAAACAGTCGGTGAAGGCAGGTTATAGGACATTACTGATTAAACAAGTTTAAGGGATCTTATCTGATGACTGCCCTCAGTTTCACTTGCATTACAAAAAAAGAGAACACAGTCAGGACTAATGTTACACCTCTCTATTCTCAGAACGTGTTTTTTACCTGTGTACTACCTCTTCACCAGACAGGTGAAGATGCAGGTTTATGTGAAAGTCATTCAGTATCCCTAATATGCAACAGGTAACAGATGCTTCTTTCCATATATTAAAAGAAGGGGATTCCTGCGGTTCAGGCTCATACCAGCACACAACACTTCTCCATTCCCCCACTGACAGTACCCGCCCAGGCTCCTGTGATTCCTGCCATCCAGCACCCCAACACAACCCAGATCCTCCCCTCTCAAAAGAGGGCAGACCAACCATCTCTCATCCAAACATCGGTGCCCTTTTAGGCACAGAAATCATGGCAAAGCCTAATGAAGGGGAGCAGCTTCCCCAGACAGTTTCAGAAGAAACCCCAGCTGGGATAAAATCTTTTTCAACCCTGAAGACAATGGCAGTAGCAATCCAAAAGACCTAGACAAGACTTTAATCTGCCTTCCCTCTCCACAGGTCCCACATCTGTGGATTCAATTTGAGGCAGGAAGTAGGTGGGGCCCTTCCCCAGGTAAATGATTGGAGATCCATTCCATCCAGTGGATCGAAACTGCAAGACGAGAACAGTAGGTCAATTAAGGGAGGAGGCTGGGCCCTGTCCGGACCACATGTTTCTGATTCTCAAAGTCAGGAGACCTCCCTGACCACACATGTGCAGAAAGATTCCTGGAGGTCAAAGGGGAAGTGATGCCAAGGGGCGTTCTAACCACAGGCCTCTTCGGTAGAATCCGCCTAGGCTAAAAGATACATGCACACACATGGAAGGATCCTGAGATATACCAAATACGGACTGAGAACCAGGCAAATCAAAATGATTGGTCAAAAGAAACCAGAAGAAATGCCCTGTATAAGTGATTCAAATTGCCACGAGGGCACAGCTCAGGGACTCTCCCTGAGTCTGCCCATGTATCTATCCACATATACTATACTCTTTTTCTCACTTAATAAACACTTTACTTGCTTCACTACTTTCCATCTTTGTGGAAATTCAATTCTTTTCTGCAAAGTCAAAGGGCCAGGGCCCTTGTCACTGACACTGTTCTCATGGTTAGGATCTGGTATTTTCACCACAGTGACCCAGCCTCAATCTCTGGCTGGTAACCCAAGCCCCACTCCAAGTTGCTGCAGGCCGAGGTTGCCCAAGATCATATCGACCACAAATTGAAAATATTCAGAAAAAAATTCCAGGAGGTTCCAAAAAGCAAAACTTGAATTTGCCCTGCCCTGGCAACTATTTATATAGCTTTTAATGTTACATATATCATCATCTACATAGCATTTACATTGTATATACAGCTATTTACATAACATTTACATTGTATGAGGTATTACAAGTAATCTAGAGATGATTTAAAGTATATGAGAAGATTACATAGGTTATATGCAGATACTGGGCAATTTCATCCAAGAGGCTTGAGAATTCAGGTTGGTAGGGGTGAGGGGGCTGTCCTGGAACCAATCCCCTGAGGATACCTAGGGAGGGTTATATAAGAAAAAAGAAACAGACCACTCCTCCTTGTGGTATGGATCTGTACACTTGAACATTACTTTGGGTGAGGGCAGGGTGCAGTGCATATTAAAAAGCAGAGACATTACTTTGCCAACAAATGACCATCCAGTCAAAGCTATAGTTTTTCCAGTAGTCATATATGGATGTGAGAGTTGGATCATAAAGAAAGCTGAGCGCCAAAGAATTGATGCTTTTGAACTGTGGTATTGGAGAAGACTCCTGAGAGCCCCTTGGACTGTAAGGAGATCCAACCAGTCCATCCTAAAGGAAATCAGTCCTGAATATTCATTGAAAGGACTGATGCTGAAGCTGAAACTCCAATACTTTGGCCACCTGATGTGAAGAGCCGGCTCATTTGAAAAGACCCAGACACTGGGAAAGATTGAGGGCAGGAGGAAAAAGGGGCGACAGAGGATTAGATAGTTGGATGGCATCACTGACTCGATGGACATGAGTTTGAGCAAGCTCTGGGAGCAGGTGATGGACAGGGAAGCCTGGCATGCTGCAGTCCATGGGGTCGCAAAGAGTCAGACATGACTGAGCGACTGAACTGAACTGAACCGAAGGTGCAGTGCGTACATAGAGAGTCTGTGGACAAACCACTCAAAGTAGATACAAACATATCTGTGTCTAAAAGGAAGGCTAAGCATGACTTTCTACCTCCCTTCCCACCCTAGATTTCATGAAATGACCACAAAATAATTATTTAATTAAAAATAGGCATCTTTCAGTTCTTTCCTGGTGGACCAGTGGCTAGAACTCCACACTCTCAATGCAGGAGGCCCAAGTTCAGTCCTTGGTCAGGCAACTAGATTCATATACCACAACTAAGAGTTTGCATGCCACAACTTAAAGAAAAGATCCCACATGTGTTGCAGTGAAAAAGGAAAAAAGAAGACTGAGTTTTTCTCTTTCCTTTTCCTGAGAACAAAGAGAATAAAGACATCAGTGAGCAGACCTGAGCACTTCTACTTTTTTTACTTTCACTGAAAGTCATTCAGTCGTGGCTGATTCTTTGCAACCCCATGGACCATCCAATCCATAAAATTCTCCAGGCCCATACAGCCCATGGAATTCTCCAGGCCAGAATACTGGAGTGGGTAGCCTTTCCCTTCTCCAGGGGAACTTCCCAACCTTGGGATTGAACCGGGGTCTCCTGCACTGCAGGCAGATTCTTTACCAACTGAGCTCTCAGGGAAGCCCTTTTTACTTAACTGCTCCTAACTCCATATATCTATAACTAAGTTTGCTTTTCTGACCCCCAACTCTGCAGGAGTTCCACTTCACACCTATTTTCCTTTGCCTCTATGCTAAATACATCCTGTGTCCGGTGTTTACTCTTACAACACCCTTCCCCTTGTAGTTACATATCAGAGCTATGGAACTGCCAGACTCAATTACTGGGTTACTGGCACCAGCACATGACTATCTTTGGGACACTGCAACAGGAAGAAATCAAGATCCTAAACACCTCCTCCTCGACTCCTGACTGCAAGCCTCATCTTACAGAAGCCCCTAGGCGCCTCATGGGAAAGGGGGCACAGTTCCTTAGGCATGAGCCTACTGTGTGCCCCTCTTCACTGGCTGAGAATTGAAACCACCTTTCTATTTCCTCCAAACTCTGTCTCCATATTTTCATTCAGCTTCTGTGAGTAGAGAAGTCAAGATTTTGGCCAATAACAATTTCCACCCTAAATTTCATGAAAATGACCACAAAAAAAAATTTAATTAAAATAGCCTTATTTCAGGACATCCCTGGTGATCCAGTGGCTAAAACTCCGCACTCTCAACACAAGAGGCCTGAGTATTGTAAAGTAAAATAAAGTTAAAAAAAAAAAAAACAATGGGAAGTTAAAGGTCCGTCTATATTCAAGCAACCTCTAGGAATCTCAGCACCAGGAGCTCAGGGATCTTTATTATAGTGCTGTTCCAAGGTTAATTAAAGAAATATTTATTCCAGGAGTTTGGGGGAGAATGGATATATGTATATGCATGACTGAGTCCCTTTGCTGTCCATCTGAAACTATCACAACATTGTTGATTGGCTATATTCCAATATAAAATTAAAAGTTTTTTAAAAATATTAAAAAATAAAAAAGAGGCCTGAGTTCGGTCCCTGGTCGGGGAGCTAGATCCACATACCACAGTTAAGTTTGCATGCTGCAACTAAAAAAAGGAAAAGATCCCACATGCTGCCTCTAAGACCTGACACAGTCACATAAATAAAAATAAGTGTTTTAACATATAGACTTATTTCTGGGTGTGCCATTGTTTACCCGGTATTGTGGAAGTTTGATGTTCAGACATGAACATGGCAGCGGTGGTTGAGGGGGACCCACTCAGTAACACAAATCCAAATGTAAGGAGCAACAGTAAAGATACATCTACCAACCTCTTATCTCTGAAGTCAGCTGAATTGATTACAACAAGAAAAATAAAAGCAGATGTGTAAATCCCATTGTGGATGAAAATAGAAAGTGCTAACCCCAAAAAACACTTTCTATGACAAACTTCTTCCAAGCCCAGTGAAACTGGGACCAAACTGAGGGAAGATGCTGACAGGGTCCCTGAAGGACAGATCACGGCAGGCCTGGCAGAGGACAACCTCTCTGAAGTGCATGATATACTCAGAGGAGCATGACCAAGGGCACTTTATTTATAAGTAGATCCACCATGTGTATAATGACTGATCCTGAAAAAAAGAACTGAACGCCTAGAAAAGAAAAACACATTGAAGACAGGGTTTCTTAAAAAATAAAGAAAACGTGAATCTTGCTGGAAGGAGGGGGAAACGGGGAGTTGAAGAGTTACAGCTTTGCAAGATGAGAAAGTGCTAGAGATGGGCTATACAACATGAATATACTTCACACCGTTGGACTATACACTTAAAAATGATTTAGATGGTGTCCATTGAAAAAAAATGCGCAACCTAAAACTGGAGAATTCTGTTTTATTTAGTGTACTTGCTGAGTACTTAGGCCTGTAAGTCAGCCTCTCAGATAGCTCTGAGGGGCGGTTCCAAAGAAATAAGGAATGAGCCAGTATACATAGGAATGTTTGCAAAAAAAAAAAAAAATAGAACAACAAAAAATTATTGTTAATTAGAGAAAACCGGACATCTCAAGTTAATGAATCTAGCACTTTTTATGAATAGGAAGATGGAAGAGTCTAGACTCATTGAAATAATTTCTTTGATATGCACCTTAACTCTTTAGGACCAGTATCCTGCTCTTGCCCATCCAGAATCCACTCTGGGCGCTCTGTTGGGGATAGCTGCAGTGACTGAAGGCTAGGTGGCAGGCACCTATTTGTCTGCATCCAGAGTTCCCTTGGGGCTCGCCACTGAGCTGAGGCTGCTGTAACGGCTGATGGTTTGATGGCCGCAGCATCCTTTGCTGATTTGGCAGGCGGCATTCTGTGTCCACATGGTAAATTCAGTGTTACAGGTATTTTACCATAATTTAAAATTTAAATTAAAAACTCAGACTTCGCTGGTGGTCCAGTGGTTAAGAATCCACCTGCCAATGCAGGGCACATAGGCTGGATCCCTGGCTGGAGAAGATCCCGCATGCCTCATCGCAGCTAAGCCTGGGCACCACAACTATCCGGCCTGGGATCTACAGCCTGCGCTCTGCAACAAGAGAAGCTGCCTCAGTGAGAAGCCCGCGTATCTCCACTAGAGAGTAGCCCTGCTTACTGCAGCTAAAGAAAGGCCACACACAGCGACGAAGACCCAGCACAGCCAAAGATAAAATAATAAATAAATAAACTTTAAAACGGGAAGTTTTAGATTGAAAGGAAAAACTGATTCAAAATGATCAATGCTGAGACTGGCCTAGTAAAGTTCCTCATCTTCAAAAATAAAGACTCATTGGGCATTCAACATACCCACTGAGGTAAGAAAACAGAAATACACACACACAAATATGGGCTTTCCTGGTGGCTCAGATGGTAAAGAAAGAAAATGAAAGTGAAAGTGAAGTTGCTCAGTCGTGTTCGACTCTTTGTGACCCCATGGACTGTAGCTTACCAGGCGCCTCCCTCCATGGGATTCTCCAGGCAAGAGTACTGGAGTGGGGTGCCATTTCCTTCTCCAGGGGATCTTCCTGACCCAGAGAT
>SJYT01003639.1:247800-292017 GCA_006410635.1 Cephalophus harveyi | reverse complement strand
GGAATGATGCTAAAGCTGAAACTCCAGTACTTTGGCCACCTCATGCAAAGAGTTGACTCATTGGAAAAGACTCTGATGCTGGGAGGGATTGGGGGCAGGAGGAGAAGGGGACGACAGAGGATGAGATGGCTGGACGGCATCACTGACTCGATAGACGTGAGTCTGAGTGGACTCCGGGAGTTGATGATGGACAGGGAGGCCTGGCGTGCTGCGATTCATGGGATCACAAAGAGTCGGACACGACTGAGTGACTGAACTGAAAATCACTGCAGATGGTGATTGCAGCCATGAAATTAAAAGACGCTCACTCCTTGGAAGGAAAGTTATGACCAACCTACATAGGATATTATAAAGCAAAGACATTACTTTGTCAACAAAGGTCCATCTAGTCAAGGCTATGGTTTTTCCAGTAGTCATGTATGGATGTGAGAGTTGGACTATAAAGAAAGCTGAGCACAGAATTGATGCTTTTGAACTGTGGTGTTGGAGAAGACTCTTGAGAGTCCCTTGGACTGCAAGGAGGTCAAACCAGTCCATCCTAAAGGAGATCAGTCCTGAGTGTTCATTGGAAGGACTAATGTTGTAGCTGAAACTCCAATACTTTGGCCACCTGATGTGAAGAACCGATTCATTTGAAAAGACCCTGATGCTGGGAAAGATTGAAGGCAGGAAGAGAAGGGGACAACAAAGGATGAGATGGTTGGATGGCATCACCAGCTCAATGGACATAAGTTTGGGTAAACTCCAGGAGTTGGTGATAGACAGGGAGGCCTGGCATGCTGCGGTCCATGGGGTAGCAAAGAGTTGGACACAACTGAGCGACTGAACTGAACTGATAGACCACTACCTGGGGTTCACTTCTATCTGGTCTGCCTCTGTTGGGCTGCGAATTTGCCTATTTGTTTGTAGCTTGTTAGAGAAGATACTCACTCTTATTCTTAATTTATTTCATATATCTCAATGTGTGTTTTTTGAGTGCTTAGTCACTAATGAGTTTTTGAAGCTTACAACAACCACATTTTAAATAAATCTCTCATTATCCCAGGATTTTAGCAAAAGATGGGGGAGTAATCAGAAGACTTTACACGGGTTTTATTTTTTAACTCCCTCAACCTAAAATTAATGAAAATTACTCACTGCACTTCAACAAAATACAACCTATTTTGGCCATTGAAATTGTTTTCAACTTGATGCTTGCACTTTTGCCAATCTTGATAATTATTGCTTCATTATGGCTTCAGCTAATACTTTATTAAACTAAAAACAAGTGATAAAATCAGAAAATGTGGATTTGTGTCCGCATTACATAGACAGACACACAAAAACACACATACAAACTCCCAATCACACACACTTGCACACTCATGTGTCTATCCACACACTCAAATGTGT
Organism: Cephalophus harveyi; assembly: GCA_006410635.1. Taxonomy (NCBI): domain Eukaryota; kingdom Metazoa; phylum Chordata; class Mammalia; order Artiodactyla; family Bovidae; genus Cephalophus; species Cephalophus harveyi. Next base: position 290,625 of record SJYT01003639.1, on the reverse strand, counting down.
GTATGCACAAACACATCCATACAAGTTCACACACACATATAAAATTCTCAAGAAGGCTGTTTTACGTGGAATGAGGAAAACATCTGAGATCAAAAATCTTTTCCATTGCCTCACTGAGAAATGGAATCTTGTCCAACAATAAATATTCCACCAGCTCTTTAAAAGCAACTGATGTACCCATGCAACAGGGGAAGTTTTTAATTTTTTTTTAAGTCTCTGGGCTATTTAACCACGAAAGCCTCCTCTTATTCTCTTAGGCTTTCTCTAAACTCCAGGTTCTGGGCTCAGCCCAGGACTCCACACTTAGGAGACTGTCTTTGCAGAACCCAGAATGACTAAATCCTCCCAACCACACATGGCTGTAACCCCCATTGTATTTGCTGTGGGGCATGGACTCTAGAGAACCCTCTCATTGTTCTGCACATGTACTCAGCTGAAAAACCTTCCAGATTAATACAAATTACTGAAACAATAATCAAGATAAAACAAATAAAAGACTTGCCACCGTGTTGGGCACCCGTACATTTGCTCTCACTGCGCTGCTGGCTCCAGGAACCCACAGAATCTAGGCCAAAGGCTCTGAGGTCTGGAACTGCTGCATTCCAGCCACCCTGTGCCCAGGCTGCAAGCAGGGACCATAGGCAATTCCCACACAGGAAGTACTGGCAGGAAGAAACCACAAGGGTGGCACACAGTGGACTCAGGGGAGAACTCCTCCTCCACCCAGGGTCAGTCTGGCCATACATGGGCCCCTCCGTCTGTGGGCACTGTCAGGGGCAGGCTGTGCAATTAAGAGACATATCACATTTTTTAAAAGGGGGTGCAAAAAGCAGGACCTGTGCCTTCCCAAATAACCTATGAGGGGTAAAATCTCACCCATGCCATTGTATTGATGGTGCCCCATTGCCTCAACCACTTGACTTCCAACAGCTTCCTGGGTTTCACTCTGTGGATAACCGGCTTCTTGTTTATCCTGTGTCCTCAAACTCAAAAAGTAAGAACAAAGTTCATCTATTTGGTGAATAACAATGGCCTCTGCATAGAGAAGTCCTACTAGAAACTGCATTGGAAGACAATCATAAATGAAGGCATGCTTCTACGGCTGAGAACGGCATGTACTTCAAGGTAGGAAAAAACAATGCACCCTGAGGGTCACCACTACCCACTTTAATGGCCTCCTCAGAGAGACTCCCTGAGTCTGATTCCTGGTCTGAAGAATTCTCACAAAATAATTGCTGCAAGGATTGAATATTATAAACTGAGTGGTCTAGTACAGAGAATGCCACAAATAGGTGTCCAAGGAATGACTGATCTTGCTTTTATGTTCCATATCTGCACCTTCCTCTCCACCATGATTCAGCTGCTAGATGACCACAGCAGCAGTCCATAGTGATCCTGATCCCAAATCAAGGCTCCTGCCTTTCCTATAGTTACCTCTGACTTTTAAACACCCCTACCCCTGCTTCTAGTCACTGAGATACCTGATTCTACCATCATGGGTTAAAACCTCTGATATCCCAACTGCCCTGGAGACAGAGCCAAATGACAAGCCTTTTCCCCCTCTTTAAAACATCTTTCAAGCACCTCAGTGCAGGACCTGGGATTTGATTCGAGATATGAGTAAGAACTGGTCCTTGCCCTGAAGAAGAGAAACAGACATGTAGTCAATACTCTGAAAGGCAGAATAAGCTCTATGATGGGAGCACAAGAAAATCACGAGGGCAGTAGTAAAAAATATCTAGAGGTGGTAACTACCCAGCCTTGTTTTGAAGCTCTCAGAAGGAAGGGAAAGCATTGAGGGCTTACCCAAAAGACAGGAAACAGCACGGTGTGCTCCAGACATATTTAGTGTGGCCAAACAAATAGAGGGATTATTGGAAGATAAAGATGCGCCAAAGAAAATCACCTGGGATCCTGCATCAAGTCTGGAATTTACCTTATATATAACTTATAAGTACAAAAAAGAAAAAACTGATAAGTACAATTGTGTCCAAAGTGACTATTCATGTCTTCAAGAATTAGATTCTAGATGGATCTTCAAAAGTCTACACCGAACATTAAAAGAATAGGAAAAAAATTAAAAGGTAAAGTATTTGCAACCTACATTACAAGTGATATAAAAATATTAAGTTCCTTAGTATAGAAAAGACAGAAGAAAAAGAACAGGAAATCTATAGAAAAAAATGACTTAAGAGATATGAACAGACAGTTCACAAAAAAGAATTAAAAATGACCTTTAAGTTTATGAAAACATACTCAACTCACTCAGAATAAGAGGAAAGCAAGTTCCAAATATACTGAGTTAACTGTTTCTCACTGGTCAGGTTGGCAAAAATTCAAAAGACTGACCACCTATAATGAGGCAAGACTAAAGAAATACACTCATATACCCAGGGGGATACCAAGGGGCACATGCCCTGAGGCGAGAAATTTAGCTAACTCATACATGTATTTACCCTTTAACCCATCAACGTCATTTCTAGGAAAGCACTGGCAAGAATTTTAAGAGATATACGCCTAGGGTTACTCACTGTAGCACTATTTTACGAAAAGATAAAAAAGAAACAAAAAAGGCTGGAAACAATAAAGGCACTGTGGCTCCTATTCAGTTGCTCCTTGTCTCAGACAACTTGATCTGAGAAAGCCTACTGCATGTCATGAGCAGCTTGACGACCCAGGTGGTAAGGAACTGAGGCCTCTGGCCAACAGCCCACTCACTAGCCATCTTGGAAGTGGGTCCCCATCCCCAAGAGGCACGTGAAGTAGGACCCAAAGCAGCATCACACATGTCCTCAGAACCGAACTGAGATTTAGACCAGAGCCCACAGGGTGCTTTCTTGGTGGCTCAGATGGTAAAGAATCTGCCTGCAATACAGGAGACTCAGGTTCAGTCCCTGGGTTGGGAAGATCCCCTGGAGAAGAGAATGCCTACCCACTCCTGTATTCTTGCCTAGAGAATTCCATGGACAAAGGAGACTAGCGGGCTACAGTCCACGGGGTCACAAAGAGTTGGACACAGACTAACACACACACACACACACATCACAGAATAACCCCTATATGATTCAGGCCTGACGCAGATCCAAAAGAGTATCAGAAATCTTTAAAGCAGAACTGAGATTAGAACCACTGGCCGCAGACAGTGAAACAGAATTTTTGGTTGGACCTAACCAAGGTGATAACCTGCTAAAGCAAGAAACGGGTAAGCAAAGCATCAACATTTCAGAGACCAAGGTGATAACCTGCTAAAGCAAGAAATAGGTAAACAAAGCATCCACATTTCAGAGGGCCCTGCAACTAGAGAGTCTAAAGAATATACATTTCTCATGTGGAAGACACAGCTATAAAGCCAGGAGAGTATGAACAATTCTTAAGAGAAAAAACAGTCGACAAAGGCCAACCTCCAGGTAACTCAGATGTAGAAATGATCAAAGACATAAAGTAGCTACTAGAACCATGCTCCATGAGGTGAAAGAAAATAAAATCTCAGTGAAAGAGAAGTGCTCAACAGAGAAAGGAAATGTAAAAATAACCCAACAAAAATTTTAGAAGACACAAATGTAATATGCAAAATAAAAACTCACTGGATCAGCTCAATAACAAAATGAATATCAGGAAGTAAAGAGTAAATGGACTTGAAAACAGATTGATAGAAATCCAACCTAAAACAACAGACAGAAAAAAGATCCAAAAAAAAAAAAAGATGTGAACAGAGAACCAGAGATGTATATAAGAATCTCAAGGTAACACAAAAGAAAACAGGAAAAGATTGGCACAGAAAAGAGAATTTGAAAAAATAATAGCTGAAAACTACATCCTCACAATGCAAATTTACAGATTCAAGAAGTGAGAAGAGGAGGAGGATAAACTCCAAGAAAACCATACCCAAATACTTCATAATCAAACTGTAGGGAAAAAAAGATAAAAACAAAAATTAAAAAGCCAGAGAATGTGACGTGTGTTTGTGCTCAGTTGTTAAGTTGTGTCCGATTCTTCGTGACCCAAAGGACTGTAGCCCACCAGGCTAATCTGTCCATGGGATTCTCCAGGCAAGAAGAACTGGAGTGGGTTGCCATTTCCTCCTCCAGGGGATTTTCCCCACCCACAGAACACACCCACATCTCCTGCATCTCCTGCATTGGCAGGTTGAGTCTTTACCACTAAGCCACCTGGGAAGCCAAGAATCTGATGCATTATGTAAAAGAGAACAGAGATGTTCTCTAAGGATTTTCCTTCGGAAGTAGGAAGCCAAAAACAGGTTAGGAAGATGGCCACCGATTAAAAAGTAAAGGGAGCTTTGTCAAGTAACCACTTGGTTGTCCAGATGTTCCCAGGAAGACTTGGAGGCATGTGGTTGGCTACTAGTTGGGAAAAGTGGAATATTAAGGTTCATCCTGCCCTGAATGTGAGCACATGGACTTCTGATCGCCACCAAGGTCTCTATCAGAGCTGAGAAACCAGTGTTTAAACAGTGTTTGGAGAAGCTGCCTCTCCATCTGCTGACTCTAGATTTCCAGGGTGGGGATCTGCAGCCTAAGTACAGCTCAAGGCTAAAAGCCACAGATAAACACTCCCGACTTTTTATTATGAGGCAGTCATCCCAGCAGATCTCCTGCTTATGTCACTTTCTACCTGCTTTCAACAAAGCCTGGGGCTTCCCTGGTGACTCAGTGGCAACTACTGAGCCCTCTCAATGCAACTACTGAGGCCTGTGCACCCTAGAGCCGATGCTCAACAAGAGAAGCCGCCAAAATGAGAAGCCCATGCATTGTAGCAAAGAGCAGCCCCTGCTCACCGCAATAGAGAAAAGCCCTCGCAGCAACGAAGACCCAGCCAAGCCAAACAATTAATAAAGTTATTTTCTAAAAGAAGAAAACCTGTTGATTCTGCGGACGGCCCCAGTGGAAACAGGGAGCTCTGTCTATAGTATAAATGTTTATACTGTGTTTCTAAGATATTTTTTGAGGCAAATTTATGTGTGTATATGTAGGTTCTTTTTAATAACTCTTCAGCACAAATTGCAACCAGGGAAGTCTATCTTCTTATTAAATGGACACAAATATTCATGACAGTTTATACAGAACTGATAAATCTTTCAGTGAACACTAAGTCATGATTTTAAAAGTTTGGTTCTGATGGTGGAAACTACTTGACTGAATTAAGTATCTGGGATTAATCCTTGAAAAACAGATATCTCCACACTTTTTAAAAAAGAATGACTTCATTTTCTAATTCTCAAATTCTTCTAAAAACAACTGTCTAATTCTTAAGTGGGTCAATTTAAAAAAGAAGAATGGGGAAAGATACAGCATGCAGGCAACAATCAGAAGAAACTGGAGTGTCTAGATTAGCATCAAATAAGCAGACTTCAGAGCAAAGTTAACAAGGCAAGAAGGAACACTGCATGATCATGATCGTGAAGCATCAATTCACAGAAATCCTAAATGTATATGCAAAACTCAGAACCTCAAAATATTTGAAGCAAAAGCTGATCAAACTGAAAGAACTGATTTTTGAGCTTAAATTCTGTAGCCACTCACAGCCTGCCTGTCTCGATTTCTGCTCCGCCTCCCCTCAGCTCAACCTCTTGGGAAAACCACTCCCAGTTAAATCCAACTGTCTGACAGCTCTTTGCACCTGTTGCTGAATGGAGCTGGAGAACTGGACACAGTCATGCTAATTAGGCTTACTTTAAATTCATGACATTCCAGTGGATCCTTAATGGTGCCATTTTCCCAAGCCATTCCTCTACCCCCCTACCCCCTGCTTTGAGATCTCTATTTTCCCCCCTCTCCTCCCACCTGTGTTGGTTTTTCGCTTTTCCCCACTAACTCAGCCTTTTTTTTTTTTTTTTTGATCTTCCTGTCCCAGGGTTCGAACCCGGGTCTCCCGCATCGTAGACAGACGCTTTTACCGTCTGAGCCCACTTACCTAAATGGCCCAGATGGTTGATACTGAGGGTGTGACCCATCCTGGGGCAAAATCCCTCTTCATGGATAGACCTTTTAAACTAGAAAGCATGTTATCTGCTTCTGAAATGCAACGGTGGGACAGGCATAGGATAGGCATTTCCATTTCAAAAGGGAGAAACTGGAAGGAATGAAAGGGTCATGGGTCCCAAACAAGTCCAAAACTCAGCAGGGAAAATTCCACTAGGTTTCAGGACCTGACAATAATCCACTGTTATTTGATTCTTTACCCTCTGGGCCTGCAGAGAAGAAAATCAAAACAATTTTAAAACTTCCTATAAAAAGAACTTCAGGCCCAGATGGTTTCACTGATAAACACTACCAAATATATAAAGTAATATCAAGATTCTATACAAGCTCTCCCAGAAATAAGATATTACCAGGGAAAAAACTATAGATTAATAACATTCATGAAAACAGATGCAAAAATTCTGAAAAAATATTTTAGCAAACCAGGTTCATAAATATATAAAATATATAAAACCATGACCAAAGGGCTGGGGGAAGAGATGGGGGGCAGGGGTGGTTGCTATCTCAGGAATGCAAGGCTGCTTTAACATTTGAAAATAATTCTATGTAATTTACCAGACTAATAAACTAAAAAAGAAAAGCTACAGATCACTTTAATAGATTCAGTAAGGCATTGGACAAAAGTCAATATCTATTGCTAAAAATTGCTCTCTGTGCAAAATAGGAAAAGAGAAGAACTTTGTCATCCTGATAACTGTCATCCATGCAAAACCTATAGCTAATATCAAACTTGATTATGAAAGTCTGAATGTTTTTTCCCCAAGATCAGAAACAAAACAAGGAGGTCCTCTTTTACCATTCCAAATCAAGCATCATACTAGAAGTTCCAGCCAGGGTAACGAGGCAAGAGAAAGTAAAAGCATCCAGATTAGAAAAAAAAAAAAAGAAGTAAAACTTCTTTATTCACAGATGATATAATAAATAATAGAACTACTAGAACTAATAAGTTTTGCATAGTTGCAGGATATAAAATCAATATACCCATACCAATTGTATACTAGCAATAAAAACTTAGAAATTTAAACTTTAAAAATATACCATTTACAACCACATCCAAAAAATATGATATAGTTAGGAATATGTCTGACAAAACATATGAGAGACTTAAACACTGAAAATACAAAATATTGCTAAGAGAAAATAAAGAATTCCTAAATAAGTCGATACATATATACTGTGTTTATGAGCCTGAAGACTGAGTACTGTTAAGAGGTCAGTTCTTCCCAAATTGATTTCTAGAATCAGAGAAGACCTAACCAAAATTCTGGTAACCATATTTATAAAGAGAGAAATTAAAAATGTGGTTCTAAATTGTATGTGAAAATTATAAGACTTGAAAAGCCAAAACAATTTTTCAATAAAAAAGACAAATCTGGAGGATTATTACTATATGATTTTAAGATTGTTACAGAGCTACAATAAGTAAAAACAGTATGATACTGACATAAAAATAGACATGTAGAGATGGCATAATGAATTGATAAATGGAACAGAACAAAGAATCCAAAAATACACTCATACATATAAAGACAAGTAATTTTCATCAAAGGCATAAAAGCAAGTCAGTGGAGAAGAATAGTCTTTTCAGAAAATGATGCTGGAAATAAAGATATCCATATAACTTCAATTCAAACCTCACACCATATTTGAAGATTAACTCAAGTGGACCATAGGCCTAAACATAAAAGCTAAAATTGTAAAACTTTTAGAAGAAAACAAGATAAACCCTTTGTGTGTGACCTTAAGTTGGCTAAAGATTTCTTAAATGCAACACTAAAAGCATAATTTATAAGAGAAAAAGACAAACTACACTTTATAAAATTAAAATCTTCACTCTCCATAAGACCCTGTTAAAACCTTGAATGACCAGCCACAGACTAGGAGAAAACAGTTGTAAATCATATATTCAATAGAGAAGGAATTGTATCCAAAAATATATAAAGAAATCTCAAAATTCAATAAGAAAACAATCAGCCCAATTTTTTTTAAATGGGTAACAATTTGAACAGACACTTCACAAGAGAGAAGAGACGCAGACAACAGATTAACACAAAGCAAATGCTCAGCATCCTTAGTCATTAAGGCAATGCAATAAAACCAAAACGAGATACCATTATTTAACTAATAGATTGGCTAAAATGAAAAAGACTGCCCATCCCAACTGTTGGCAACTGGAACTCCCACACACTACCAGTGGGAATGAACATGATATAGTCATTCTGGAAAACAATTGGACAGTTTGTCCACTTCATAAACAGCAAAAATATATATATGTATATTCTATGTATGAATATATATAAGTGGACTTATATGGCATTATATATATTACATATATATGATTATACACAATATAATCCAGGTACTTCATTACCAGTATTTACCTAGGAGAACTGAAAACTTGCATCCATACAAATATTTGTCCATGAATCTTCATAGGAGTTTCATGTTTAATAGCCAAAGAATGAAAACAACTCAAATATACACCAACAGGTTAATAGATTTAAAAATCCAGGATTGTAGCTATACAATGGGATTCAACTCAAAAACAGCAAAAATGAACTACTTATTCATCCCTGACTCAACAGGGATAAATCTCAAAATATTAATAATTATGCTGAGTAAAAGAAGCCAGACTGAAGAGTCTATAATGTATAATTCCATTCACTGAAAATTCCAGAAAATGCCAACTAATCCAGAGTGACAGAAAGGAGATCCCTGGCTGGGAGGTGACAGGATGTATGTTGGTGCCAACTGAATGAAAAATGCCCGCCAAATCTTCCTTGCTTCTTATTTGCCAGGGGAAGACCCTGTTATGTCCATGGACAATCTGAAGACTGCATACTATCCCCAAAGAGAGCAGAAACTGGAAACACGCAAACATTTTAACTAAGGAATCAGGCATCTGAGGGGAGCAGGTGCTCTGTGCTGGCATTCATCTGAGAATAAAACTTCTAATAGGTTTGTTCAGGTGGCTATGAGAATACAGGAATAAACTCTTAAACCTCCCACAGAGTGGGCATCACTGTTTCCAAAAGTTAACCCTTCCATAGATGCCATGAGATTCACACCAGCACCCTTTCAGAACCTGTTCCAGGTCAGAAGCCAGTAAGGGGAGGAACGAGTCAGCAGATGGGCAAGCATTCAGATTTCCTGTGATCAAAGTCCCAATCTCCCTTTTTGTTCCCGAAGTTTCAGCCTTGAACAAAAGCTGGATTTGAAGCAGACATAGGAATTGCCCTACTGTGTATAACCAGAACAGAGAAACAGGCCTTGCCCTGTAAATGACTGTGTGGACATGGGTACTGGGCCCATGGGGAGAACATGCCTTTGGGAGAGAAAAGGCTGTGGCACAGAATCATTGTGCTGGGGAAACCTGCCTTTCCACCCCTAACCCCTGGGGAGCGGGGCTTGGGGGGGCCGGTCCCAGAAGGCTTGTCTTCTGCTCAGAACGTGCCCAAGCCCTTTCTCTGGAGGGCTTCCATTCATCTCCAAATTGTCAACCAAGCAGGATGGCACTAACTTTGAAGTGCCCACTCTAATGCCACCAGTGCCATCTTCTCAATTCAGTTTATTGAACTTTTCTCTCTTCTCTTCCAAACCTCAGAGGTCCACCTCTTCTGACAGACACATGCCAACATCAGTGCTGTCCATTCCAAGGCCTCCGTCATCCCTCCAGGTACACAGAGCTGAGGTCCTTGCCTGCTCATGCCCCTCTTTAAACTCAACTCCAATGCCACCACTTCTCTGAAGCTCCTTCCATAGGAAAGTCTTTACCCCTCGTCCTCGGGATCACAAGTAGACTTAGTAACCTCTGCTGTATTTCCCAGGTCATACTGCCCACCACTGTCTGGTCCCCCTCAGTCTTTCCAGACAGCCTGTGAGACCCTGTGGCCAGCACATGGAGGTGCTCAGTTCAAGGACAGATAAACTCTTAATGGTGTCATTTGTAGGTTATGGTAATTTCTAGTGTTCTTCCCAGCAGTAGTGTCCTGCGTGTGTGTGTGATCAGTCGCTTCAGTCGTGTCCGACTCTTTGCCACCCTATGGACTGAACCCGCCAGGCTCCTCTGTCCATGGGATTCTAAAGGCAAGAAGACTGGAGTGGGTTGCCATGCCCTCCTTCAGTGGAATCTACCCGACCCAGGGATCAAACCCACATCTCCTGCATCTCCTGCACTGCAGGTAGATTCTGTACCTCGGAGCCACTGGGGAAGCCCAGTAATGCATCCACAAATTCAGGAGGCTTACCAGCAGACCATCTGATAGAGGAGAAATTAGGTTCCCTTTCCCTACCCCCACATCTCCTAGTGGGAAATGGCAAAGCTATAGGCAGAATGGCACCCATCCCTGAAACTAGGTCAGTAACATCACTCCCCTCTAGGAGTTAGAACATTTCTGTTCAAAGCCTACTCTGGCAGGTAAACCTGACAGCTACACCTCTGGGATGTGGAAGAGAGAGCCTGCTGCTAGAGGCAGGGAGAGAGACAGTAGGGTGGCATGTCCAGCCAGGGCAGAAGAGAAGCAAGGGAGGTAGATGTCATATGGAGACAAGGGGTCTGTGAGCCGAGCAGTGGGCTCCAAGAAATGAGCGGCTTCTGTCATGAGGTGAAGATAACCAGGCTGATCCCAGCAATCACCAATCATAACCAGGCCAGCTGAACTGTTAGTGAAAAGGAAATGTCCCATTCTGTCTCCTGTCCTTCGTGCCAACGGTTGTCTGCTACAATTCAGCAATTGTATGCCAAGTACCTTCCCCAGGGGAAAAGCCATCTTTCCTACTAACTGCTATAGTTTATGTTATAACCATAAACTCCAGATTAATTAAAGTTGGACAAAATTAACTAGTATGCCATAAAATTAAGTTTTATCCCATTCAAGACCCCAAGTTTACCCTGCAACAATTACATTAGGGGGGAAGGAAGGCCATGGGGAGAGGTGTGGTTCCCTGCAGTTATGTCAAATAAAAATGACTAAAATTGAAATACAATTCTTCCCACATCACTGCCACAGATTTACTTACTTCCTGTTGCAAGATTTCAGAAAAAAGGCCATGACAGTCTATAAAACGTGGTTGTGGAATGTTATTGAAAGTTACAATGTAACCTTTAGTTTTCTTGGTCTCTGGTTTGTTGGAGGACATCCTGGCGCTTAGGCGCCCCCTAGGGACTCCCTCGCAGAACACTCACCTTTTCTCAAACGGCAAGGCCAGGGTGATTTATAGACATTCTTCCTGGGCTTCCCTTGTCCACTCCTCAGATGATAATGCTGGTAAAAAGTGTCATACTGACGAAAGATCAGCTCATCCCATGTATAACACAGTACTAAACAGAGGGGGACTTGCCACTCCAAGAATCTTTTGCTATAGAAACCATCTAAAGTATCAGTCGTTATCCATGGTTAGTTATTGAGTAGCAAGTTTTCTTTAACTTTCCAATGGAATTGGAGACTCTGTTCTTGTTCTTGGCTATCAAAGCAGATGACATATGGATGCAGAAGTAGTACAGGAGAAAGGGAATAGGGAGTAATGGTTATGGCACAGTTCACAATAAACAGGGCAGTCTAGTCTGAGTTCTGGGTGGGTTACGGTGGGTAACAGAAATGAGGGGCTGTGGCTTTGTGGGCTGGGGGAGGCAAAATCCCCTCTGTTTGCCTTTGATCTCCTTTCCTTTGTAGAGACTCAATAATTTGTGTGCGTGTGTGTGTGTGTGTGTGTGTGTTAGTCACTCAGGTGTCCAATTCTGTGCGATCCCATGGACTTCAGCCAGCCAGGCTTCTCTGTCCATGGAATTCTCCAGCCAAGAATACAGGAGTGGATTGCCAGCCCTTCTCCAGGGGATCTTCCTGACCCAGGGATCAAACCTGGGTCTCCTGCATTACAGGCAGATTCTTTAACATATGAGCCACCAGGGAAGACCCTCAATTATTACTATTATTATTTATTTGGTATTAGTAAATTGGCCTTTCCAGTTTCTAAAAGGAGGTTAGCTATGGTGATATAACATACACACACACACACACACACACACACACACACACACACACACACACAGACACTCAAAGAGGAGAGCTCTGGCCAGAGTGGAGGAAGGAGATGGGAGGTTTCTGTCATGAGGTTAAGATAACCAGGCTGACCCCAGCGATCACCAGTCATAACCAGGCCAGCTGAATTCTGTTAGTGAAAAGGGATACGTCCCATCCTATCTCCTGTCCTTTATGGACAGGAGAGAACGCAAGGAGGTCCTTATTTGATGTTTCTACTGCAAACTCCAAAAGGCTCCGCCTAGACGCCTATCCTCCTCCTAGCCGGGGAGTATCCGTTTTCCGCAGCGTCCAGGAGAGTCAGCTCCCGTGGTGGTATCGCGGGTTGCCACTGCTGATCCACAGGCTCTTTTTAAGAACCTTGAAAGGGTATTGATAATTTCCAATTCAATCCTGGACCACTGGCGTCCTCTGTTGGTCACCTAAGGAAGGGGAGGGCAGACACCATTGACCCGCACGGAGCTGGCCCACCGGATTCGCGGAGACTTCGGGAAGCAATTGTGCCCTCCGACTCACCACCCCGCCGCTCCCCCCAAAGCCCCGCATAATGCGAGGTGTTCAGATTACACAGACGAGCGAGACTCCTAGAGTCTCCATTTCAACGCACCGCTGGGAACTTGAAAAAAACTAGCCTGAAAAAAAAAAGACAGTGAATATCACCAATTTTAAGGACTGTTCAGTTATAAATTACACTTCAGCAATGCTCGTTTTATTGTTTTTTTATATTCTTTTGTTGTGAATATAAGCTCTATTTGAAAACCTCATCAGGGAAAATACCTAAAACAAAGACAAGCGTGATGTCAAATCTCTGACAAACCCTCTAAGTAACCATTTGCCGCCGGTTCATTTTAGTAACCAGGGACTTGCAGACACCCGGAAAGTGCGAACCCTCAAGGCATTGAGAATTCTTATCTGGAAAGAGCGAAGACCACGTGAGCACCTGCAGACGCGCGTTTGTGGGGGGCGGGCTGCTTGTGGTAAAGCCCCAAGTCCTTGGCTCCCTGAGACCTAGATGCGAATCGAGCATCCTCATTCAGAAATTCATCCTCCACCCCCCGACCCGAGGAATTAAATTTTTCAAAGCTTTGCAAAGTACACACGGTGAGAAGCTGCGCTCACCAGTTTCCTTGACACCATTTCGACCCGGAGCGACCTCAACCTGGGACTCAGAGAGAGAGGGCGGCTGCAAGGGAGTGGCCCAGGTCAGGGTCGCTGGCGTGGCCTGGGGCGCCGGAGATCCCGGGGTGACCAAGACTCCTGGGTGGCCGGAGGCACCTGGGACTGCAGACTGGTGGGGCTGTCTCTTATACACATCTAAGCTTTGCAAAGTACACACGGTGAGAAGCTGCGCTCACCAGTTTCCTTGACACCATTTCGACCCGGAGCGACCTCAACCTGGGACTCAGAGAGAGAGGGCGGCTGCAAGGGAGTGGCCCAGGTCAGGGTCGCTGGCGTGGCCTGGGGCGCCGGAGATCCCGGGGTGACCAAGACTCCTGGGTGGCCGGAGGCACCTGGGACTGCAGACTGGTGGGGCTGTCTCTTATACACATCTAAGCTTTGCAAAGTACACACGGTGAGAAGCTGCGCTCACCAGTTTCCTTGACACCATTTCGACCCGGAGCGACCTCAACCTGGGACTCAGAGAGAGAGGGCGGCTGCAAGGGAGTGGCCCAGGTCAGGGTCGCTGGCGTGGCCTGGGGCGCCGGAGATCCCGGGGTGACCAAGACTCCTGGGTGGCCGGAGGCACCTGGGACTGCAGACTGGTGGGGCTGTCTCTTATACACATCTAAGCTTTGCAAAGTACACACGGTGAGAAGCTGCGCTCACCAGTTTCCTTGACACCATTTCGACCCGGAGCGACCTCAACCTGGGACTCAGAGAGAGAGGGCGGCTGCAAGGGAGTGGCCCAGGTCAGGGTCGCTGGCGTGGCCTGGGGCGCCGGAGATCCCGGGGTGACCAAGACTCCTGGGTGGCCGGAGGCACCTGGGACTGCAGACTGGTGGGGCTGTCTCTTATACACATCTAAGCTTTGCAAAGTACACACGGTGAGAAGCTGCGCTCACCAGTTTCCTTGACACCATTTCGACCCGGAGCGACCTCAACCTGGGACTCAGAGAGAGAGGGCGGCTGCAAGGGAGTGGCCCAGGTCAGGGTCGCTGGCGTGGCCTGGGGCGCCGGAGATCCCGGGGTGACCAAGACTCCTGGGTGGCCGGAGGCACCTGGGACTGCAGACTGGTGGGGCTGTCTCTTATACACATCTAAGCTTTGCAAAGTACACACGGTGAGAAGCTGCGCTCACCAGTTTCCTTGACACCATTTCGACCCGGAGCGACCTCAACCTGGGACTCAGAGAGAGAGGGCGGCTGCAAGGGAGTGGCCCAGGTCAGGGTCGCTGGCGTGGCCTGGGGCGCCGGAGATCCCGGGGTGACCAAGACTCCTGGGTGGCCGGAGGCACCTGGGACTGCAGACTGGTGGGGCTGTCTCTTATACACATCTAAGCTTTGCAAAGTACACACGGTGAGAAGCTGCGCTCACCAGTTTCCTTGACACCATTTCGACCCGGAGCGACCTCAACCTGGGACTCAGAGAGAGAGGGCGGCTGCAAGGGAGTGGCCCAGGTCAGGGTCGCTGGCGTGGCCTGGGGCTCTCCCCTCCCCGCAGCCGGCGCGCCGTTCCGGGGCGTGTCCTCGGCCGCCCGGCTTCTATATAGCGGCCGGCGCGCCCGGACCGCCCAGATGCGAGCGCGGCAGCTATTCCACGCTGAGGGCCAGCCCTTGCCAGCCCCGCTCCTACAGCCTCGCTCAGCTCGCTGCCGCCCAGTCCCCGCGCCCCGCGGCCGGACGAGCATCCGGCCCCCGCGGCGGGCGCCATGCTGCGGGCACGCCCCGCGCTCTGGGCTGCGGCTCTGACCGCGCTGGCGTTGCTCCGCGGACCGCCGGCGGCACGAGCTGGGGCGAGCACGGTGGGCGCCGGCCCGGTGGTGCGCTGCGAGCCGTGCGATGCGCGTGCCGTTGCCCAGTGCGCGCCGCCGCCCCCCTCGCCCCCGTGCGCCGAGCTGGTGCGCGAGCCGGGCTGCGGGTGCTGTCTCACTTGCGCGCTGCGCGAGGGTCAGCCTTGCGGCGTCTACACCGAGCGCTGTGGCTCCGGCCTCCGCTGCCAGCCGCCGCCTGGCGATCCGCGCCCGCTACACGCGTTGTTGGACGGCCGCGGGCTCTGCGCCAACGCCAGCGCCGTCGGCCGCCTGAGCCCCTACCTGCTGCCCGCGCCAGGTGAGCTGCCCGCGCCAGATGCGCTGCCGAAGCGCACCCCTGGGCCAAGGTCAGAGGTGGTGCTACTTCGTAGCTCTTCCCGCCCCAAGGGTTGTACATGGGAAAGCTGAAGCCTCAAGACGAGACGGCGCTCGCCGGAGGTACCCTCCCCGACCGGCCTTCTACTCTCTTCGTTCTTTGAGTTGTGCGTTCTTGTAAATTGTAAAACTCTTTCGGCGAAAACGGATTATAGATCCCCTGGGGAGGGAGGGAGCAGATTTGGAGCTTAGTAGTCAATGGAGAGGTCCTGGACGGAAGAGATTCTCCGGCCATTCATGCAGACGCCGCGCGGAAATGTGGGCGTGTACTGTGCGGCCCAATTCCGACTTGGGTTTCCCACGAACTAAGAACGAATGTGTCCGCGCGGACGATTCTTGCGGACCTAGAGGCGCAGGGGACGGGACGGGGTGCATTTGGACCGGCAATGTGGGCAGGCATGTTGTAGGAAATGGTACCTGGCTTTATAAGTACTAAGATATGCACAGACCACAGTTTGCAAAGCAGTGTCCCGTCCAGGGGTGTCCCAAAACCAGGGAGGTAGGAACCGGGTATATCTTCTGCAGTCGGACAACCTGACGTTCAGAAAAAAGTGACTCTTGAGGTGGCAGGTGTTCCTCTAACTTTGAAGCATGCTTAGCCAGCCTCAGCCCTGTGAGTGAAAAAATTTCCACATCGCTGAAGGCTAGGAGAAAAAGCCCCCACCTCCAACCTCCAGCTGGACAAAGCACAGTAGGCTAGCCTCCGCCCGCCCCAACATCTGTGGCTAGAAGGATGGAAGTCCCCTTCTAATTTCCCTCCGTGCAGGTTTCCTCTCCCAGGTGAGGCTATTTCCTTTCTAAGACTAGTGGAAAAGGTAAAATTACAACTGCCTAAAACATATACAGGCTATAGTAGACTGTTAGAATTCCTGGATGTGTTTGACACTCAGGGCAGTTGGGTCATTTGCTGTGTGAGTACTTCACTGTTACTGTGCATTTTTGGAAATTCAAAAAGTGATCTTAAAAGTTGTTACAGATATTATCGTTTGGAGTCAGACTTTAATAGGCATTATGATTACTGTCATAGGATCTCCATAGTATAGGTTGATGTAGTTTATTATAAAATTACAAAAAGATCTAAGTGACTTCTCAAATTCACTTGAGTGGGGTGAAGTAAATTTAAGTCACAGTCAAAAGTTTAAAACAATTATCTGTGGCTTAAATGAAAGGGGTTTCTCTTTGTGCTTGTCAGCAAGCCTTAGAAAGAAACCAAAAGAAATTACTCAAGAGTTCTTGAAAAAGAAATGCAAATATATTTATTTACATATTCTTAACATTCCCCTTTGGCCCAGTACTCCCTGAAAAGAGAAAACTAAGATGAAAGGAAATTGGAACCAAATTTAAAACTTACTGTATCAGATCTGAGCTGGATGAATTTGTGCTTTCCCAGACACTAGACCCTTTGGGAAATTTGCCACTTCTCTTCAAGGAACCGTTTCTTTTCCTGGGTGAGGAAATCAAAACCAGAGGGAATGGGGACTTCTCCAAACACCTCGGTGTCCAAAGAGCCTCCTGAAGAGAGCAGTTTCTGCAACAGAGCAGAGTATCTTTCAACCCTACTCACCCCTCCAGAAGCATTCTCCAAGCTAGAGCAAGGCATTTGCTCCTCAGAGCCCCGAGCCAGAAGCCTTGGCAGGCTTCCAGGAGGGTGGGCAGGCTGCCATCTCAATGGGTGTGTTCTCAGGAGGATAGAGACCAGGTCAGCTGCAGCAGTACACTTGGCACCTCAGGTGTAGTAGACAGGGGATCAGATAGTGAACTGAGCCCCACCTGGGAGGATAGCCTCAGGGCACTGCTTGTCAGAGTGAGGCCATCCTGTGACAGTGTCGTGGCTACATAAAACCAGACAAAAGGAAGGGGCTCTCTGCTGGCCCTTCTCCCTTAACATCCCAGGTTCATCCAGGAAAAGAAATGGGCAGAACATCCTGGCTCCACATCAGCTGTACATTTAGTCAGAGTCCTTGACTTTCCAGTGACATTGTGGACATTCCAATGCCCATAGCAAGTGTGTCTGCATTAGCTTGGTTACAGTCAGAGATCTGCAGAAGGCTTCCTTTTCAGAGTGAAGCTCTTTGGCACAGAGGATTATAAGCCTTGAGAGATGGAGATGTCCTTGTCCCCTCTGCTCCTGTGCAAAGGGGGTAGAAAGGACTCATCCAGGACAGTGCCCCAGGATGCACAGGGTCTGTGTAGCTTTCCTGAGTGTTCCAGACCCTACCTGGACAGTGAGTAAGAGATGCAACCGTGAACACCATATAGAACACTACCAGACAGGCCTCCTGAGTCCAGGTGCCTGAGGTAAAGCTGCTTTGCAGAGAATTCAGTTTCTCCATCTGAGCCATTTACCTGGTACCGCTTAGGGCAGGCTGGAATCAGAATCCCTGGGTCTTGCTGACTCCCAGGTGCCACCATTACCCAAGTGCTTCTGATGCAGCAAGTCCAGGGTGGGGCAAAGATACGCTTGTCCACAAGTCCCACACCCAGGAGGCCCGCTCTGAAGTAGCCCTACCGGATTTCTGAATGGGCCTGAGCCTTCACTGACTCAGGTCTGCCCCGTCCTGGTGGAGGGTGAGAGATACGGGAAAGCTGAGAGCATGAAAGCATTTTCTTGAGCAGCACATATGTTGTAGAAGCACATCACATTTAATTTTTAAAAGATGACTTCTTGAGGCCAAGGGAGTACCATTCACCACTAATATTATGGAATAATACTTTACCGCGGTGTTTTTTCTAAACTTATTTGGAATTGTTGAATCACGTTTCCATGTGGATCAGACTTGATCAAAATGGTAAGATTTTGAAAAGACGGTCATTAAATATCAATGACCATCAAGTCTGTGCCTCCTTGTGTCCTTCAAGGAAATGGCAGTGAGTCGGAAGAAGACCACAGCATGGGGAGCACGGAGAACCAGGCTCTCCCCAGCACACGCCGGGTGCCCGACTCCAAATCCCACCTCGCCCACACCAAGATGGATGTCATCAAGAAAGGTTATACCAAGGACAGCCAGCGCTACAAGGTTGACCACGAGTCTCAGAGCACAGACACCCAGAACTCCTCCGAGTCCAAGCATGAGACAGAATACGTGAGAGCTTTTCCTCTTGCAGATGTGGGGGTGGGGCTGCCTGGCCTGGGTATCCAGAGATCACAGGGTCACCATTGACTCAAGAGCCCACCAGTTACTCTGGTGGTCCTGCTGATGCACCGAGCAGCTGTGAGTCCCTCTTACTGAAGGGATATTGACCCTCCCCTGTGGCAGAGATCCCATGAGAATCAGTGTACTGCTCTTCAGACCTCTGCTGGGCAGAGCAGTGTTCTCACAAAGCTGGCCTCATTTTGTTCACGTGGCCTCTGAGTGTCCTGGCCTGTGTGTCCTGTCCCAGTCCTGTAGCTTGCCCTGGGGAATCACAGAAGAGACAGGGGGCTGTGGTTGGCATCTGCACAGGAATGGTGACAACTGAATCGGACAAAAGATACTTGAGGAGCACATGGTCAGTTCCCCGGGTGTTACGGGGTTTTATCAGACACAGAGTTCCCAGGTAACCCGTGCCTCCTCCCCAGGGGCCCTGCCGCCGGGAAATGGAGGACACACTGAACCACCTCAAGTTCCTGAACATACTTAGCCCCAGGGCCATCCACATTCCCAACTGCGACAAGAAGGGCTTCTACAAGAAGAAGCAGGTGAGCACCATCCAAGCAACTTGCTCCTATCCCTCCTCCGCTGATATGGACGAGGGAACAGGCTTCCACCTGAGTCCTCGGCTGCAGCCCCTGCTCCCACCCCTGCCCCCCCACCACCACACCCAAGACCTGAGGGGCTTCACATGAGTGTCTTCTCACTGTCCGTGACTCCTTCCCAACCCGCAAGCAGTGTAAGGCCTCCTGGGACCCCTTTGCTAGCCGTGGAGGGACCAGGACATGTTAGCATTGCACCATGGAGGGACATTTTTTATCAACAATTGTAGAGAATTCCCAAGAAGCCTGATGTGATGTCCTATGGCAGGAAGCTTCTTCTGAGGTCCCATGTCAGACCCTTTGTAGGCCCATGCCTTCCTGATGGTGCCCAGCTGTACAGGATCAGACACATGGGAGATGTGTTCATTTGAAGGCATAGGGAGTACACCTGTGTAGATTTCAGATCATGTTCTAACAGCATCTCAACTGACTTTTTAGTGGGACAACTCCTGCCACAGTACCTACAGAATTAATCACAGAACAGCACAGCCATATTCAAAGTGTTGGTGGTAGTGGCCTCGATCAGAGGGCCCCATCCTGTTCAGTGATCACTTTGGCCTTTTTGTATATTTCTATTAATCACTTATTCAGCAGACTTACGCCGAGAAGGTACCACATACACAGGGGCATTGTCACGCCTCCCCCATTCAGCAGATAGACTTTGCAGGGCCATCGGGGTCTAGTGTCCACTCCTGTGAGACCCTGAGGGACACAAAACCACCAGGTCCCCTTGCTTTGGGGGGCACTCACATCCACCCGTCATGGCCCCAGACACACGCTGTGCACACAAGGCCTTGATCAGTTGTGCTTTCTGAGGGTAGCAGGGACCGCGCTGGGAAGCCATCCTGGGTGCTGACCACCTGCCCCACTGATAGGACCCCCAAGGTGGGGCCTCCCCAGGGCTCATTTAATCTGTGCTCTGCCTGCAGTGCCGCCCTTCCAAGGGCAGGAAGCGGGGTTTCTGCTGGTGTGTGGATAAGTACGGGCAGCCCCTCCCGGCCTTCAGCGTGAAGGGGAAAGGGGACGTGCACTGCCTCAGCATGGAGAGCAAGTAGACTGTGGCCACGTAAGTGCTGGGGACTGGCAGGGGTCCACGGGGGCACAGGACCCGGCCCTGGTGGGAGGGGACACTTAGATCCCAGGGGCTGGTGACCCAGCAGCTGCACTGGCCTGGAGGACAGTCCTACACACAAGACAGAGCTCTCAATCTGCCCAGACAAGAACAAGAAAGAGGGTCTGTGGCCAGGTTGTCTAAGAGACACCTCGCATGCGTGCTCCCACTAGGCTCTTCTGTCCGTGGGATTTTCAAGGCAAGAAAACTGGAATGGGTTGCCATTTCCTTCTCCAGGGAATCTTCCTAACCCAGGGATCGAACCTACATCTCTTGCATTTCCTGCATTGCAGGTGGATTCTTTACCACTGCACACCTGGGAGGAGACACTTTGCTTCATTTTAAAGAACTTACAACACTTAAACCTTCTTACACATGCAGTGTAAGATTCCAAAGTCAAGCTTTCCCCCCCAAGCCTCATGGTTCATTTAATTACACATGTAAATTGTTTTCATCCAAAAGCACTTGTTGAAAGAATGAGTTTCTAAAAGATGGTAGCATTTTTTTTCCTGGTAAAATACATTACAGCTATCCTGAGTCAATGACTAGTATCATTTTAATATAAAGTTTACTTAACTCTAATATGAATGGAGATGGGAATGGCAACCCACTCCAGTATTCTTGCCTAAGAAATCCCATGGACAGAAGAGCCTAACAGGCTATATTCCATGGGGTCGCAAGAGTTGGACATGATTTACTGACCAAACCACCAGCACCACTAAACATAAAATTGGCCTTGTCCTAATTATACTTTGTTTGGTGACACTCTTAAGAGCCACAGAAAAATCAGATAGTATTCTCGCCTAAGAAATCCCATGGACAGAAGAGCCTAACAGGCTATATTCCATGGGGTCGCAAGAGTTGGACATGATTTACTGACCAAACCACCAGCACCACTAAACATAAAATTGGCCTTGTCCTAATTATACTTTGTTTGGTGACACTCTTAAGAGCCACAGAAAAATCAGATCAATAAGATGAAAGTGTATCTGATTGTAGTATAAAATACCACTTTTAATGAAAGATCTTATCAAAGATTAGTTAGTATCGCTTAAAGCCCAAGAGTCATACTTAACACTGCACTATCATAGAACAAAACTCCTCAAGCAACAGTTACCAGCCCCAGGTTTTAGCAAGGATGGGAACAATGAACATGTTTTTGGTTTAACTTTTTGTTGAACTTTTGTTTTCAGGCTTTATGAAAGGTATTTCCTTTGCAAACTAGTGACTGGTTTTGACTTGTGATTTCCTTGATTTTTGAGCAAGCTCATTAATAAATGAATCGTTTTCTTTAAAAAAATCTAATATGAAAATGAAATTTCAAACCATCATGTGAAAGAATAAAATCATATTTCATTTTGTTTTCTTTTCATAACTGAGAGCCACTGGGAGAAAAAAAGATAAATATATTTCATGGTCTCAAGACAAATTTAAGTAAACAGAAGAAAATGTCATTTTTAGTGTTCAGTTCTGTTTCCCTGCAAGTTAAAAAAATAATAATTGTAATGATAGGGCAACTATGTTCGTGGACATTGTGGGCATCTCATGGAGTTCTCTGCTTCATTAACAAGTGCAGAGTGAGCCCCTGTCCTGCCGAATGTGTAGGTGTCACCCTGATTATCCCAGGGTGGGCGTTGAGCCCTTTTGATTTTGGGGAGATTTATTTCAATACATTCCTTTTTCTTTCTGTTTTAGTTAATGTGGAGCTCAAATATGCCTTATTTTGCACAAAAGACTGCCAAGGACATGATCAGCAGCTGGCTACAGCCTCGACTTCTATTTCTTTTTGTGGTGAATTGATTTTTTTTTTTAAACCAAAGTTTAGAAAGAGATGTTTGAAATGCCTAGTTTTCTTCCACATGGTGAACCTGGCATCTTTCCACTTTCCAGTAGTCAGTGAAACGCAGTTTGATTTTTCTCGTCGCTTCCTATAAAAATACTTGTAAGCTCAAGCACGGTGCCGCCGTAGCTCACACTGCCCTGGGACCCTCCCAACCTGTTCACCACAGCCAACCCTCCACTTCATGCCTTAGCAACGCGTGTTGCTCAGGTAGACTCGCTTCGTCTCCACTTGTAAGACGAGACAAGGCCTCATCAAGAAGAGGAACGCCCTGTCCTTTAATGCCTGCGCATCCCGACACACCCACCTGGGGTTACCGGGGCCAGGATCCCTGGACCGAGAAGGTATTTTGTATCTTCAAGGGGCCTGCACTGCTTGGAAACAAGTGGAGAGAATCAAGTGGAATCTTGTTTGAAAAAAAAAAAAAAATGACAAGAATGTTCTAGGGAACTCTGGAAACCGACAAAGGCGGGGATTTCTGACCCTTCTTTGCCAGACAGCTTTCTGAAGACGCGGGCTTTGCTGAAGCCCCATGGGGCAAGGGGGCAGGCCGACAGCCAGAGGCATCCCAAGTAATAGCCTGGCTCTCCAGATGACTCCCACTCAGCCATTCAAGAGCAAGTTTATTCTGAGGATAAGCTCCTTGAAGGCAAAAAAGGTTTCTTTTCATCTCTCCCCTTTTGTTCTCCTTTGCACAGTATAAAAAATAATCATCCTATATAACCTGGAAGACGAGTGGCTTGTTGGGGAGCCGGTCAGGGACACTGGGAGCACAGAGAATCGCCCTTGCTTGGTGCACTTGGACTTCCTCCTTTTCTTTCTAAGTCACAAGTACACACAGAGTACCCTCTTCCTGACTGTTCACAGTGTATACGTCATTGTCCAAATATGATAGCACCTATACTAGATAATCCTAGATGAGTTGTAAGCGTTGCTAGAGAATATAAACACAGCCACGACCGACGGAGGGGGCTTGTGCACGGGGCTCGGCCACTCTCACGGGGCGCCCTCCCAAGTCTGCAGGAGAGTGGGGAGGGGTCCCTGGCCACCCCCCTGCAGCCTCTGGTTGGATCCACGCTGCACACAGCCCTCCTGGAGAACACAAAGGGATCTCAAAGATGTTCCGCCTACCTATTAGCTTTCCTTTATTTTTTTAATTAAGTTTTTGAGAAAAAAAAAGTATTTTTGAAAAGTTTGTCTTGCAATGTATTTATAAATAGTAAATAAAATTTTTACCATAAAGAAATCCCCCTTCCTCCAGTTTTTGTGTTACTAACAAACCAGAGGGCAGTGGTGTTCCGGCTGTAGTTGGAACTTTCCAACTTTCCCTGCTGAGTCTCTGGCAAGAGAACCCAAGGAGCCACCCAGGGTTTTGCTGGTACCCATGGGGGTGCTGGGTCATGTCTGCAGTGAGCCTCTTTTCTAAGAGGCCAGCTTGTTGACCTGAGTGACCACCTGACCCTTGTGGCCTTTAGATTGTATCCCCTGTTGTCCTGTCTGTCACCACTCTGGGCAGCCTTCATGGCTGAGCAGGAGAAGGCATGGAACACTCTGGAGCATTCAGCTGCACATCCTTTCCTGTGATCCGCTCAGCCAACCCCTCTCTGGTCTGGAGAAGGGAGTGGATGAGGCCAGAAAGGGATAGAAACCCCAGGAGACACTGGGCGGGTTTCCAGGGTCTCCGTCCCCTCTCCGCAGCCTTGGAACAGCTGCCCCTTGTCACAGAGCCTCTTCAGGCAAAGTTCTGAGCCTGTGACTTCTGGGCATCAAAGGATGAAATGCACATCAAGGAATCTCCTGTTTAGAATCATAACTGACCTGTTAGTAGAACATCTAAGGTGGGCCCTGCACATCACAGAGCTGTGTGTGATGAGGAGAGAGCTCTGTGGGTGCTCTGGGCACCGGGGGTGTGGGGGGTGGTCCTGGGAACCTGGGCAGGAACCTGGCAGGCCCTTTGGAGCCACTATGAGCTGTGAGCTGCCCAGGATGCTGACTCTATAAGCCCTCTGGGCTTGTCTTCCTGGAAGCCCCCAAATCATGTGCCCTTTCTTATCCTCATTCTCCACCTCCTTCCACACCTGTGGTCACCTTTTCTTCCAAATACTCTCCTGCCACGTCCAGTAAGCACGTGAACTGCACCCACCTGCTCAGTCACCTAGGTAGACCTTCCATCCTCAGGCTTCAGCTTTCACCAGCCCTGAGTGCAGGTCCCCAGCCACCACCCCCAAGGGCACAAGGAAAAGAGTGATGGGGCGCTCTACTCACCGAGGCCGAGGCCAAGCGGTTGCTATGACAACACCTTACCAGGATTCAACCAGAAAATGAACACACTAGGAAAATCTCAATCACTGATGCTGACCTGGGTGTCATGAAACAGGGCTTCTCTGATGAGGCAACCTGTCCAGAGTCATTTTCTCATGTGGTCCAAACTTGAACCAACCATACTTGTACAGAAACTTAGCAGAAAGGCCTAACTGGAATGTGCCCAGAGACCACTAGGACATTTTAAACTGAAATAACCTCTGTAGAAAGGAATATTATGCCACTACTAAAATGTTTTTGATATTAAAAAGACATAAAAATGCTCATGGTGAGGTAAAGGAAAAGCAGAATGCAATTATATTATGTATACACACATACACACACACAACTGAATGGAAATACACCCAGATGTTAACCTGGTTATACTTTGAATGTAGATAATGTCCTTATTTTGTTTCTATTTCATTACAATTTCAACAACTTCCATAGTGAACATGAATGAATTCCTTTTATTTACCGAAGTATCCTGCTGGGGTGTGGGGGAGGAGCGGCCCACCGCCCAGGAAGGCATCTGTTCCCAGAGTTGGGGGTGGGGTGTCTGCCCCCATGGCCATCTCAGGCTCCCACTCCCACAACCCCAGCCCAGCCACACCCCCAGCATTGAGAATGGCCTGGCCTCCTCTCCCAGCCCCACATTCCACCAGTAATGTTGTCCACATTTTCTATCCCAGAACCGTCTGTATGCAGAGAAAAGAACACAGGATCACTGCTCTTGTAGAGAAATGTAGTAAACGAGACAAAGCAAGTGGGCCGTGCAGCTGGTGGGGAGTGAGTGCAGGAGCACAGGGGTGAGTAAGGTCCAGGCATCACTGCTGCTGGTTCCCCTTGCCTGTGTTACCAGCTTGGGTCCCTGGACTCCTTAATCAGTAGAAACTGATAAGAGGCCTGGTGAGAAATCCAGGCTGGGGCTCCTGCTGCAGCACCAGGGTGTGAGAGCAAGTAACAAGTGTCCTTGCTGCCTTCCTGAGATGGGTCAGAGGAGTGGGGTGCGCCTGCCCCTTAAATGGAATAAGGTTAGGGGCCGATAGGTGGGCTGGAGGGGTGGCTTAGGTGGTCCGGCCACCCCCTTGGTGTGCAGGGATCATGCGCAGTCCCCCACTTTTGCTCCCAGAACCTCAGAAATGGCAGCTTGGTTTTGGCCTTTTTGAATTTTGTTCAGTCACTCAGTCATTTCTGACTCTTTGCGACCCCATGGACTGCAGCACGCCAGGCTTACCAGTCCTTCACCATCTCCCGGAGCTTGCTCAAACTCATGTCCATTGAGTTGATGATGACATCCAACCATCTCATCCTCTGTCATCCCCTTCTCCTCCTGCCTTCATGCTTTCCCAGCTTCAGGGTCTTTTCCAATGAGTCAGCTCTTCGCATCAGGTGGCCAAAGTATTGAAGCTTCACTTCAGCCTCAGTCCTTCCAATTCAGGATTTCCTTTAGTATTGACTGGTTTGATCTCCTTGCAGTCCAAGGAACCCTCCAGTCTTCTCCAGCACCACAGTTCAAAGGCATCAATTCTTCAACGCTCAGCCATCTTTATGGTCCAACTCTCACACCCATACATGACTACTGGAAAAACCATATCTTTGACTAGACAAGCCTTTGTTTTCAAAGTGATGTCTCTGGTTTTTAGTACGCTAAGTTTGTCATAGCTTTTCTTCATGTCTTTTAATGTCATGGCTGCAGTCACCATACGCAGTGATCTGGAGCCCAGGAAAATAAAGTCTGTCCCTGTTTCCATTTTTTCCCATCTATTTGCCATGGGGTGATGGAACCCGATGCCATGATCTTAGTTTTTTGAAATGTTGAAATTTAAGCCAGCTTTTTCACTCTCCTCTTTCACCTTCATCAAGAGGCTCTTTAGTTCCTCTTTGCTTTCTGCCATTAGTGTGATATCATCTTCATATCTGAGGTTATTGATATTTCCTCTGGCAGTCTCGGTTCCAGCTTGTGATTCATCTTTAATTTCTTGTAAAACTATTTTGTAGTTTTCAGAATGCAAATTTTGTATTTCTTTTGTTAAGTATACTACTAAGTATTTTATTCTTGTTGATACTATTGTGAATGAAATTTTCTTAATTTCATTTTTTGATTGTTGCAAGCAATTAATTTTTATATATTGACTGTATCATTTATTAGTTCTAATAGTCTTTTAGTGGATTCCTTAGAATTTTTTATGTATAAGATCATGTCATCTTCAAACAGACACAGCTCTACTTCTTCCTATATCTAGATGCCTTATATTTCTTTCTCTTGCCTAACTTACCTGACTAGCACCTCCAGCACAATGTAAGCAAAGTCATGAGCGCAGACATACTTGTCTTGTTTCTGACTTTAGGGGAAAAGCATATAGACTTTCACCATTAACCATGATGTCAGCCATGGTGTTTTCCAAGATGCCTTTTGTCCGCTTGAAGAAGTTTCTTCTGTTCCTAGTTTGTCGAGAGTTTTTATCATGAAAGGATGTTGGATATTATCAAATACTTTTTCTGAGCCTATTGAGATGATCTAAAGCAAAATGGCTGTCTGGGGAGGCCTTACAAATAGCTGTGAAAAGAAGAGAGGCGAAAAGCAAAGGAGAAAAGGAAAGATATAAGCACCTGAATGCAGAGTTCCAAAGAATAGCAAGAAGAGATAAGAAAGCCTTCTTCTGTGGTCAATGCAAAGAAATAGAGGAAAAGAACAGAATGGGAAAGACTAGAGATCTCTTCAAGAAAATTAGAGATACCAAGGGAACATTTCATGCAAGGATGGGCTCGATAAAGGACAGAAATGGTATGGACCTAACAGAAGCAGAAGATATTAAGAAGAGGTGGCAAGAATACACAGAAGAACTGTACAAAAAAGATCTTCACGACCCAGATAATCATGATGATGTGATCACTCATCTAGAGCCAGACATCTTGGAATGTGAAGTCAAGTGGGCCTTAGAAAGCATCACTACGAACAAAGCTAGTGGAGGTGATGGAATTCCAGTTGAGCTGTTTCAAATCCTGAAAGATGATGCTGTGAAAGTGCTGCACTCAATATGCCAGCAAATTTTTATGGTGTTTTCCAAGATGCCTTTTGTCCGCTTGAAGAAGTTTCTTCTGTTCCTAGTTTGTCGCTAGGAAAAAGGATGTTGGATATTATCAAATACTTTTTCTGAGCCTATTGAGATGATCTGTGGGTTTTTTTTTATTTTATTTGTATGGTTTATCACATTAGTTGATTTTAGGATGTTAAAACAACCATGCCTTCCTGAGGTAAATCCCACTTGATTATGGTGAATGATTATTCTAACATGTTGCTGGACTTATTTTGCTAGTGTTTTGCTGCAAATTTTTGTGCCTATAGTCACAGGAGATTTGGGGCTATAGTTTTCTTTTCTTGTGATGTCTTTGTCTGGTGTGGAATCAAGGTAAAACTTTTATGAACGTAGGATCATAAAATGAATTGAGAAGTGTTCTCCCACCTTCTAAATTTTGGAAGAGTTTGTAAAGAATTTGTAGTCTTTAAATGTTTGGTAGAATTCTTCAAAGAAGCCATCTGGGTCTGGGCTTTTATTAATGGGCTGTTTTTTCCTTTCTTAATTCAGTCATTTCACTTGTTACCGGTCTAATCAGATAGTCTAATTCTTCTTGTGTCAGTTTGGGTAGTTCACGTGTTTCTAAAATGTTTCCATTTCATCTCAGTAATCCAATTTGTTAGTGTTCAGTTGTTCATAGTATTCCTTTATAATCCTTTTTATTTTTGTAAAATCAGTGGTAAGGCCACCTCTTTCATTTCTGATTCTACTTATTGGAGTCTTTTTTCTTGGTCAGAAGAGCTGAAGATTTGTCAATCATGTAGATCTTTTCAAAGAACAAGTTTTGATTTCACTGATTTTTCTCAGTTGATTTTCTTTTCTCCATTTATTCATTTATTTCCCTCTCATCTTTATTATTTCCTTGCTTCTGCTAGATTGAGATTTGGTTTCACCTTCCTTTTCCATTGTCCTAAAGTTTTTTGAGATTTTTTTTCTTAATAGGGGCCTGTCCAGCTGTAAATTTCCTTCTAAGCACTGCTCTAGCTGTCTCAGATTTGAGGGAGTCCCAAGCTCAGGAAGTAGGAATGTGTTATCCCAGTTTAGACCCACAGAGTCAAAAGCATGAAAAGCAGGGAGAGGTTCCATTCGTACCTTCTTCCTCTGCTGGCTGTGAGGACTCAGAGCAGCAGCACTCCAGAACTGACGCACCCACAGAGGCCATCCTGTTAATAATGCTTATGGCCTGGATCAGACGTGGAAGAGTTTCCAAACACATCTGGGCAGAGGTCCTTCTGTCCTGCCAAGGAGCTGTCCCCAGAGCCAAGGCCCCCAGACACCTGTGTGCACCCGTGGGACTTGCTGTTGTGACTACGTTCTCCACACTTGGGTGCACAACTTCTACCAGTGAACAGAGAGCTGCCCCCTGACCCAAGGGAGCTGCTGAGAGGTTGCTGGAGAATCAGATGGAGGCAACAACAAGAAAAGATGCGGTAGGGGCACTGAAATCGTGAAGGACCCTTAACTCAGATTCCCTCACAAATGCCCATCAACTCCTGATTTGTTTGAGAGAAACTGGAGCTAGAAATACGAGACACAGTGGCCAGTTATGACCGATCCATGAGAGCATGTTCAAAAGCCTTGGGACTGGACAGGGCTGGGCCCCGCATCCAAGACCATATTGATACTTCTATAGCTTAACTGATACTTTCAATTAACCACCTAAGCAAGGCGGATGAAAGCCCCCAACTTCGGGTGAGATGAGGACCTCTGTAGGCACTGCTGTGATGATTCCTTCAAGTTTAGAGCTGAGTCCTTTTAGTTTTGCCCAGAAGATACCCCCTGCATGTCATGGGAAGTCCGTCCACCTTCCCCCAGCTCTGCTCCTGAGTCAGGCCCTCAAGCTGGTCCTACAGGGGTTTCATGAGGGCTGGAGTGCTGAGAATGCTTCCATTGCCGTCGTGGGATAATGGTGACCACGATGCTGTACACTGTTACCAGGGTGGGATGAGGCTATCTGTGGTTGACTCACATCAGACTGACTGGTGCAGTTTAAATGATGAGTCTGAGAGCTGAGTTCACAGGGAGCCCTGGGGAACGGGCAGAGGAAGGGAGCAGACATGGGGTCAGACAGTGAAGGGGCAGATCCAGGATGGGGAGCCCAGACCAGGTAGGGACCTGGCAGGATCCCCTAGGAGGGATGAGATGCCCATCCAGAGGAGACAAGGAAGGAGCAGTCAGCAGGGCAGGCAGGAATGAGAAGGGACGGTGTCAGGAAAAGCAAGCAGAGAACAGTTAAAGAAAGGAAGAAGTCCACAAAACAGAGACTCACGCTGTGAGCTCAGGGCCTAGTCAGCCTAACAGAGGGGCCAACGGTGCCATCATGGAGGACACCACTGGAGCCTGCAGAGGACAGGGTCGGGCAGAGTCAGAGAGCAGACAGCTAAGGGAGAGGTTAAGGAAGCGATTCTATCTTGCCCTGAAAATGGGAGAAACCCTGGCCTGTTTTCAAGAGGAAGGGGAAGAGCTAGTGGAGCGCTTAGGGCTTGCAAAGGGAGGAGTGCCCTGGGCAGTGGGGTGGGCAGAACAGACCTGCCAGCTGTGGGTACAAGGAGCCTGCAGACTCTAATCACCAATGCCGCACAAGGAAGGGGCAGGATGGAGGACGGAAGGAATTCAGGAAAGAAGAAGACGTTATATTCAACCAATGTTCACGACAATAGCAATGTTCCAGGGAGGGACATTTATTCCACGTTTACATTGTGTTCCCATGTTTGACAATATATCCAATGCACATTTAAACATTTAATGACATCATCACATGTAGCTTTGACTACATAATCAACATTTAAGTTTCCTTGCCAATTTACGCTTAACACGGTAAATAAAGTAAATCATTCTTACATGCAGCTTAAACATCCTCCATTGAATCACTTGAAAAAAATCATTGCTACTTGCTAGGCAGTAGTTTCCTATGCTCTTTAAGACAGAAGCATGAATCCCTGAAGAGCTAAAATACAAGTATTTACATACAACGTGATGGGAAGTGTTTCATGATATATAAATTAATATACACAAGTTACTGTGTAGAAAAAATAAATTTATGGTGAATAAATAAACTACAAGTAATATGTGCAGTATAAAAAAGTAATTCCTACATATATATATACATATACATCTCTCTATATAAAAGTGTGTGTGTATTTCAGAGTATAAATATACTATGTACTTAAATATTTCATGTGCAGGAATTCAATCGTATTGCATCTGTTTTCAGTTCTGTAAGTTAAAATACTGTTGGCATTTGGGGTCCCCTCTGATGGCCACAGACCCCAAGATCCTCTTCCCACTCCAAGGGTAGACACACCAACAGAGCCCAGGCTCTCCCTCCAGCGACGTCTCACACTGCAAAGAGAAGGATCAAGGTCAAGAGCAGCCCCAGTGAAGCTGAGGGGGATGGGGCGTTCCATGCTGCCCAGCTGAGAACCAACTGTGAGCAACCCAGCCCCCCAAACTGGCTGTGACCATGACTGAGGGCAAATCCTACATCACAGTGGAGACAAAGATCAAGTGCCCGGTGCAATAAGGACGTCAGGTGTGTGTTGAATGGTATAGCATGTGCGCAACTGTTTGCTTCACAGCCCATACATCAGAGCTGCTGAGCCCAGAGGGAGCCTGTCCGTGCGTGGCAGACCTTCTCTGACAAATTCCTCATCTGTTACAAAGCACTTCCTGGTCCTCAGTTTCCTCCAGAAATACTCACAGAATCTGGGCTTCACTGAGCCTGAAAGCGCTCTTCAAAATTAGGTCTTGGTTTGTTAATCTCATTTATTATCCAAGAAACAATGCTATTGTATTGAATTATAAAGTTCATTTATTTTCCTTTGTAGGGAGAAAAATGTGAGAGATGTCGAAACAGATCATCGTTTTCCAAAGTAGAGTTGTCCCCTTCCTCTCTATTATGGTGAGAAACTGAGATCCTGAGGGGCCTGTGAAGGTCCCCACATGCTCAGACTTGCTGGATGACGCTCAGCCCGGGACCCCTGAGTCTAGCGTCCCCCACTGACGGTAAGCACCAAGCTGATCTTCAGGCTCCCAGGGGCTAGTGGCTCCCAGTCCCGGAGAAATTAGTCTTACATGATATGATCAGTTACGGGGCTTCACGGTGCTTACTTGGAGCTGGACACCCTCTTCACTGAAAGACTGGCTTAGCAGAGGTGTGAGTAGTAGGGGCCATCCTGTGAGGATGCACATACCTGTTTGCTGTGATAGAATCCATTCTTGTTGCAGTTTGGCAGATAAAATTTATAAAGTTTGTCTCCTGCCTTCTGCTGCTCCCTGGCTAATCTGTCCAGCACTTTGTAGAGTTCTCGCTGGCAGGGCTCCTAAAAGGATAAATTGACATTGGAATGAAGGACAGTATACTGTCAGCCTCAAGTGGAGGTGGGGAGTGGATGCAGAAGGCTTTATGTGGGCTCTGAGCACAGGCCTGGACCCGCCTTCCCTGGGCCTCACTCTCTCACCTGTAGGAGGGTGGCTAATCTCTGTCCTGAATTGTTAACATAAAAGATGGGAACCCCACGCCCCCCTCCCCCGCCGCCCGAACATTTGCTAAGCACCTAAAGGAGTCAAGAGCGTCACTAACCCCACGAGCTCTCCGACTCTCCTGCCTCCCCTTCCCACCATGGATAATTCTGCCACCAGTCATCTGGGCACAACTTTGTGAATGGAGGACTTAGTAGCAGAGACTTCTGAATTTTGTACAACTTTCCTCTACAAGGTTAGTTCACATAAGCCAAATTCATTGAGGATTAAGGCATTCATTTGAACAATCTGAAATAAGGATTAACTTTTCCCTATT
This sequence comes from Cephalophus harveyi, assembly GCA_006410635.1. NCBI lineage: Eukaryota > Metazoa > Chordata > Mammalia > Artiodactyla > Bovidae > Cephalophus > Cephalophus harveyi. The sequence continues at coordinate 258,379 of SJYT01003639.1, read as the reverse complement.
GTTATCATTTCCAGATGAAACTCTGAAGTGCCTAGAAAACAGTTCAACCCTCCACTTTTCTGATGATGCATGTTTGCAGAAGTGATTTTTGGCTTCACAAATGAACCGTCACTCCAACTTTGATTCTTTGTCGCCCTCAAGTGGTAGAACTGAAAACAGACACCAATTAAGATGCTATCCGGAGTTTGTGTTTAATGGGGACAGAGTTTTCATTTGGGAAGATGAAAAGGCTCTCAAGATGGACAGTGGCGGCACTGGCGGCACTGGTGAACGTGCTTAAGCCACTAAACTTTATACTTTAAGATGGTTAAAGGGCTAACTTTTATGTTATGAATATTTTAACACAATTTCTTAAAAGCGGGGAAAAAGATGCAACAGAAGATAAGAACAGCTTAGTGCCCTTTAGACACTGCTAGTCTGACACCCTTATTTTAGAGATGAGCTCAGAGACATGAAGTAATGCATCTAAAGCTGCACAGCATGGACTGCATTTTCTTTCTATCCAGCAGGTTCCTTTGTTGAAACTGAGGAATGTCTGCTAAGCTTTGGGGAAGTATGTGCCTATCACCAGGACTCAGGACCAAACTGGCAGGGCCCAGCAGGTTCAAGCTAGAGGTTCCACCTGCTTCAAGGGTCTCACCTTCCACTTCTTGACGTCACTGATCTCAAGAGCCTTCAAGCTCTCATAATTACTGATGGCATTCCAGAGGATGGGCAGGTCTTCACTGGACTCGGTCATCAAGTGGAAATTGTCCAGAAGCTGCTCCTGAGTTATCTCTGAGCTCTCCGGGGACACATTCTCTGGGCTGGTGGTGTCTTTTGTATCTGAAAATGGAAAAACAAAAACCCATGAGCCCCCCTCACCGAAGCATCTGCACTTGTAACCCCCTGAAGTTGCTTCCCTTCCCACAAAACCGAACAGGGACAGGATGGTCATACTGACCCAGAGTTTTGCCTACTTCCTCTTTAAAGGAGCTTATAGTGCTTTCTGGGTAGAGGTGTAACCCAACAGCAATACCAAAGGCAAGAGTGCCCTGTGATTCTGTTTCTAATGTAGCCAAATGTACATTTGTCACAGCCTGGGAAGAGCCCAGAGAAAGCCATGGATTACAGTTCAAATGGAGAAGGAAATGGCAACCCATGTGCTTTCTGGGTAGAGGTGTAACCCAACAGCAATACCAAAGGCAAGAGTGCCCTGTGATTCTGTTTCTAATGTAGCCAAATGCACATTTGTCACAGCCTGGGAAGAGCCCAGAGAAAGCCATGGATTACAGTTCAAATGGAGAAGGAAATGGCAACCCACTCCAATATTCTTGCCTGGAGAATCCCATGGACAGAGGAGCCTGGTGGGCTATAGCCCACGGGGTTACAAGAGTCAGACACGACTTAGCGACTAAACCACAATTCAAATCCTCACCCCCATCCTCTTCTTTCCCATCCATAAAATGGGCATCTTAGTAATTCCCTATGAACAGGTGGTAGGGTTCATTCAGAGGTGGGGTCTAGACTGCAGTTCTACTCTCTTCTTTTCCAGGGACTCTGCCTTCCCACAGTCAAAGTGATTTCTTTACAACCCTGGGAAGAGGAGAGAGGGTCACCAGATTTCATGCAGGGGGTCCTAAGGTTTGGGTTTGGTACATGGACAGAATGATGGAGAACTGGCTCTCCTGTGGGACTCCCCTGGAGTGGGGGTGCCCTATCCTTTGAGGGCCACAGAGATGACTCCATTTCATTGACTCAGAAGGCAGAGAACCAGAAGAAAAACTGTCTCCCCTCCAGCAGACCCCCATCAGGACAAAGAACCACAGAAAGGCCCCAAGAATCACAGAACCACACTGGACACGCAACTGCCAGGACAGGGAGGTAGGGAGAGAGGGTAGAGAAGCGGGTATTTCCTCTGCTTCCCACTACAAATAAATCACTGCTAAATTCGGGAAAGCTCTGTCAAGTTCTGAGCAGGTGGCACACACATCAAACAGTTTTTCTATGGCAATGAATGCAAGTGAGGTCTTTAACCTAAACTTTCACATTATGTTCTGTAAACATCTGGTAAGCACATAACGGTCTGCACAGAACGTATATTACAAAGGACATTCCAAACACTTCCCAGGAGGCCAGCAGGATGGGCTCCCACTGCAGGCCTTCTGGAAAATGGCAAAGAGGAGGGCTAGGGGCACCTGGAGTGGCACCCACTGCCTGGGCATCCCCATGGCCTCCCTCCTTTCTCATGTCAAGGTTTCTATAGGTCAGTGGGCTGCCAAGGGGGCTCTGGGCTCCCTCCCCAACTCTCTCACCAAGTTGTGTGTGTCCTCCCTAATCCTGAGCGCCCCTGCAGGACCACACAACAATAGGGCTCATCCGGGCGACTTAAAATCCTTTCCCCTTCCACGCTTTGGCTGCAAGCTCTGAGCCTGGCCGGGCTTGCTCTCTGCTGGCTTTGGTGGAGCCCCTTGCCTGCCTCGCCCGAGCCTCCTACCCCATCTGTCCCAGGGGAGGAACCCAGGTGAGGAGACGGTGGTACCTGTGGCCTCATCGCTGGGCGTGGTCATGCAGGCGCCCTGGCCTCGGGTGAGGGCGTGCAGGGGCCTCGGCTCTCCCGGGAGGGCGCGGCAGCTGAGCCCGCGAGCGCAGCGAGCAGTGGCCACGCCGCATGCGGCTCCGAGAGGCAGGGCGCACATCGGGCAGCAGCCGCAGCCCGCGGACCGGGTGAGTTCCGGGCATGAGGCGGGCACGGGCGGGCAGAGCGCCAGCCTCTCGGCGGAGCAGGGCGCACAGCGCCAGGGTTGGGGAGCGCCGAACGTCGCGCCGAGCTGAACGGCCAGCGATAGCAGAAGCGGCCAGGCTCGGACAGCACGGACTTCGGGCATCGCCAGCGGTGGGTGGCAGACAGGAACCGGCGCTCGCTGGGCGGTAGGGGCGGCTCGGTGGGCGGATGCTGCCTGAGCGGCGGCGGTGGCGCAGGAGCGGCCGATGCTCGCTGAGCACCGCGTGCGCCTTTTGAAGGGCGCGGGCTGGGCCACCTCAGCCAGCGGTTAATGATTGGCAGCGCCGCGTGCTCGAGGGCAGTGTTCAAAATAAGTTTGTTTTGTTTGTACGTGCACAGCCCTGCGCAAACCGTGGGTGGAAGGAGGGCAAACGGTCCACGTTTCAGACTGTGTTTGTCCTGTTGTTAAGGTTCAGACCTGGAGCCAAAGTGCAATTCCAGCCAGGAGCGCACGGCCACGTGAAGGATGGCGCTCGCTTGTTTTGTTCAAGGGACATCTTCAGGTTGAGCCTGCCAGTGCTCCCTGGACGACCTAGGGAAAGCAGGAGAGATGAGCTGGACAAGGGCAGCCCACTGGTCAGTTTTCAAGTGGGGAAATCAAGGCCCGGGAAGAGGAAGGAGCGCTTTGAACCTAAGTCTTTGAAAGCCTTGTTTCTCAGTAGCAAAGCCGGAACTGTTTCTGCTTCTGCAGGAAAAAGACAACAGGCCCCTCAGTTGCTGTCCTGAGAGCCTTTCTCAGGAGGAAAGAAGAAAGCAAAGGGACAATACCTCCCAGGACTGATGCAAGCTCCGCAGTCTCGCCACAGCCCCCAAAGCCCAGTTAACAGAGCTTCCGGAGAGTAGACGGACTCAGAGCCATTAAGAGAAGGGCTGAGGACTTCCCTGGTGGTCCAGTGGTTCAGACTCTGCAATTCCATTGCAGAGGGCACCTGTTCTGTCCCTGTTTGGGGAACTAAATTCCCATATACCACATGGTGTGGCCAAAAAATAATAATAAGTTTTAAAAAAAGAGAGAGAGAGACAGGGCTGAGGCTAACGGCCTCAGATCAGATTTTTATCAGGAATCGATGATCATGGCTTTCTCTTTTGTTAAACTTCCTGTCTCTAGATATCCTCTTAGATGGAAAGAAAAATGTCACTGTAGCTTCCGAGACAGTGAGAAATGGGTCTGCTCCCATCCAGACACCAGGCACTCTCTCTGGCACCCAGTCCTTGGAAACCAGGTAGCTATTGACAAGAAAAAGGCAGTTTTATATTTACTGAGAGAGAAAAATCTCCAAGGTCTGTAAGATTAGGCAAGTAAAATTTCCAAGTCAAATAAAAATAGGAAGGCACAGAATATGCTATTGTTTGTGCACAAACAAGTAAAGTGAATGTATGTGCCATTGTGATTTTAAATGTATGGACTATTTTAAGAAGAATGTGTAAGAAATTGGCCTGCCTTGCAGGGGAAGGTATGAAATTAGGCAACTGAGGAAGNAGTCAAGTAAAAATAGGAAGGCACAGAATATGCTATTGTTTGTGCACAAACAAGTAAAGTGAATGTATGTGCCATTGTGATTTTAAATGTATAGACTATTTTAAGAAGAATGTGTAAGAAATTGGCCTGCCTTGCAGGGGAAGGTATGAAATTAGGCAACTGAGGAAGAGACTGGTATTCCCTTCACACTCTTTTTTTAGCCCTCTGGATTCACATTATCTAGTAAATACTACCAAATAATACCTGATTATACCAAATAATCAGGTTCTTACATTATCAGTTATATTATCAATCTCAGGAATCTTGCATGCTAAATCACTTCAGTCCTGTCCAAATCTGTGCAACCCCATGAACTATAGCCCGCCAGGCTCCTCTTTCCATTGGGTTCTCCAGGCAAGAATACTTGAGTGGTTTGCTGTTTCCTTCTCTAAGGGCATCGTCCCGACCCAGGGATCGAATCCATACCTCTTATATCTACCTGCATTGGCAAGCAGGTTCTTTACCACTAGCGCCACCTGGGAAGCCCCATCTCAAGAAGAGCCGAGTTAAAATTAATTTACTAGATCATTTTCCAGCCACTCACTGGCTCTGTGGCCCTCACCAAGTTACCTGTCTTGTGTTCTGCCTCTACTGTATCAATAAATTGTCACACACACACACACACACACACACACACACACCTCCTTGCCCCCAGCATCCTCAACAACAATAAAATTAAGGTTGGTGGGGGGAAAAATTGCAATTGGAAGTTCATGGTCATTTTGGTCATATTTTTAGTTTCTGGTTCAGGAGCTGACAACAGTTCTGAGTTTTATAACATTATTTTTGAGGTGAGTTCCTAAAGGATTTTATTTCCCCCAAAGAATCTGTGCTCTGAATTTTCTCTCTGACCTCCTCAATGTAGAATCAGAGTACCTACTTGAAACCTATTTCCAAAGCAGGATTAGAAACACAGACATTGAGAATGGACATGAGGACACAGTGGGGGAGGTGGGATGAATTGGGAGGCTGGGGTAACAGGACCCTGCTATAAAGCACAGGAAGCTCAGCTTGGTGCTCTGGGATGACTAGAGGGGTGGGATGCTGGTAGGGTGGGAGGGAGGTCCAAAAGGGAGGGGATATACGCATGCATATGGCTGACTCAGTTCATTGTACAACAGAAACTAACACGACATTGTAAAGCTATTATATTCCTTCTTTTTTTAAAGAAATGTTTTCTTAATGACACACATGAAAGAGAGAATCATCCAGTAAACATCCGGAGCCTGCCTACTGTGTGCCTGGCAGCTTGCAGCCCTGGACAGTTCACCTAGTTGTGCATTTGCCCAGTGAGATCCCTCCCTCCCTCTCTGAGGTCTCAGTCACCCTGCACGTAGTGGAAATTCCTCTCCTGGCTGATCAATTTCCCAAACATTTCCCCGGCTTGCCTCATAGCCGCAGTAAACCAAATGCCCATTAACCCAGAGAGAGAGGTCTCCCTGCTCCCGACTCCATCAACATGAATGGACAGGGCCCTTCCTCGAGGCCTGTGCAGGCCATTTGTCCCTCTGTCCTGTGAGGATGAGCTGCCCTCCCCTGGCAGGTCGAGAGCTGGCTGCTCCTGTGCTCATTTCTGGGTGCATCCTGCCTGCCAGGTCCCACTGCCCACTGGCCGGCATCCACAGCCAGGACAGGCCTCCCATGCCGCCTGTGGTCTGACTCCCAGGGTCTGGCCTCTGTTAGCACAAGGAGGCACTCCTGCCAGAGGCCCTGAGGTATAGAGTGGGCCAGAGAGGGAATCCCTCCTTAAGTGTTGTAGCCTTGGAACCTCAACCCACCTCCCATCTTCTCAGCCTTGCAAACCCCTGCTCATTTTCCAGGCTTAAGGTCTCGCCTCCCCACATGCATGGAAAAAAAAGAAAATTACTGTCATATTTTCATGACTTTCTTCTTGCTGTTCTCCATGCTCAAATTTTCCTCACGCTACCACCCACATACCCCTATCACCCTCATCTTCATGGCATTAGTCCTGCTCTTCCTGACACCCAGAACTCCTTCCTGCCCCTTTTCCATCCTCCAGGGCCCACCTGAAGCTCCTCTCCCCTGAGAAGCTTTCTGGGCGGCTCCCAGGTAAAATGAACTGTCTCCCTTGCACTTCCAAAGAGTGTGACAGTGGGTTACAGGGATACCAAAGAGCTACATAAATCTGCATTTACCTGTGTGCCTCCTGCCAGAATGGGTGGGCAGGGGACAGGCTCCCAGAGGCCCCTGCCCCATCCATACCTGGGACACTAATGGACGGCCCAGCCCATCCTCCCAAGGACTGTAGAATCCAACAGCTGGGCTCAGCTGGAGGCAGGGCATGGAGAGCAGGGCGTCATGGGGAAATGGGGAGCGGTGACTTCCTGTACATGCACTGTGTGTCCCTGGCACCAAGCTGTGCTTGCCAGAGTTGGCAGGGGTCCTCCCCAGGAGCCCTAGAGGTAGGGCTTATCGCACCAGCAGGAGGGAAGCCCCCTTTGCCCAAATCAAAGCTGGTACCCTTCATGCCAAACCACATAGAGACATTTGATGTAAGGAAGGGTCAATACTGTCTGTCCCTGCAAGGGCAACTGGGAGTGTATCTGGGGGGGACAAGGGTGAAAAGCAGCTTTAGGGGTACATATGAGAAGTTTTCAGAGCTGGCTGTGGAATTTGTATTTTATCAATTAGGCAAAATGCCAAAGATGCCTTGCAGTCCCCTTCCCTACCCGCCATTGTAAATTTTCTGCCTGCAGAGGAAAGGAAACCACTGCTCCCATTGCAGAAAAGCAAAGGAGCCCACATAATCCCTGCAGTCTTTCCAAGTGGCCCCAGGAGATAGGACCTGAATGGGGCTGCACACTGCGTCTTTGCTGATCATTTCATAATGATTTACAGCACACCATCTCTGGTTGCAGCTCCAAGAACCCATCTCTGAGAGTTTCATCAGTCCCTGACAGGCAGGCACGGGAGCCCCCCAGCAAGCCCACCTGTGCTGACACCTTGAATTTCATGTCCACCATATTGTGTAACCTCCCTGGGCTTCAGTTTCCTTGTCTGCAAAATGGGGATAATGCAGAGGCTGGCAGTCAGCCCTGAACAAATGTAAGCTGTCACCACTACCACCACCAAATGTAAGCTGGCCGCAGCGTGTATTCACAAAGCAGAGGCCGAGTACTCCCCAGATGATGAAAATGTGTGGGGCCTTCCGTCCCACTGTTTCCAATTCTGCCTTCACACCGCGTGCTGCTTACTCACCAGCAGCCGGAAAATTGGGCAATCCCTGCTTTGAAAAACAATGCAAAGATCAAGGGCAAAGCCAGGCTTTCAAAGGGAGAGAGCACTGCAATCCAGGGGATCCTCGAAGGGAAGTTGTTTTTAACCTGGGGGACAAAAAACAAAAAGATGTTCTGTTGTGTTCCCAATCGATCGACACACCACACACCGAATGATGTAAATCTTGCAAATGCCTGGCCTGCTGGCCAGCTCCTAAGCGATGAAGGGCACCGCTCCACAGACCGAGGATGAGCCTACTCCCCCAGCTAGTCAAAGTGGAAAAGTAAACCTTGCTCTTGTCACGTCAACACAGCCCAGATCCCAAACACAGGAGCTCAGACAGAGTGCCCGGGCAGGGCCGGTGCCCAAGGGCCCCACGGAAAGACCAGAGTTTACTCTGCTTCGGCAGCCCACTCATCCTGCATTCCCATTTGGGGTGCCATTGGGGCTGCAATACAAGTGCCAGGCACGTGGGCAGTGCTCAAGGATGATCATTCCCCACCCTCCTCCTGCACCAGGAGCCTCAGTCACGGTCTAGACTAGTCTCACATCACCTGAGTCTGGATAAAAATGCTTATTCTCAGGCCTCATCCAGACACTAACTCAGAACCTCTGTGGTGGGGGCTGGTCCTGTTCTCACAAGCTCTCCAGAGGACCCTGAGGCTCACTAAAGTTTGATGGCAAGGGTTTAGAAGACTCCTCGCATCCCACTCCCATTCAAAATCACCCCATGAGAAGCTAGGAATGGAAAGTCCTGGGGAAGAGGCAAAGGAAAGAACGTTGCTGGAAGGGGTGGGATGGGCTGCATTGGGGCTATGGAGAGATCTTGGAAGGACCCAAGAGACCTGAGCCCTCTGGTCTCAGTGCTACTGCTCAGCGCAGAGAAGCTGTGTGAGTCATTTCCAGCAAGACCTCACTGCGCTATGTACAAAGGAAGAGTCTGCCCCAGGCCCCTGCACGGGCTGTGGGAAATTGGTAGCCTCTCTGCTACATTAGGAATCATATTGCGTGGTTAAGCGTTGATGGTCATTTCTTGGCGATGAGGCCTGTGGTTACACAGATGGATGAAGTGTCCATGACTTCGATGAGTAGGACAGACTGCCGCACCAGACTGGCCCCATGACATCCCTCAGTAGGTCTACCTCCCCAGTTGTCCACACAAAGACCTTCATATGTCTATGGGCCCATCAGTCAACCTCAGACATTCAGGATCCCCCTCACCAAACCCCATCCAACCAGCCCAAGGGCAGCAGGACCTCTCCCACACACGCAATGTGGCAACAATGTAGTGTTTTACTCATGCCTACCAGGCATGACGTTGCTCAACTCTGCCAATTCTCTGACCTGGGCAAAGGGCAGGGACCCTGGGCAGAAAAGCAGGCGACGGCCTCCTACATTACAACCTCTAGCAGTTACCACATCAAGTGTGTACACCCCAGGGGGAGGGGTCTCAGCCACATTAGAGAGTGAACACCTGTGGATGCCCTTACTAGGAGTAAATAAGTGTTCTTTTGCTCCACACCATCTTCATCAGTTGGTATTGTCAATATTTGGATTTGGGTTATTCTAATAGTTGTGTGGTTGTATCTTTTTGTTGTAATTTTCATTTCCCAGATGAAATATGAAGTGGAGCATTTTTTTTCATGTGCTCAGTTACCATCTGTTTATCTTCTTTGTGGATGTGTCTTGTAAGGCCTTTGACCATTATTAATGAAGTTGTTTTCTTATTTTTAAGTTTTAAGGGTTTTTTTTAGCATTTTATCTAACAGTCCTTTCTTAGATTTGTCTTTTGCCAATATTTTCTCCCAGTCTGTGGGTTTTCTCCTCATTCTCTCGATGTTTATTTTCTCAGATCCAGTTTTTAATTTTATTGAAGTACAGCTTACGAATTTTTGTTTTCATGTATCATGTGTTTAGTGTTGTATCTGAAAAAGCCATCACCATATCCAAGGTAATCCAGGTTTTCTCCTAGGTCATCTTCTAAGAATTTATAGTTTTGAATTTTACATTTAATTCTGTAATCCATTTTGAGTTAATTTTTGCAAAGAATGTAAACCTGTGTCTAGATTTTTTTTTCCTTGTAAATGTGTAGCTGTTCCAGCACCATGTGTTGAAAAAATTATCTTACTATATTGTATTACCTTGTTCTTTTGTACAAGACCAGTTGATGGTATAAATGGGGCTCTATTTTGGACTCCCTAAACTTCTGCATTGCCTTGTTTGTCTATTAATTTAATACCACACTCCATGTATAGATCTATACATTTATATATTATAATCTATTTACTACAGATTTATAATAAATCTTGAAGCCATGTAATGTCAGTCTTCCAACTTGTTCTTCATCAATATTGTGTTAGCTATTCTGAGTCTTTTTCCTGTCCATATAAAATTTAGAATCAGTTTGTCAACATCTACAAAGTGACTTAGTGATTTGATTGGGATTGTCTTGAGTCCATAGTTGAAGTAGGGAAGAACTGACATCTTGACAATATTGAGTCTTCCTATCCATGATTAAATTCCATTAAGTTTATTAAATTATTTATTAAATTTTTCTTTAATCTCTTTCATCAGAGAAACTGGAAAAGGTCAGTTTTCATTCCAATTCCAAGGAAAGGCAATGCAAAAGAATGCTCCAATTACCGCACAATTGCACTCATCTCACATGCTAGTAAAGTAATGCTCAAAATCCTCCAAGCCAGGCTTCAGCAATACGTGAACCGTGAACTCCCTGATGTTCAAGCTGGCTTTAGAAAAGGCAGAGGAACCAGAGATCAAATTGCCAACATCCGCTGGATCATGGAAAAAGCAAAAGAGTTCCAGAAAAACATCTACTTCTGCTTTATCGACTATGCCAAAGCCTTTGACTGTGTGGATCACAATAAACTGTGGAAAATTCTGAAAGAGATGGGAATACCAGACCACCTAACCTGCCTCTTGAGAAATCTGTATGCAGGTCAGGAAGCAACAGTTAGGACTGGACATGGAACAACAGACTGGTTCCAAATAGGAAAAGGAGTGCGTCAAGGCTGTATATTGTCACCCTGCTTATTTAACTT
>SJYT01003639.1:221935-247033 GCA_006410635.1 Cephalophus harveyi | reverse complement strand
ATTTCTTTGGAAGGAATGATGCTAAAGCTGAAACTCCAGTACTTTGGCCACCTCATGCGAAGAGTTGACTCATTGGAAAAGATTCTGATGCTGGGAGGGATTGGGGGCAGGAGGAGAAGGGGACGACCGAGGATGAGATGGCTGGATGGCATCACTGACTCAATGGATGTGAGTCTGAGTGAACTCCGAGAGATGGTGATGAACAGGGAGGCCTGGCGTGCTGCGATTCATGGGGTCGCAAAGAGTCGGACACGACTGAGCGACTGAACTGAACTGAACTGAACTGATCAGAGTTTTATAGTTTTCCTCATATAGATCTCGTACATATCTTGTTACATTTATACAAAAGTATTTCATTTTGGGGGATGCTAATGTAAATGGGTATTGTTTTTATTTTTTTTTATTTTTTTTTTGGGGGGGGTGTTGTTTTTAATTTCAAATTCCATTAATTTAATGCTGTTATTTTCAAAAGGGACTGACTTTTGTATATTAACCTGTATCCTGCAATCTTTCTAAAATGACTAATTAGTTCCAGGAATCTTTTTGCTGCTTCTTCCAGATTTCTTTTTCCTAGACGGCCATGTCAGTCTGCAAATAAACCCAATTTGAATTCTTCCTTCCCAATCTGTATACTTTTATCTCCCTTTCCTGTCTTACTGCATTACCTAGGACTTCGAGTACAATGTTGTAATGTCATGGTGAAAGAGGTCATCCTCTCCTGTGCCTGCTCCTATTGAGAAAGCTTTGAGTTTCTCACTATTAAGCATGACTTAGCTGTAGTTTTCCTGTAGATAATCATCAACAAGTTGAGACAATTCCCTTCTATTCTTAGTCTACTGAGTTTTTATCATGAATTGGTGTTGGATTTTGTCAAAGGCTTTTTCTGTGTCTATTGGTATTATTGTGTGGTACTTCCTTAGCCTATTATGTGATAGAGTACATTAATTTTAATGTTGATCCAGCCTGTATACCTGGGATAAATCCTATTTGGTCAAGTCATGTGACTGTTTCTAATACACTGTTGGATTCAACTTTCTAATATTTTGTTGAGGATTTATATTTCTATGTTAATGAGTGACATTTGTCTGTAGTCTTCTTTTATTGTAATGTCGTCATCCATTTTTGGTGTGATGGTAATGCTGGTCTCATAGAATGGACTAGGAATTATTCCCTCTGCTTCAATATTCTGCAAGACTATTATAGAGAATTGGTATAATTTCTTCCTTAAATGTTCAGTAGGATTCTATGTGGGCCTGGTGCTTTCTGTTTTGAAGAAAATTCTGGCATTTTCTCTTTGCAAATTTGAATTAGATTAAAGCAATATTTGTACATATTTATTAATTAACTTTATGGATTTTATTCTCCTATTATTGTAAAGTGGCACCAACTATTAGCCTCTTATTTGTAACCTGGAGCCAAAGGCAACTCTGAGCATATTGGTTGTGTAGAAACTGTACTAAGAATTTATGTTTTGGGTATGGAATTTTAAAGCTGATGGCCACAGGTGTAGATCTGAATAAATAAAATATGTATTTTGCTCCCAGGTCCTGGACACAGGAGGTCCAGCTTACCATGCAGGGCCACAGGAGAAGCACCAGAGTGGCCAAGAGATGGAGAACAAGAGCAAGGGGGCGATGAAAGCCATGGCCTTTCCTGGGGTCTCCTTGAGAAAGGCAGGACAGAGTAGGGTGAACAGCTTAGGATTGGCTGGTTTGAATAATGCTAGTGGCTTTAAGGCATAGGTGTGGCCTCTGGTTGCCTGGTACCTAGCCCTGGGGTGACTAAGACAGAAGAATTGTGCTTCCAGGGAAGCACAGCCTAGATAGAATAGGCCTGGCTCTGGACTGATTGGTTCTTATATCAAAAACATGCTCCTGGATGAGCCCTTTTCTACCCAAGGAGAGCCAATATCTCCCCAGCCAGAAAGTTTATAAGATGCCAAACATCATCCGATGCAGACAATACAGAAACAAGAGGTAATTCATCATGCTGGAGTTAAGAAGAGGCAGCAAATTGAGGTGCGAATGGAAACCACCAATGGAGGATGACAACCGTAACAGCGTGGGCAATAGTTACGCTGACTCATGCCTGTTGCTGAGGATTTACCCCATGCCAAGCGCTGTACTGAGGGTTTCCTACCCATGACCAGAACACACCATGGGGTGACTCTCATCCTGGGCCCAAACCTTCAAAATGACCAGACCCAAGCTCTGAACCAGCCCTTCTACACCAAGAGCATTATTTGTAGCTATAATGCAGGTTTCAGAGTGGCAGACTAGCAGGCGTGTGCGTGCCTGAAACTTGTACTTGAATCACTCTTGAGTTCAGCCTCTCCAGGTCCTTGCCTACACAGTGAGGGGAATCCGGGTTCTGGGCTACTGAACCTCCAGGGTCAACACAAGGAATGTACTGGGCTGTGGGCAAAGATGAGGAGCTTGGAGACTGTGGGTCAGCTGCTGCCATGGGCCAGGCTTGGAGCCCCTTTGGGGCCTTTGCACATACCCAGACCCCCATGTTTCTCCCCAGAGGGCTGCCCAATGTCATAGTGAAAGGCACAGCTCACAGGTGACCCTGTGTGCCAGACTAATGCGACTCTGGACACACATTGCAGATTTCACAATGTTTTTATTCACAAACACAAACAAAAGAGGCTTACATTATGCTCAAAGCAGTGTGCCTAAGTGACATGAGGTCAGGAGGACCCTAGGGGTGTACCGATGCAGCAACAAAACATTGACCCAGACCTCAGGACACCGGGATGGTGTCCAGGCAGCCCCCACCTTATTCAATCTGGGACTTTGGGCAAACCCTTCCCCTCTGCAGCCCTCAGTTTCCCCATCTGGAAAATGATCCACTGTATCAGGTGAGCTTTATTTTTTTAATTATTGTTTACTAATTTACATGTTCTTTTTAGAAAAATATAAAATGGATTTAAATGATATTAAAAGGTACCTATTATGCTGACACCTAGATATTACCAATGTTCCCATTTCCATGAATCTCTTTTTGGATGTGTGTGTGTGTGTGTGTGTGTGTGTATGGCATGTATTTTGTAATTTTAAAATGGGATCATATTGCACTATCTGTTCAACAGCATTTTTTCATTTAATATATTACGAATTTTGTCTACAGTGTGTATTTACATCCACAAGCATATGTGTGCATACATACATGCACATGGACGCACATATGTTGAAACACAGATTGCTGGCTGCAGAGCATTCTTTGTCCTTGGATGTGTGCACTTTTGTCGGGATTCTCAAAGACAACCCTCCACAGATAGAAAATGAGTGACTACTTGATCTGATTGCTTCCTGGTGCTCCTATAAGAGCCTTCCCCTGTGGCTCAATGGTAAGGAATCTGCCTGTAATGTAGATGATGCAGGTTTGATCCCTGGGTCAGGAAGATCTCCTGGAGGAGGCCTTGGCAACCCACTCCAGTATTCTTGCCTGGAGAACTGAGCCTGGCGGGCTACAGTCCATAGGGTTGCAAAGAGTCAGACACGACTGAGCAACTGAGGACGCAGACATGCGTGCTCCTGTAAATGGAACTGCTCCGTCAAAGGCTGAGCATGCTCTCAAGCCTTGCACCTAGCTGACCTGCCCTCCAGAAGGGCTGCGTCCACTAAGAGCCCCAGCAGCACGGTGAGGAGGGCTCCCTTCCACTGCCCAGCAGCACTTGAATCTGAAGCGCTTCCTCAGTTGTGATGGTCTGTGCTAACAGGTGGGGAAGGGTTCCCTGGAGAATCCTTGTCTCTGACAATCAATCGCCTTCAATCTTCAGGATTCGGAGATCTCAGAACATTAGGAAAATTATGACCTCAGACATTGCCTAAATTTATAGACAAAGGAAAAAACAGTGACAACATCCACCCACCCAAAATCACACAGTGACTTACTGGCAAAGCTCAAATGGATAACACTTTCTAAAAATAGAAGATTAGTAGCAAGGGCAAGGGACAGAGGAGCCTAGTGGGCTGCTGTCTAGGGGTCGCACAGAGTCGGACACGACTGAAGTGACTTAGCAGCTGCAGCAAGGGCAAGAGGGTTGCCATGTCCTCGGTCTCAGTGCCTTAGGGGGCTAAGTTGGAATGATGATCTCCATTCCTTTTAGGATGTTGATAAACCATTTGGCACGTAGTGAGAGCGCCATGCTTGGCCCATTGTTGGAGGCCGTCCCCAGACACCCATGGGCCCTGACTTCCTGAGTTAGGACTCACAACCCGGTGGACACAGAGACAGTGGGCCAGGTGGAGACCCTCAAGGCTCGACGCCCCACCCCACCCCACCCCCGAGCTGCCCTGCGCCTGCGCAGTCATCAACGGAAGACTGCGCCCAGGTGGGCTCCTGCACACGTGCGTGGGTGCCCGACACCGCAGGTACTTCAAGGCGCAGGGGCTCTCCGAGAGTGCTGCAGGCGTCTGGTCCCCGCTGGGAAGCAGGATGGAGCCTGGGGCGACGGTAGGCCAGAGCATGCTGGGGATCAGTTTAGGAGTGAGGACTGGAAAGGAGGTGGGGTGGGGAGCGGGTGCGAGGAGGCAGGGTCGAGGAGGGACAGTGGGGAGGGAGGCTTCCGAATGTGTCCAGGGGTAGGTAGGCCAGGGCAGGATGGGGCTGGGGGTGGGGGAGTGGAGGGATGCTTCGGGGGCCGAAATAGGAATCCCCGGCTCCTGCCGCCGCTGGAAACAGCCGCCGAGTCCTGCCTGAGCTCCAGGTTGGTCAGACAGGCCCTGAGCTAATATCAGGGGGCCTCCTGGTCCTTGTCCGAGGCGCTACACGACTTCCCTGGTCCAGAGACACCTGTCCACTTTTCTCGCCCCGCCAGCGACCTGTGCTCAGAGCCCCGACTTGCCTGGGTACCACACCCAGGGCGCCATCCCAGGGACATCAGAGGGGATTCCCCTGTTCTGCTGCCCGCTCCCCACTCCTGCGGGGAGTCCAGGTGGCTCGCTAGTGGTGAAGAATCCGCCTGCCAATGCAGGAGAGGTAAAAGACGTGGGTTCCATCCCTGGGTTGGGAAGTTCCCCTGGAGAAGGAAATGACAACCCACTCCAGGATTCTTGCCTGGAAATTTTCGTGGACAGAGGAGCCTGGCGGGCTACAGTCCACGGGGCTGCAAAGAATCGGACATGACCGAGTGACTCCCCCTCTCTGGGGAAAGCCTGGAGGCCAAGGGAATCAGTGGGAGACAGAGGGGAACCCAGGCGTTGCCTTGTCCCAGATGCAAAATGGAAAGCAGGGCTGCAGAATTAGGTAATAGGCCCCAGGTGAAGTTCAAAACCTGACCTTCATAACTCTGTATTTTGGCTCCAGTGGCACCAGCTGACTAAGGAGCCCTCAATCACCGCCCCCGCAAAACCAGGGATTTTCTTGGGATTTCTTGAGTTTCTGTGTCTCTTCACCAGACAAGTAGGGGTTTCTTTTTCCTTTTTCATTTGTAAATAGGTAACACATGCCGCTGGTTTCAAAATAAAAACATAAACAAGTACACAGTGACTCCCATCACCCTCTGTCCACCCCTTATGTTTATACCATAAGTAAACATCATGTTTTTAGCCTCTTCTAGAACTTTCTTTAGATTCTTTTTTCCTCAGTTTGTACAAAAGAATTCTACCTAAAACAAAAAGATCTTTCCTTGTCAGTATATTTAAAACATTGTATATAAAACACTGTTAAAGGTCCTAGCATATTTATCCTTTAAGATGTGTATAAGAGACAGGCCCAGCCCATCCTCCCAAGGACTGTAGAATCCAACAGCTGGGCTCAGCTGGAGGCAGGGCATGGAGAGCAGGGCGTCATGGGGAAATGGGGAGCGGTGACTTCCTGTACATGCACTGTGTGTCCCTGGCACCAAGCTGTGCTTGCCAGAGTTGGCAGGGGTCCTCCCCAGGAGCCCTAGAGGTAGGGCTTATCGCACCAGCAGGAGGGAAGCCCCCTTTGCCCAAATCAAAGCTGGTACCCTTCATGCCAAACCACATAGAGACATTATGGACAGAGAGGCCTGGCGTGCTGTGATTCATGGGGTTGCAAAGAGTCGGACACGACTGAGCGACTGAACTGAACTGACTCATATATTAGAAATACTGAAATTAAAAAAATAGACAGTACCAAATGTTGGTGAGGATATGGAGGAACCAGGACCCTCCTGTGCTGCCAGTGGGATGGAAGATTGGCACAGCTGCTTTGGAAGACAGTTTGGCAATTTCTGATGCCAACTTGATTCTCTGGAGTAAATCCTATCTTTCAGGTTAATAAGAGTTGCTGCTGCTGCTTAATAACTTAAGTCATGACCGACTCTTTGTTACCCCATGGACTGAGCCCGCTAGGCTTCTCTGTCCATGGGATTCTCCAGGCAAGAGTTCTGATGCCAACTTGATTCTCTGGAGTAAATCCTATCTTTCAGGTTAATAAGAGTTGCTGCTGCTGCTTAATAACTTAAGTCATGACCGACTCTTTGTTACCCCATGGACTGAGCCCGCTAGGCTTCTCTGTCCATGGGATTCTCCAGGCAAGAGTACTGGAGTTTATTGCCATTTCCTTCTCCATGGGATCTTCCTGACCCAGTGATGGAACCCAGGTCTCCTGCTTGGCAGGCAGATTCTTTACCACAGAACCACCTGGGAAGCCCTAGTTAGAGTTACAACAATCTATTTCTAAGGGTTTTTGCTAAATGAAACAGTGTTCAAAAGGACCCCAAGGGCTGCACAGTAGACTGTGTGTAAGTGATTGTAATCAGCTCATCCTCCCAAGTGGAGGGAGCACTTCCTCCCTGCTTTCTGGCCCAGCTTGAGGCATCCCCAAATGTGGGCTTTACCAGCTCTGGTCCACAACTCAGCCCTGTTGCTTATCTGCTTCCAGTCACTCACCCCACCTGAACTTGACTTCCCCTCAGCTCCTGGGTGATGATTACACCCACCTTACAAGAATACTGTGAGAAATCCAGGAGAACAGATTTTGAAAGTTCCAGCACACTCCATGGATTAAATGTTTCCATAGGAAACCCTCTCTAGACTGTATTTTCAGCACCTCTGATGGTTTAATCAAGGGTTTATTTTGGAAGAAGAAAAGTAGCCATGATGAAGTCACTACCACCGATCAATGGGTTTGGGATTGGGATATTATCAAGATTTTGAGAAAACATCCTACCCCACTCTCAGCACCCATGCCCACCCAATGTGATTGCTTTTACATACAAAAAAACTGCAATTTCGCTTTTTCATACTGAGTTTCAAGGTTAAGATGATTTCATTGACATTTCAAACTTTTTTTTCTTAAAGAAACATTATCTAAAAGTCATCTGTTTTTCGGTCTTATCCTTTAAAAAAAAATCTTTTTGATGGATGCTTAACATTTCAACAACAACAACAAAAACCCAGAAAACTAGTAAAAAGGCAGGCAGAGTACTAGGGTGGTCTTGTCCTAGGCCAGGTTTCAGCTTAGTCCTGGAGGCTCCCCTCACTGGGGAAGAACTGGAGGCCCTGTCTTATGGTGGTCACATCTCAGGAAAGTTCCCCGGGGGCTCGGTGCCCACCCAGCCCAAGGCTCCCCCTGGCTGTGACTGACCTTCTGGGACGCTGACCTCTGTGCTTTGTTTTGACAGGCTTCTGGGTTGAGCTCCCCTGAGGATGAGAACCTTTCTTCCGTGACCAGACGGTCATCCCTGAGGTGGGCCCTGAAGCACAGCACCCCGGAGGGAGCTGCCCTCAGCTGGCACTCAGGATTACAGGGCGATGTCCCCAGCCACCGGGAAGGGGGCCCTGCAGACGAGTCCCCACGACCTGCACGCTCCTCCTGGGACCTCCTGTCGTCCCCAGGGGGGGTCAGCCTCATGGCCTCCTTCAGAAAGAGGCGGCTTTCCACCATCGAGGCCTCTGAAGTGTCCAGAGAGCAGCTCGGATCCAACTCAGACCCCTTTGCTTTTGAGGAAGACCCACCTGTGCCAGCCTCGGTCACCCAGCAGCAGCAGAAGGGCAAGTCCCCACCAGCGAGGAGATCACCACCAAACCTGGGATTGCCTGGGATCCCAGACACCGCCAGGAGGAGGCCTCGGGACCTGAAGAGGCTGGCTGCTGTGGTAGGACCCGATAAAAAAAAAAAAAAAAAAAAACCCAGAAAACTAGTAAAAAGGCAGGCAGAGTACGAGGGTGGTCTTGTCCTAGGCCAGGTTTCAGCTTAGTGCTGGAGGCTCCCCTCACGGGGGAAGAACTGGAGACCCTGCCTTATGGTGGTCACATCTCAGGAAAGTTCTCCGGGGGCTTGGTGCCCAGCCCAAGGCTCCCCCTGGCTGTGACTGACCTTCTGGGACGCTGACCTCTGTGTTTTGTTTTGACAGGCTTCTGGGTTGAGCTCCCCTGAGGATGAGAACCTTTCTTCCGTGACCAGACGCTCATCCCTGAGGTGGGCCCTGAAGCACAGCACCCCGGCGGGAGCTGCCCTCAGCTGGCACTCAGGATTACAGGGCGATATCCCCAGCCACCGGGAAGGGGGCCCTGCAGACGAGTCCCCACGACCTGCACGCCCCTCCTGGGACCTCCTGTCGTCCCCAGGAGGGGTCAGCCTCATGGCCTCCTTCAGAAAGAGGCGGCTTTCCACCATCGAGGCCTCTGAAGTGTCCAGGGAGCAGCTCGGATCCAACTCAGACCCCTTTGCTTTTGAGGAAGACCCACCTGTGCCAGCCTCCATCACCCAGCAGCAGCTCCACGACCTGCACGCTCCTCCTGGGACCTCCTGTCGTCCCCAGGGGGGGTCAGCCTCATGGCCTCCTTCAGAAAGAGGCGGCTTTCCACCATCGAGGCCTCTGAAGTGTCCAGAGAGCAGCTCGGATCCAACTCAGACCCCTTTGCTTTTGAGGAAGACCCACCTGTGCCAGCCTCGGTCACCCAGCAGCAGCAGAAGGGCAAGTCCCCACCAGCGAGGAGATCACCACCAAACCTGGGATTGCCTGGGATCCCAGACACCGCCAGGAGGAGGCCTCGGGACCTGAAGAGGCTGGCTGCTGTGGTAGGACCCGACCCGACCCCAGCCCATCCCCCAGAGCTTGGAGTCCCTGCCCAAGCCCCCCCAAAAGGCAGCCTGGTGGCAGCTGAGAGAGTAAATGCTGCTCTTTCCTCATTGATGGGTCATGTCCTGGGCATCATGAGGTCACCAGGACTGAAGGAGACCATCCAGCCCCGGGCCCTGCCTGTACCCACCCTTCCCTGACTCTGAGGGGTCCCCATGACCCCACAAGAAGGACTTTTGCTTGTGGTGCCTCCCACAGTTCCCATGCACTCCTCGAACTCCATAGCACACCTGTCAGCCTGCCCTGGGGCTGAGGGGCTGGGGGGGATGGAGTGGAGTCCTGGAAAGCCGCTCTCTCTGTCCTCCTCTCGGCTGTGACTTGTCCTCTGAGATCCAGCCCTCACACCACACACTACCAGATCAGGCTAAGCCGTCTGAACTTTGCCCACTGTGTTTCTACGTGCCTCTACCTTGTTCAGTAGCCTGAGTCATCCCACCCCCATCCCACTGTCCTAGGGCCCCTTCCTCCTTCACCTGCCCTCAGCCACCCTGGAAGAGCCCCTAGAAGACACAGCAGGAAAATGGCCTGTCTAGACAGCCTCATACACTCATCTGCAAGTGCCCACCCCACCCCTCACACTCTCTGCCCACGCCTGGCGGATCCCTCCTTGTTCCTGTCTCCTCCCCCACAACCCCTCTCTGCCCTTGTCAGACCCAGATCCTGGGGTCCTAGCTCCCTCTATTCGCTCACGTACCTGCTTGTCCTCACGCTGGGCTCAGTCCCCTGGGGTCTGACTGGCTCCGTCATGGGGTCATAGTGCCTGGCATGCAAAGGCTGGCCAGGCTAGCTTTCACCTGTGAGTCCTGCATGGTGCCCAAGAGCAGACCCATGTGAGGGCATTGCAGTCCTGGATGGGCACCTGCTTTTCCTACCCAGCTTGTCTCTGGCAAAGATCAGTGTTCTTACAAGGTGGACCTCAGAGATGCCTTTCTGTTAACAGACAGAGCGAGTGAGGCAGTGGGAAATCAACCTGCTTCAGAGCATCGAGGAGGCCACCCAGCACGAACTCACCATCGAGGACGACTGAGTGCTCAGCCCTGGGCCCAGGACGCAGCTGTGCTCCGGAGCTCCTGCCGTGGCCTGACTTACTCATCTGTCCGTCCAACCATCTGTATGTCTGTAGGCCTTCCTCAGGACTTGCCCTGGGTCCAGTCTTGCCCTCCATTGTGCCTCTGGGTGGGGCGGGAGGAACTGGCTGATGATGTTGTTACTCAGATTCCAAACATGGTTCTCAGAGTCCCCAACAGAGATGAAGGGGTGAAGGGGGAAGGTGTGGACAGGGGAGATGGATGCCCTAGAGCTACCCTGGAGTACCCAGAGACGAGATATGTCTTCTTCCCACCCACCCTGCCTCCTTCCCCAGCACAGCCAGGTGAGTCTGAGATACTAGGACGACACAGTGTAGGGAACAGGGCCAAGTTTAAGGTAAAGACCAGGTTGCTAGGCAGCCCACTCCGCTTAGAGGGCCAAGCCTTCACACCTAGCAGGCTTTGAACACCATTCCAGGAAAGACCAGAGCAGTGGCTCTCGTTTGGAAGATATTCTGACAGTTTGCGGGCACGGGTTCGCTTAGTGTTGTTGAGAGAGGAATTTAACCCCCTTTAGTAGCAGAGGCCTTATCCCGTCCTTTTCTAGAGCTGAGCTTTCTGCCTCATTGCTTAGGATAAAGATCCCACCAAAGGGCTGGAGGTATCTATGACCCTCAGACTGTAAGGACAATGAAGCAGGGTTCCCCGGGGCACTTCGATCAACACAAACCTAGCATTAACCTCCCAGGTCCAGATGTCTCTGAGACTTGTCTATTAATAGTTGCGGTTACCAGTATAGAGTTAATTTTATTCTTGCAAATGGTTTCACCCCCCACTTTACCTTAAAAAGATGTTTATTTTCTGCCTTCTGAAAACCAAAGATTGCTTATGCTTTCAGTACCACCCTGCACACCTCCACAGCCCCTCCTCCAGGCCAGTCCTAGGTGACCTGGCTCTTCTCAGGGACATAGATAAAGCCTATTGCTAGAGCAGACTCCAACAGGGCACCCTAAACAGAATCTCAGGCTGGCCGGAAATGACAAGAGACAGGACATGGCGGGTTGCAAGGGCAGGCACGGTCAAGGATGGCCTAAGAGAAAGAGGAAAGGCTTACTCTGGAGCTGCTGGGTGGGTGGAGGGCATGCCAGCTCAGGACGGTGATTCCTGGAGAAGCCTCTGTTTATGCAGAGGTTTTGAATAAAGAAGGAATGATGGAACTCATGAAGTATTAGATGCAGGTTGGGGGCTTCAAGGATGAAATAGTTACTTCAAATGTCATTTGTGGGTGTTCATATATATGTGGTAGAACTTATTTACTGTATAGCGCATTTAAACATTTAAGTTGTATGAGCTAGTTCTTCCTTTATATGGCTATTCGATATGTTCACTTTTTCCTTTTTCATAGCAATTATCAGATTATAGAAATAAGTTTACACTTTTGTAAAAATGTAAGCAGCAAAAAAACTGACTTTAATCAAATAACGTGGAGATAAACACTGCAATGTAATTCTGCCCACCTTTATTATTAAAAATAAACTGTTTTCATGAGAACTGTTTCCAAAGCCTGTGTCTGATGCAAAGTGATTCTGATGTTTAACCAAATGACTTTTATCTCTCTTCATCCTTTGAAAAATTCCTATTGAGAATGAGTCCAGGAAGGAAGGAAAAATGATGCAGGGACTGTAGGAAAACTTGTTTTTGAAAGATTGGGAATTACAGGTACTCAGGAGAAAGTTTTACCCATGAGATAAATTCCTAGATATTTTACATTGAGTTTTCTCTTGTTGACTGAAAAAAAAGCACAACATAAAAGCTGACAATTGTTTTATTCTGCAGATTTACTGAGGACTTAAGCCCACTATACAGCCTCTCCAATCACTCAGAGAGACTGTTTCGAAGAGGTAAAGGAGGAGCCAGAATATATTTGAGTCTAGGGGTGGCAACAGGGAAGGGTGGTTGAACATAAGATTACTGCTAATTAAAGAAACAGATATCTCAAGTTAAAGCTTTTAGTGCTTTTCTATGTATGAGAAATGCAAGAGTCTGGACTCATTGAAGTCATTCCTTTGATCTGCACCTTAGCTAACAAAATCATTTGTTTGCTGAAATGGCAGGCAACATTCTTAGTTCACACTCTCAAGTATTAACAAAATAGATTCTTGACTTCCCTGGTGGCCCAGAGGTTAAGACTCTGTGCTCCAAATGCAAGAGGAGTGAGTTTGATTCCTGGTCGAGGAACTACGATCTTACATACTACACAGTGTGGCCAAAAAAAATTTTTTTTTAATTTTTTTAAGCCAGGGACTTCCCTGGTGGTCCAGTGGTTAAGACTCCAAGCTCCCAGTGCAGGGGGCACTGGTTTGATCCTTGGTTGGGGAACTAAGATCCCACATGCCGTGCGGTTTGACAAAAAAAAAAAAAATTATACAATTGGAATATATCTGTATCTGTAGGCCCACTCCTTAAAGTGTTTAAAGTGCATTTCTTGTGAGTATTTCACGAATAAAACACAGATTGTGAGCATGTCCACAGGAGGGCGCTGGCGGGAAGCGGGCTGCAGAAGTTCCTTCCTCACAGGAGCCAGGGCTGGCCAGTCTGCTGCCCGAGGGCAGTAAGGTGCGGTCAGAGTGGAGTCCCTCTGGCCTCCGGCCATCAGCTGTGTCCTCAGGAAGGGCTGGCCCTGGAGACACCGGGAACTGGAGGGGATATTCTCAGACCAAGGCTCGCAGCACAAAGGGTGCTGCCACTCAGGTGGCACAGACAAGGGGAATGAACGGTGGTCTGTGGGCAAAATGACCGACCTCTAATAACAGCCCCTGGGAGTTACGCTAATCATAGTCATTTACAGGCCAGCATGGGTGTGACCTGGACCAGCACTAGAAGAAAAAGGATTTCCTTAATTCTTGTTTTGTTTCCAAACCCATATGTTTTGCAGAAAAATATAATTTTTAAATATATGAGGAAAGGAAATACATGCTGTTTCCTGGTACAGTTTCTATTTAACTTAAAATGAGAAGTTATCTCAAATATTTATTTAAATAATACACTTTTCCCTAAAATCCTATTTATACACAATGTGTGTATTTGATGTCCACAACAGCCCAAGCATTCCCCCTTGTCGTCAAGCATGGTTCAGAAAATTGCTCTGTGGAGACTGCATTTGTTGTGTGAACACACCCACCTCATATGTTCCAATTTCCCTATTGCTGAATGTTTGGTTCGTACATTAGTGTATCTTACTGTCTGTTGTGTTTTAGTTTTCTATGACTTCACACCAAAGGACCACAAACTGAGCAGCTCCATCCACCTATTAGCTCAGTTCTGGTGGCTCAGTTGGGCCTCTGCCTGGGATCACTCCAGGTGAGATCAAGGCAAGCTCTCACCTGGAATACCTGGACAAGAACGGAACCCAGTTCCCTGGGATCGTGGGACTCAAGGTACTCTTTCCTCGCTCGCTGTGGGCCAGGTGCTGCTCTTAGATCCCCAAGGCCACCTGCATTTACGTGGCCTCCTTACTCTTCAGCAATCAACAGTGCAACAGAACCTGTTCATGCTTCAACTCCGTCTTTCTTTTCTGCCACCAACCAAAGAAAGTTCCCTGCTTTTAAGGGCTTTCGTGAGGTCTGGCGTGCCTGGTGATATAAGCAATCGCACAGCTGGAGGTGGGGGTTATATCTCATCCCAGTCACAGGTCTGGAGATTAGAAGGCATGGACTCTTTGGTGAGGGGCAGCTTTAGAATTCTGTCCACCAATGTGTTCCCAAGTTTTCATCCTTAAAAATAACACTGTGATGACAACTTTGGTACCAAATGCTTTGTGCCCATGTCTACTGATTTTGTTAGGTAGAATCCTAGAAGTTATTTTACTGGCTTTAAGAATGCTAGCACTTTGTGGTCTGTTTTGTGTTACCAAGTGAGTTACAAATTCCCAAGAGCAGTGCCCAAGCAGGAGTTCACTGTGGTTTTGCTCATGTTAAAAAATCTAGGAGCTTCCCTGATGGTTCAGTGCTTAAGAATCCACCTTGCAATGAGAGGACATGGGTTCAATCCCTGACCAGGGAACTAAGAACCATACGCCACGGAGCAAGTAAGCCTGCATACACTGCAATGAAAGATCCCTCATGTTACAACAGAGACCCAACACAGCCAAATAAATAAATATGTTTTAATCTTTTAAGACATTTACAAAATTGAAAGGTGATAGGAAAATTGTTTTCTATTTTCATTTCTTTCACTGGTATAGTTCTGTTGAGCATATTTCCTTATGTCTTCTAGTCCGTTGTATTTTTTTCTCTGAGAAGTCTGTAAATGTCCTTTTTTCTACTTTGGGGATATTGTGCTTCTCAGAATGATTTTAAAATCTCTTTCCTATGAGTTGATTTTATTTGAAATTAAAGACACTATTAGAGAAAAACTATACATCATAAGTGATGGCTAATTTTATGTGTCAACTTTGCTGGGCTATGGTGCCCAGTTGTTTTGTCAAACATCAATCTAGATGTCACCGTGAAGCTTTGTTTTTTTTGTTTGTTTTTTTTAGATGAAATTAACATATATGTCAGTCGATTTTTGAGTAAAGCAGATGACCTTCCATATGTGGGTGGTCCTCATCTAATCAGTTGAAAGCCTTAAGAGAAAAGACTGGGGTCCCATGAAGAGGGGATTCTACCTCCAGCTGGCCTTCAGACTCAAGCTGGAGCCTCAACTCTTCCCTGGATTTCCAGCCTGCTGAACTGCCCTGCAGAATCTGGACTTGCCAGTCTCTACATCCTTGTGAAACAATTCCTTAAAATAAATTTCTTTCTTCCCTTCTCACCCTCCCTCTCTGTCCCTCCCTCATCCCCCCACCAACCCCAACCCCTGGACCACACACATACACACACACAAACACAATTGGTTTAATTTCTCTGGGAACCCTAGACAGCATAAAGGAAAAACAATTTGATTGACAGATTTCTCAGCAGCAGTCACAGAAGTCATCCCTCACTATAAACTAAATTTGAATGGGATAATATTTCAGAGAAAATAACTGTCAACCAATAGCTGTGTCTTCAGGGTTTTTTTTAACCTTTTGAGAAAGGAGATGAACAGATTTACAGATGAACATAAGGTTAATTTATCACTGAGGCCTGAGGTAAATGATCTCCTAAAAGATGAAATACTATTCCATCAGGATAGTCTGAGATGCAAGAAGGACTGGTGAAAAATGGGGAGTACAAATGAAATTCTCTAAATTATCAAAGTGAAATACAAGCATATGTCATTTTATTTGCTCCATATTATTGCATTTTATAGATCATACCTTCCCTACAAATTGAAAATTTGTGGCAACCCTGCAATGAATAAGTCTATCAGAGGCATTTTTCTAACATTCACTGACTTCATTTTGGTAATTCTCATATCAAACTTTTCATTATATCTGTTATGGTGAATCAGTGACCTTTATTACTACTATGACTTGCTGAATTCTCATATAACAGCATTTTTTAGCAATAAAGTATTTTTAAATTTTTATTTCTTTTAATATATATTTATTTGACTGTGCTCTTAGTTGCAGCACACTAGAATCTTTAGTTTTGGCATACAAACTTAGTTGCAGAATGCAAACTCTTAATTCTCTGACTAGGGATCGAATCCAGGTCCCTTGCATTGGAAGCATGAAGTCTTAGCCACTAGATCACCAGGGAAGTTCCAATAAAGTATTTTTTAATTAATGTATGTGCATTTTTTAGACATAATGCTTTTGTACACTTACTAGATTATAGAATAGTGTAAATATAATTTTTTTGTGTGCCGAAAAACATAACTAGGAGGCCAAAAATATTGTGCAACTTTGCTATAATATTCACTTGACTGTGGTAATCTGAAACAAAACTCCAAAAGATATCTCCAAAAGATACATTTTGTGAAATTTTAAAAAGCACAGGACTAAAATAATAGCTAAGACTAGCATGTAATTGGGGTGGGGCAATGAAGACAGTTCAAGTATCTACTTTTCAGTGAGAACATCATCTTGTTTTTACCTTTTAACCCTGAATTATTCAGAAGTGAATGCATTACTGCTTCAATGAAAACATTTTTTCTTTTCCCATTTGCCATTTTTCTTACTTTGTTTTCATGTTTATCAGAGCACCCAAAACATTCATTCTCTCTCTTATCAATAATTCAACTTTTCACAAATCATCCTCAAAGGCAGGGCAGAATAAGGCAGATTGGCATCTATCACTTGGAAGAGCATGCCACAGGAAATAAGATTCCAGCCAAGCAAAAGGCTCTCGGTTGCTTTATCTTCCACTTGACTGTTGGGTTAACTTTACCAATTATATTCTCCAGTGTTTAGAGGAGTTGGGAATGGAGGCAAAACATCATTGCCATCTTGGCGCTCAGCACTGTTTATTGAGTGAGGGATAATGTAGCAATTAATACTGTGAATAATGAAATTTTCTTTTCACTCTGGCAGTCTTAATACTCTGGGCTTCCCAGGTGGTGCCGTGGTCAAGAATTCACCTGCCAATGCAAGAGACTCAAGAGATGTGGGCTTGATCCCTGGGTCAGGAAGATCCCCTGGAGAAGGAAACAGCAACCCACTCCTGTATTCTTGCCTGCAGAATTCCATGGACAGAAGAGCCTGACGGGCTACAGTCCATGGGGTTACAAAGAGTCAGACATGACTGAGCAACTGAGAACACACGCATATCTTAATACTTACAATAAAGTGAATCAACAAAAAGGGAAATGAAACAAGACTAGGGAAACTGAGAAGCAAGATGGTTCAAGTTCAAATATAGCATAAACAAAATAAATGGGTTGAATTCCCTGGTTAGAAGACAGAGTCTCACATTGAATTTTTTAAATCAAGTCTTGTGATACTTTGAAGATAGTGACGACCTTTGAGGAAGGTGGGAATACTCACGGGGAGGCATGGAAGGAGCTTTGAGGGCTAAGATGTTCTAACTGTTGATATGCGTGCTGGGTACGGGGTGGCTTACATACTGAACACTGAGGGTCTAGGTGCCTCCCTAGAGTTCATGGATGCAGCCAGGCCCAGAGCCCCAGGAGAAGACGGAGCATCACTTCAAAGAAAAACATCGAGGCCCATCATTAACACCCAGCCTGTCCCACAGGAGATGAACCTCACTCATATACGCAGAGCTTTTAAGATGATGGCAAATACTCATTTCAACTGACAAAGAGAGACTGAAGTACATAACGAGCACAAGAAACAGGTTATGAAGGTAGAAGAAAACATCAGAGAACCTAGAGTTTGTCTTCAGGGAATAAGGATGAAATAATACGATGCCACACAAAGACACACCCAGCAGATAAAAGATGCCTCAGAAATTTAAAATTTAACAGAATTAATTGCATAACAGCATTGGAAGATGAAACTGAGGAATTCTCTCATAAAGAGTCCAAAAGGCAAACTGAGAAAAAATAAGATTAGAGGAACATCACCTATTCCATATCCAAATACTGGGAGATTAGGAAAGTGATGACAGAGAAACAGAGAGGAGTTACGTATCAATAGAACCATTTAAGAGTATTTCCCAAAAAGGGAGGATGTGATTTCCATATTAAAAGGCATGGGCATGCAGTGTACAGCATACAGTGAGTAAGCCTGATCCATTCACACAGCACAGAAACTTTCAGCACACCGGACAGAGACCTGACTCAAGAAACCTCCTGAGAGGAAAACCCTCCTACAAAGTTTCCCACTGAGGATCCTATGGGTCCCACTCCTCCAGGGCTCGCTGGGAACCAGGAGGTGGCAGTTAATGTCCTCAGAATTCTCAGGGAACTGACTTCCAGTCTAGAATTCCAGCCCTCGGACCCAGAAGGGCTGCCTTCTGCGCAGACACCACCCAAATCTGTGCTCTGGACCCACCGAATAAGTGAAAGGGGAACCTGTGGTTTGCTTTTCTTGAGCACTGAGTCATATTGGTTTGCCTCTTTTTCTCTTGGACTGTTTCTTTTCTGACCCTCCAGTCTAGAATTCCAGCCCTCGGACCCAGAAGGGCTGCCTTCTGCACAGACACCACCCAAATCTGTGCTCTGGACCCACCGAATAAGTGAAAGGGGAACCTGTGGTTTGCTTCTCTTGAGCACTGAGTCATATTGGTTTGCCTGTTTTTCTCTTAGACTGTTTCTTTTCTGACCCATTTGTCTTTGCTTTTCCTATGCTAGTGTTAGGACACGACCCTGTGTCTGTTAAGGGAATAAACACTTTGGTTTGGTTAGTGGTGGTTTTTCAGTCCCCTTGGATCCTTTGCCAGTCATCAGGTCTCCCCATTCCTGCCCCTGGGAAACCCTCCATCTTTTCTCTTCGTCTGCCCTCCCACTTGCCCCTATCTATATTCCTTTCCATTTCTTCTAGACCCTCCCCCACTCAGCACTGCTTATCTGACAGCTACATCAGCAGGGACTCCCAGCTGGAAGAGGTTCATTGCTGGAATCTGTGAACACCTGCCTGGGGCATTCCTCCACTCTGGGCCCCTGGGATGCTGGGCAGGCAATGTCAGCCCAGGGAAACAGCTGCTGCTCACGAAAAAACGACTCACCTGTGTTTCCCTAAAAAGCACTGTCTCTTCAAAGGCATAAATGCAGATTCCAATGCAACCACACCACAGCATGGATGCGAGGAGGGTAAATGGGTTAATGCACATGGGTGCTCAGAGCTCTTCTGATGTTGCTGCTGGTGCTCCTCCTCCTCCACCTCCTCCTCCTTCCCCACCATCATCATCACCACTGTCATCATCACCACCATCATTATCCATGGGCTACTCACGTTTTTCTCTGCTGTGATCCTCATTCAACCTTGACGACGTCCATAAAGACCTCATTTTCAAGCACAGCCACAATGGAAGATAGACTTCAAAATATGAATTTGGGGTGCACATAATTCAGTCCATAGAAGATCTTATTTGGAACAAGGGTCTTTGCAGATATAATAAAGGTAAGGGTCTGGAGATGAGATGATCTGCACTAAGGTGGACCCTTATTCCGGTGGCTGACAGCAAAGAAGACACAGACACCAAGGGGGAAGACCACGTGAAGACAGTGGCAGAGACCGGAGTGATGGGACCACAAGCCCAGGACCCCCGAGGCCACCAGAACACGGAAGAGGCTTGGGACAGAGTCTCCCTCAAGCCCCAGGAGGAATCAACCCTGTGACACCTTGCTCTCAGACTTCTAGCCTCTAGACTGTAAGAGAGGAAATGTCTATGGTTGTTAAGTGCTCCCCCCAGCTTTTGGTAATTTGTTACAGGAGACTAATATGGCCACCTAAATAGTCACCATGTTTATTCATTGATTCATGAGATAAATTTCTATTGGGTAGATGAGTACAAAGGACAGAATCCCTACTCTCAGGGGCTTACCTTCCAGTGAGGACTCAGGAAGTGGTACAGAAAAAACCTATACATTGTACGTATATTCAGAGGTGATGATGAGCAGGAGAGAGTAAAGTGAGGCAAGGGGTGGGGAGGCTAGCTTTAACCACAGAAGTGAGGGGGCTCTTTGGGAAAGCTGACATTTAAGCCAAGACTTAGAGGAGCAAGGAGTCCAGTGGGAATCAGGAAGAAGCATCCATCATATCCACATGACACAGAACCCATCAGATATCTGGGTGCTTCCAGAGCCCGCGAACCCCACCTCTCCCCCTGCCCCTTCTCCCGAGCCCACCTCTGCCACGGCTTCCTCATAGTCCAGGCTCCCCACAGGTAGATCTCGGCCACTCTTCATACCACCCCACAACCCCTTCCGGCAGGAAGCTATGCTCATCCAGGGCAGGGATACAATTTAACCTGCTCTCAAGGAGGGCCATGATGTGGGCAGGGGTGTCCACTGACTTCTCTGAGGATGCCTGAGTTTCAGAATCAGCCACAACTAGGGACCACACTCCACTCAGGGCTGGAATAGAGATTTTTTCCTAAATCACAAGACAATCATCATTCAGTCCACTAAATGCTGTCCCCAGAATCCCAGGGACAGGGGAGCCTGGTGGGCTGCCGTCTAGGGGTCGCACAGAGTCGGACACGACTGAAGCGACTTAGCAGCAGCAGCAGCAGCAGCCCTGAGATATGCTGCGTCACTGTGCCTCTGCCTGGAGGTGGTCATCCCCACCTGCTCAAATGGCCCAGAACCCCAAAGCCCCTCCACTCACTAGATCTGTAGGAGTGCACAGCAAGTCAATAGCAAGACCAAACCCCAACTTTCATATTTCATTCAAGACAGGCAAGATTTTTCCCTGTTCTTTTATAAAAGATTAAGCAAGAGGACACTCATTAGACAGAGAGAGACTACTCAAGGGGAATTCCAAATAATACAAATGATCTTCCCTGGATTCTCATGTTTAGGTGAAGAAGTTAAAAAGGGCTTAAGCGTGTCCATCCATTGCTCCCACTTGGGAGCAATTGCTCGTCACTTGAGTGGGCTGTTCATCGGAGGAGCAGAGCCCACACCGGGGCCCAAGGAAGGAAGGGGTGACAGCATTTTCGAAAATTACACTCTCCCCGCAGGATAAGTTAAACAGATAGGAGTGTCTTTAAAATATCCACACAACTGATTGCTTTTCTATTAAAATGGCCAAGGAGTTTAGTCAAGCAATTTTTTTCCTTTATTTTTGTTAAATAAGATTCCAGAAAGTATAGTGCAAACACTCAGTAGAAAAGTTGCAATTAAGAAATGTACATTCACATTTAACATTTCAGTCCATTCACTGTTTTTTTTTTTAAATAAAAATAGGACAAATTATTCAATTACTTATCTCAATTTAATAATCTTGGAAAAGACTGGAAGGTACTCTACAGTGTTCAGTGGACGTAAAAATAGACCCGTATTGATTATACAAATCTATCATGAGAAGTTACCCAGTGATATTGAGTTGTTGTCGTTCGGGTACAGACATTTTGTTTCCGCGTCTAAAGAAGCATTTTCCGTGAGCTCTACCAGCGGGACAATGTGTCACCCCAGCCCACTCTGGGCTCCCTGGAGGGACACAGGAGGGCGAGGGGTTCACACAACCCTTCTCAATGAGTAAAGAAAATCCAAGAGTGAGCTTTGGGTTTACCTTAAATGGGAGTGGAATCTGCTGCTAAGAGATGGTCAGAATTGGTACATTAGCTCTGCTTGTGCAAGGTGGGTGCAGTTGGTGTGAACGGTGTGCACGAGAGACAAGGGGAGTGCACTGAGGCTGAGAGGAGACACTCAGAAGGGGTGCAGGAGCTGCACAGGCTCAGGGTCCAGGATCCGCCGAGGCGGGACGCGCTGCGGCCAGCCAGCAGACGACCCGTGGTGGCCTGGGCCTGTCCCTTAGCACATGCTGCGTGTTTTGGAATCCAAACTAAGTTTTACACGGTTAGGAATTTCACAGCATGCGATGTTGAGTGCAAACGGCTCACGCGGCCACAGTTTCAAAAGAGATGAAGGCAAAACCACGTGCCTCTCTGGGACTGATGCCCAGGGAGCATCGGCGACCCTGGCCCGTAGAAGAGGCCGCAGCAGCGGCTTCGTCAGGATTCCCGGAACGTAGGAATGGTGCCCTGAGACATGTGCTGCGTGCCTGGGCCAGGAGTTGCGTGGGGGTTGCTGGTGGGAGGCAAAAATCAAGTTCTGGCTACTGGTGGGCCCGCTGCCCCTGGAGTGCCATCTGGAGCGTGAGCCCCAGGCATGGCTCTCCAGCTGGCTGGTCCTGCATGCTGCCTTGCATGCACTCATGAAGCCCAAGGGTGGGCAGATCTCTGGGGGTCGTCTAGGAATTCCTCTCTGCTTAAACATCAGTTCTCAATAAGGGACTGCCAGCTGTTTTTGGAATCCAATCCTGCTGAAGATGAGCAGCCCGCTCTGGGAGCCAGCCAGCCCTGGGGGAGTCAGGGACACCTGCGCTCTGCGGGCACCCAATCCTTCACCATCCACCGCGTCTCTGCCTCACCTCCACACATTCTCAGTGAAACCTGCTCTTGGACGTTCTCTAATACCAGGAAGGAACACTGACCGCCTCCTCCGTGCCATAGCGTGACAAGGACATCCAAGGATTCTGACCTGGTAGAGCCCCCTTCTGGGGGCTGGGTTGGCTTCATGTAAGTGGAGAACTGCATGCAGCTTGGGAGCGTCTGAGGGCCTGGTTCTCTCCCAGGCTGATGGCAGAGAGGCCTTATAGAAAGTGACAGGACAACGGTCCTTCTCACTGAGGGACAGTTTCTAAGACACGATGGCAGACGGTACTGCAGAACTCAGGTTTAGGACAGAAAGGATGACAAGACAGGGCAGGGATTCCAGCCCTCTGCTGTAAGTCTTTGCTGGGGACCAGCTCCTGGAGCAGGGGCCGCACTGAGAGGAGAGCACACGCTGTCTTCATCTCACAGTGTCAGGCCCAGCTGAGCATGACTCTGTGCCCGGGGACACCCAAGGGGTGGGCTATGGGACACACTCACTGCCTGGGGACCCGCCTGGCCGCTCAGAACCAGCCTGGCAAGCACCCCCACCACTCCCGTGCACACAAGCTAAGGGCGCCATCAAAACCAACACAACTTCCCCAATTTCACTGTGAGCCAAGAGGTGCTGAATAGAATGGAAAACCAGGAGCTCAGAATGGGCAGGAACAGGATGAATCCTGGTCCTGCGCTCAGGACTGAGCGACTTTGTCCACGTCTGTAGCCTCGCTGAACCTCAGATTCTTCATCGACTACGTGGGGAGCACGGCCACACCTCCCCCTGCCGGCTGTTTGGAAGTGGGCGGGGTGAAGCACAGGGAAGATGCTCCGTCAGCTACCGAGCTAGACATGGGTCTTAGCCATGATGCCTTCCTTAGCTTGTGGTCACATGAAAAGTCCACCGGAGACGCAGTTTAACTGCACAGAGGAGTGATCTGCCATTTCCCTGTGGTTATTAATGTAGAACAAACTGAATCCAGGGAAGTACAGGAATTTCACAAAGGAATGAAGGATTATATTAATAACTACATGGACAGTCATTATTTGTGGCAGAAGAATAGGAGCCATCTGTAATCACAAGAGATCCAGGGCTTCCCCAGCCAACTGTGACCCATTCCCTAAAGACCATCTGTCTATTGTTTTCTCCTTCAGCCCAGAGATTGAAGCCAGACCTCCAAGTGGCTCCCCAGGTGCAGGGAGGTGGGGGGTGCCCTGCCAGCTCCTTCCTCCAGAACTCCTGCACCAGCAGGCACCCACCTGCAGCTCTCCCCAAAGGCCTCCACATATACCAAAACCCAAACACAACAAAAATAAAACCACCACACAGATGACAGGAAGTGGAACCAGGCTGGGGTCTTGATGCCCTGAACTTTGTACTGATACTGGAGGGAGATTCTTTAAAAAAAAAGAGGGAAAGAGGAAGGGAGGGAGGGAGGGAGGGAAGAAGCCTTCTTACTCTCTAGTAGTTGCTGGAGATGGAGGCTTGGGTTCCACCTGGATGCCAGCGGGGGTCAAGGCCGCCTTTCTGTCCACCCCTCCCTGCCCCCTGCTTCCAGGCTCGGGACCTCTAGGGGCACGCAGGGACGGCTTCACCTGATGCCCTCGGGGGCAGTCATATGTCTGTATTCCTAGTTATTCCTGTATTCCTAGTTTGTTTCTTATATGAATCCATCCTGATTCCAGGAACAAATAACTGATTCTAATTTTGCTTCTGCCACGCCATGTAAACACACATGCATGCGCGCGCGCGCACACACACACACACACACACACAGATTCAGATTAAGTTAGGCCTCTGGCAGAAAAGTTATCTTTGATCTTAGTGAACACATGTGTTATACTTTCAAGAAAATTAAGGAACATGAATGTTTGAGTTGTTACCATGAGGTCAAGCTGTTTAGGGAGGTCCAGCCCCAATGGGGCACCTGAAATTGGGCTTGCTAATTTCATGAGATGGACAAAGAAGAAGACAGATTTCCTCTCAGCATCACAGGACCTGCCTCCCACACATGTGAGCACAGAGGGAAGGACAGAGCACAGAGCAAAGGAAAACCCCCTGAATCCTTTCCAAAGCTTCCTGGGGCTTCCCGGAAGTGAGAAGTCCCCAGGAGCTCCCCTGTATGCCCACAGTCTGGGGTGTGCTCCTGACCTGAGAGGGAAATCTAGATCGGGTCCCAGCCTCTGGGGCTGAGCCCACAGTCCACAGCTGGTGTGACTGATCACCCTGCTGGCCATGCCTGCCTGACCCCAGCCACTCAGCTTGTCACCCGCATCCCACTTACCCTCCCACACTGTCTGCTTGGCACCGGGCTCCAGGCCATCAGTTCACAGAGAATCAAGGATGTCCTCCCTGCTTTTGAGGGTGGGAAACAGCTGCCTGGTGGCACTCCCCAGGTGTCACCCATGCAGATGCACTAGCCCCAAGCTCCTGAGACCACTGGGGAAAAGTCACAATTCCACTCCCCGCATGGCACACAAGGCCAACCCTCGGGCACCTGGCCTGGTCTCTGCTCACAACAGACCAAGAGACATCATCGGACACCGGGCACTGTGTCAGCGAACTTCCTAGGGTAAAACCCATCTGTCTCCCAACTCAAGGTGAAGGCCTGAGCCACTACAGCTAGCCTCCAAACACCCAGGCCTAGGGCCCCCTGTCCAGCCTGCTGACCTCCAGGCCTGGCAACACAGCCCCCAGTGGACCTGGAACCTGACGTAGACCCACCCCCAGCCCACGGCCCTGTGAAGGCAGATGCAAACCCCAGGAGGCTGCACAAACAGATGCCACATCTTTCATCGTTCACAACGGAACCGGGAATGTTACGTGACAATCTGGGAAGGCTAATGCACACTCACAACTTTCAAAGCAAACTGCAGCTGGCGAGGGCGACGTCTGGGCCCTGGGACACGGTCGTGTCCTCCAACTGCCAGCCAGCCACAGCCCACCTCTCATTTAAATATTTCACCAAAGCAAATACTTTGAAACCAATTGCCTCTACGAAGTTTGGATTTTGGGTTTTTGTTTTGTTTTGTTAATTGAAGCCATTACAAAACCAGGGCAAGTTAGTTTTCGGGGGCGGGG
>SJYT01003639.1:210445-221832 GCA_006410635.1 Cephalophus harveyi | reverse complement strand
GCTGCTGGGGTTGGGGGGGGGGGGGGGGGGGGGGGCTAGTTAAACACAATCGGCGGGCCTGCACACTTCAGAATGACAAGTGTGACACCAGGTCTGTGGTCCCCCTGAAAGGGAGCTGCTTGATGCAGGGCATATCACGGGAACCCGCATTTCCTATGTGCGTGATGGACGTACACTTAGGCAGCGTTTGCCATACAAGTCATGCATTTTGTCCCCAGCAGGACCTGCCACATAGGGAGAAAGATTTCAGGATCCCCAGACTCAGGGAATCACAGAACACGTCATGTGAAAGGGCGGACACACCCTGGAAATGAGATGGGTCCACCTGCCAGGGAGAAAACCTAGACACAGCTGCCAGGCCAACCTAGCTCTTCCTTCCTGAGCGGCAGGTGAAAGCAAGGATTCAAATATTATATCCAGGTCGCTGCTGGGACAATGGTATCAGGTGGAGACAAAGCAAGGAAGGCTGGCTGGACCCTGTCCAAGCCGGCACATCAGCCAGGGATTGGGGGTATCTGCGCCCCATAGTGCCCTTCAGTTTGGGGAAACGTACCCATGGCTTGTCTCTGACTCACAAGGCTGCTTTGGACCAGACCTGTCTCTACAGTTTGGAGTTAGAGTTATTGCTTCTAGTGACAGAAAGGATCGGAAGCCCTGGTGGTTCTAGAGTCTGATAAACACGGCAGGCTCACGGTGGCCGGGTCTGGGGGGAGGCGTCCACCCTGTAGGACACAGAACTCCGAGTGGACTGGCCCAGGGTTGGGGGCCATGGAAGTGTTTGGAAGTTCAGGGCTGCGTTCTAATCTACTGAGGTCAGGCACAAGAGGCATGCAAGGGTCTTGAAAGGACACAAGGTCGGGGTCATTCCAAAGGGTAGCAGCCTAGCCAAGCAGGGGGATGCACTAGGGACCTCACGCGTAGGCTAAAGTGTGCTGTTCACACCGGGTGTTGGGCTGGCCTTCATTTTGGTCAGAAGGGAGTAGGCAGCACCTTACCCAGTGAACTATTTACAGAGCATCTTAAAATAAATAATTTAGAGAGAATCCTACTCGGGAGGCTCTAACATTTGTACATGATTATTGTACAAGGTTAAAAATAAATAAGGCAATATCATACAGTCTTATCACAAATAAAAAGGAAATTGTTGACCAAACCCCAAGGAACATTATGGCTGAACACGGCCCCTGTGCCCACAGGAAGCAAGTAGGGTTTGGAGCTGCTGATGATGAAGGTGGTTCTGCTCATCGAAGGGGAGACCTCGCCGTTTCAGAACAGCCGAGGCCCCGATGGCTTCCCGAGGCGGCGGTGACAGGGGGCCACGCGTTCCGTGGCTTTGCCAACCCACGTGAGGATCCCGCGGCTCTGTGGACCCAAGGTCCCAGCATGGCAAGGCTGGGATCTCACCCCAGGCTCAGGGTCCATCTCGCTCAAGTCGATGTGAATTCAGAGCCAGTGGCTGTGGGAGCGACTGCTTCCTCACTGGCTGAGGGCTGGGGCATCCTCCCCTTCCACCGACTGTGGCTCCTCATCTTTAAACAGAAACCTCGTGCTCAGAATATTACTGACTTCCTACTGCCTCATCCACTTCTAAGGGGCCATGTGATCACACTGGTCACACTGAGTTAACTCACATGGCCCAGGATCCTCTCTGCAGCTTACAGCCTGCACCCTGAATGGACTGCCCCCTTGGCCAGGTGACAGAGTGTTTTTGCAGTGTCATGATCCTCTATGCCATCCACCTCCTCCCACCGCGCCCTGGGGTGGAAGCTTGGCCATGGGGAGCAGATGGGCAGCAGGACCCGGGACAGCATCTCAGCCCCACCGCTTGGCACAGATGTGCACACGGGCAGTAGCCATGTGCTCTGGAGACGACTTGGATCTGCCCTGTCTGTAGGAGGCGGGTGACCGCTCATCCAGGGTGCATCTGAGGAAAGACCGTCCAACTGCCCACCTCTGTCACCGGCCCATCCACACTGGCTAAGCGGCCGACTCTGTTGGCTACCCGCCCCCACAGTCACAAGACACATGCCCCAGATGGGGGGAGCCCAGAGGACACGGGGTTCAGTCCAAAGTGAGCCCCTGTTCCAATACAGAAAAGTTGGGACCCCCAGGGAGCAGGTGGAGCCCTTGGAGACCAGCAAAGAGAGGGACACCCAGGCTGCTGATTCTGCCAAGCAGGGCTCCCCTGCAACCCACAGGACCCCCCTCCAGATGCTGTCAAAGCTCTGGGTCTCAGATGGACATCCCCCCCACACTGACTTGCCTGCCCAGAACCTTCCCTCCAGTTTCAAGCTGCCCTCCTCCCTGCGGTCGCAAGTCAAGGTCTCCATGTCCAGCTATTTCTAGACAGTTCCTTCCCACTGGCCCTCCTGCACCCCTGCCCCCTGCAACAGCATAGTCCAGCATGGTCATGCTCCTCGTCTCCATGGCAACCACAGAGATACACTGGTAGGAGACTCCCAGCCTTGCACAGAATTATTTGCAGTCGTTTTCCCCACAAATTAGAGCAGGGACATCTAAACTGACAGCCATGAATGCCAAAACTCCTCATCCAGGGGACCGGTTCTGCTGGAGAAACACCTTCCATCCAGGAAGAAGCTTTCTCATGCTTGAGAGGTTCATTTATCTTCAAAGTCAATGAAGCTTTGCACTGCTGTTCAGCATACAGGAACCCAAGATGCCACAGTAGAGAGGTAAGAAATGACACCAACTACCTTCTCTCCTTTGAACAAACAGTGGCGTGGGCAGAAAAGGGAATGTCCAGGTTTCACAGGAGCTGATGCACTCAGGCGGGGCAGGTGGAGAACGTGGAGGCAGAACATGAACTATGCTGGTCACAGAGATGAGGCTGCAGGGCCCCCAAGAATTCCAGAAGACCCACCTCTGACTCTCAGCGAAAACTAAATCTGAAGAAAGCCAGTGGCCACCACCACGCATGCAGTGGGACAGGGGCTTCTCAATTCTTCCCAAACCATCCCCTAAGGCCTGTCCAGCTCTGCCCTGCTGATAGAGTCCTGACTCCCACTCCGGGCTCTGCAGGCCACTGCCCAGGGCTGGCGCTGCCCCCATGGGACCCACACTGCTGGGTGGATGCTGATCCATCTCAGGGCACAAGGTGGGTGCCCCAGTCACTCTGCCAACCAGACCTCTGAGGCTCTCACTGTAGCCTATGGCCCTGGAGAATGTCCTGAAGGTCCTGACACCTGGAGCTGACCCAGCCAACCTCCCTCTGCCACTGAGGTGAGGACAAAGCAAACACAGTCGCCGCTAAAACCTCGGTGTCCGTGTGGTCAGGGTTCGCCCCTCACCCGACTCACTGCTGGGCTCACTGCCCAGCTGCTTCAAGTCATGCCTGGACTGTGCCCCTTCCCCAGCCCAGTCACCGGCTCCTGGCCCTGCTCTGCTGGCTGGGCTGGTCCCTGCGGGAGCCCCAAAGACCCCCAACACCTCAAGCATTTGTGCCCTGTGCCCCGAGCGGCTGGCATGGGCTCCACTAAGCCTCCTTCCCAGAGGCTCCAGGGGGCAGGTGTTGGCCTGGGGGGCCTGGGGCAAGCCCCGAGCCCTGCAGAGCCCCTGGCCCAGCTCCAACCGGGAGGCCAGCTGCAGGGGGGACCGGGGGGTGACCTGCGGCCAGTCTGGTCTGGAGGCCAGCTCTTCCATAAGGATACATTTTCCGCTCTGAGTTCAGGGACCTGGCTTGGGAGCCATTTCCATCAGTCCTGCCTTCCAGGAAGTATGTCAGCATCTCGCCCTTGCCCTTGACACTGACTTTGCCTCGGCACACGAAGCGGTAGGAACCCCGCCGCAGCAGCCGGTGAACTTCCTCTGTGACCTGCAGCGGGGAAAGGTGGTCAACAGGGAGCCCACAGGAGGGTCCCTCCTCCCCCGGCACTGCCCACTCCAATGGCCCAGCCTCGGGCCTCCCCAGCTCTGCCTGGAGGCTGAGTCATGCTCCTCCCATGGTCACTCTGGTCTCTCTGTGAAGGACGTGGTCATGCAAAGAGCATGGCACTCAGAGGGGCCTTCACGGGGCCCTGGACAAACAGGAGAGGACAGCACTCACCATGAGGAGTACCGAGAGTGGACGAGCAGACTGCCTGGGGCCCACGAGGACCCAGCCTCAAGGACTGGCATGTGAGCTCTGTGGTCACCCCCAAGCCAGATGCCTGGACACCAAGCTCCAACTGAGGGCCGGAGCTACATGGCCTTATGTGGTTTCCCAACAGGCTCGGTGCACCCCAAAGTCCTTCGTGGAACTGAGCCACAGACTAGCCGGTTACACAGGGA
Source organism: Cephalophus harveyi (assembly GCA_006410635.1). Taxonomy (NCBI): domain Eukaryota; kingdom Metazoa; phylum Chordata; class Mammalia; order Artiodactyla; family Bovidae; genus Cephalophus; species Cephalophus harveyi. Next base: position 217,545 of record SJYT01003639.1, on the reverse strand, counting down.
AGATGCTATCGTCAGACAGGTCACCTCTCAGATGTGGCCTCTGAGATGCAAGGTGGCAAAACATACGGTGATAAAAGTCTCTTTCCTTTCACACTGAACCCACCATTCATCCATTCAAAAAGATCTGCACTCTCTAGAACCCTGACGTCCAGCTTGAGCCCAAATATACACACTGACAAAACCCTCTGAGTCTTATCCTTATGGTGAGCTCCCTCCTTTCTTGCCTTATGAAGAATGGGAGGCAATAAAATTCCCAGATCATTGCACAAAGAATTGCTGGAGGTAAAGGTAATCCGCCACTACACACAGTAAAGCTGAAAATGAAGGTTTTAGGTTGGAATGGGCCTGGGTGTCCTTCCAGGTTGCCTGGGAGCTCCAGCTACCCCTGTCCTCTGCATCCCTCCACCTTGAGATTCAAGCCAGGAAGTCCCAGGTTGTGAGTCGGGGCTATGCATGATGTTGCCGTAGTGGGTCCCAGAGAGGGTCCAGGTCAAGGGCTCAGAGACACAAGGTCCCCAAGAGGCTGAGAGGGCATCCCCTAGGAAGTCTGATTTTTAACCATCTTCAAGAGAATCCCTATGTTTCCCAAGAGTCTGACTAGGAACTCTCCCTAGGGTTCTCTGTGAGGCCTGGCCAGCATCAGGGATGGGGGGACACCTGCTCTGCAGTCCCGTCAACCTCACTCTAAGAGACAGTGCTGGACCCCCATAGAGGAATTTCCAGGGAAGTACCTGCTTGATCCCCAAGCAGATGGCTGAGGTGGAACCTGGGGATTGTCACAGGTACATGCCTGAGAGTTAGTGCCCAGTGAATGGGGGCGGGGCCCAGGAACTGAAGGGGCATGATGCGGGAGAGCTGCAGGCCGGCAACCTTCTCACTGAACTGCAGCCTGCAGGATCACACCCCAGTGTCTCTCTCGAGCCCTAAGGTGAATGCGCGGGTCTGTGGAGGACCGAGTGAGAAGTTGTGATAAAGTTAAAGGACCAGCGTTAACTGGCTGCAAGGAGGTGACAGCTGGGTGTCCAGTGCTCAGAGGCCGCCTCGAGGCCCGACCCAGCAGGAGGGCTTGGCCCTGCTCACCCAGCACTATGTTCTCTGCCACTGTCTTTCGAAACTTCAGTGCCAGCTGGCGTCAAGGCACCAAGTTCTCGTCCCCCATGAGCCACCCACAGGTTCCCAGGTCAGGTGGCCCGACTGCACCCACCTTTCAAAAGGCAAGGAAGCCCCTTCTCTTCTAGGGAGCTGTCACTACTCCCAACTAACTGTCCCCTGCCACTCATCACCCTAACTCTGCTCCTGACCACAGAAGGGTCACCCCGCCCCCCGCCACCAAAGCCACAGATACACTGAGCTGCATGGCAGACAGGGACAGGAGCACGCAGGCTGCTGGACTGGGTGGCCACCCCAACACGACCCTTGCCCCTCCCACCTCAGTCTCCCACCGCCAGGATGGACACCTGGGCCCTGGGGACTTCTGAGTGAACTGACCTGGATCCTGCCCTGGACGCCGGTACTGTCCATCCGACTGGCCACGTTGACCGTGTTTCCCCAAATGTCATACTGCGGCCTGCGAGCCCCGATCACTCCAGCCACCACGGGGCCAACGTTGATGCCTGGAAAACAGCCACGGCATGGTGTCAGTGCAGAGGCTTCCGCGGGGAGGAGCTGCCCCTCGTGAAGTCACGGCTTCCTGGGGTGACCAAGCAACACTCCTCCCCAAAGCAAGGACCCTTGAGCATTGCCGAGGGGCAGCTCCCGACCTCTACTTGTACACCACACCATTAGCCAGCGGTCCCCACCCCAAGAAGAAGTCCCATTTCCTGGAAGCGTGACCCCATGCTGCGTCCTGCTGCTAAGAAAGCTAAGCTTTCAGTCTGCAGGTGTGTTCCCACACCCGGCTCCCTCTTCCAGAAAGGGCAGTAGCTCCTGTTTCCCCGGATGGGATCCTTCTGTTCTTTCCAGTGTGGGGCCCAGAACTAAGTATTTGAGGATGCTCTAAAGAGAGAGAGGCTCTCTTCTCTTTATGTGGTCAGGGTCTAACTGGCCTGGACAGTGACACAGGCCCAGGTGCCCCAAATCTCCCCTGCAGCCAGGTCTGGGCTGACACCTCATCACTCCTTCTGACTCTGCATCAATTTTTCTGAGCTTACCCAAGCATATTAATAACATTTCAGACACTGACCCAGTCAGCCCCCTAAAGCCTGGGCAGTAGGTGCTTGGCATCTTCGGGAGGCAGCAGGGGCAGAACAGGCTGAAGTGAGCCGGGAGGCTCAGGCTCGGTGGATGTGGGGGCCCAGGAAGAAGCCCCAAAAGGGCCGCTTCCAGATGGCTGGGGGAACCTGGGGAGCCCCCCTCTACCGCCCTGGAGGCCCTAATCCATGTGGGTGAGACTGAGCCAGGATCCAGCCACCTGTCTGATCAGCCGCCCAGGCACGGAGGTCCAGTTGGCCTGTGGGTCCTCAGTAGGAGAGTAAGAAACAGAATCTCCCTGACGGACCCTTGGGTCTGTTTCCTGTCACATCCATCCATCTATGAATCTGAGCCCGCAGCCCCGGAGGAGAAGTGAACCCTGCAGATGAGGCACAGAGGGTGCCCTGCTCCCACCTCCAGCACTTCCCGCGGGCCGGGCACCAGGGCCAGGTCAGCCCTCGTGTTTAAGCTCATCAGAACTGCCCCTGCTCTGGTGAACACTGGCTGCCGCCCCTCAAACCCACTCAAACCCAGCTCTAAGTTCTGTTTCTAAGGTCCCTAAGCATTTGAATTGTAAAACAAAAATAAATATCCAGTTTAACTGTATCATAGACTAATAGGTAAGGGTGGGGAGAAAGAGAGGAGGGAGGGACAGACACAGGAAGGAAGGAAGGGAGGGAGGGAGGGAGAAAGAAATCTCTAGTTTAACTATATCCTCAACTAATACAATTTTTTCTGCTAAACCCATCTACCCAGGAAAAAAAAAAGTGAATTTAAGACTAAAAAAAAAAAAAAAAAGAAATCCTATAGTTTGGTAAGAGCTAGAGAGCTCAGATCCCAGCTGGTCTTCCTCCTCACTCACAGGTGAGGAACAGGAGCCCAGGAGGATAGAGGGCCCAGCCTGACCCTACACCACTGGGCTCCTGCACAGCGTATCAGATACCCAGGCCTGCTGACAGGAAGCGGGGCATCTTCCTCCAGGTAAGCGTGGGCTCAGAGGTGTATCTGAGAGTCTCTAGGACAATCAAGATCTCTCCTGTGTTGTGTGAGCTGGACAATGATTCTTCCAAGCTCTAAGTCATGGATACCCAGTGGTCCCTGCATCCCTTGCACTCCTCTGGGGGGCGCCATCCTCCTTCCTGTGAGATAAGGGAGTCTGGACCAGTGACCCCTGCTCATGAGGAAAGGCCCAAGCCACAGGCTTCCAGGGCAGTAGGGAAAGGGTGAGCTGGCCCAAGTGATGGGATAGCTTGCCGCCACATACCAACACGGAGCACAAAGTCGTTATAAGACTGGTAGTTGATCTCATCCAGGACATCAAACATCTCGATGGCAAAATCTGCCAACGTGCTGAGGTGGGAGGAGATGCACTTCTTAGCCTGGACGTGAGCACACACAGGTTATTACATTTGAGGGATGTAAGGGCAAAGAGGACAGGGACACTCAGCCAGTGACCTGCAGGGGTGAGGGGACTAGCCTGTACCCCTCACGGGATCAGGGACTTGATCCCCATGTCAATAGCTGGCTGGGGCTGGAGGCTGGCTGGGTGGTTCTCATCAGGGATTGAGTGGCACCCTTTTCCTTTTCTTGTCTTACTGCATTAGCGAGGACTTCCACTATGAATGTCAACTATGAGTGGTGAGAGGGGGCATGTTCCTCATCTTAGTTAGTTAAGTCCCTCAGTCGTGTCCGACTCTTTGCGACCCCATGGACTGTAGCCCACCAGGCTCCTCCGTCCATGAGATTCTCCAAGCAAGAATACTGGAGTGGGTTGCCATTTCCTTCGTGGAAGATATTTGCTTCTTACCATTAAGTATGATGTCAAAGCTACAGGGCTTTTGCAGATATTCTTTAAGTTGAGGAAGTTCTGTCTCTTCCTAGTTTGCTGGGAAGTTTTTTCTTTTTTTAAATCAGGAATGAGTGTTAGATGCTGTCAAATAATTTTTCTGCATTTATTGATATGTTCATATGATTTCTCTTCTTTATCCTGTTGATATGGTACATTTTACTAATTCATTTTGAAATGTTGAACCATTCATCTAGAATAAACCATTTATCTAGAATAAATCCAACAACCTGTTTGTGGTATATAGTTCTTTTCATATATTGTTGGGTTCAACTGGTAAATATTTGTTAAGGATTTATGCATCTAAATTGATGAGAAATACAGTTCTATAATTTTCCTTTCTTGTAATTCTTAATCTGGCTTTGATATTATGGTAAAATAAAATGAGTTAGAAGTATATCCTCTACTTCTATATTATAGAAGATATTTCAGGAAACTGGTATGATTTTAGGAAACTGATATGAGCCAACTTTCCTCAAATGCCTTCTAGAATTCAACAGTAAATCCATCTGGGCCCAGTGCTTTGGAGAGTTATTAATTACTGATTAATTTTCTAAAAATAGATACAGACCTGTCTAGATTATCTGTTTTCCTTATGCAAGTTTTAGCAGATTATGTCTTTCAAATAATTGGTCCATTTCACCTAGATTACCAAATTTTGTGGTCATTTAGTTATATTTTGGAAATAGGAACTTTTAAAATATTTGATTTTCTAATTGTGTGTAGTTAAGATACAGAGATAAAATAGAAATTTCTATGTCGTTTTATATCCAGCAAGTTTGACAAAGTTATTTAAAAATTCTATCAGTTTATATACAAATATTTAAGCCCTGTATATTTTAAATATGCAAGCAATTTGAGAATGAAGGTTTGTTCTTACTTTGCAATTCATAAATCATCTATTCACTTTTCTTTCCTTATTGGACTGGCCAGGACGTCCACTGTAGTATCAGAGAGTTGTCCATATAAGTTTGGCAAAGTTATTTAAAAATTCTATCAGTTTATATACAAACATTTCAGCCCTGTATATTTTAAATATGCAAGCAATTTGAGAATGAGGTTTGTTCTTACTTTGCAATTCATAAATCATCTATTCACTTTTATTTCCTTATTGGACTGGCCAGGACCTCCACTGTAGTATCAGAGAGTTGTCCATAATACACTTTATATCTTTTAAATGTCCATTGGTTCAATGGAATTGACCACTCTTTCATTTCTAATATTAGTAATTTGTGTCTTCTCCCTTTTTCTTGGTTAGCATGGCTAGAGATTATCAAATTTATTGATCTTTTCAAAAAGGCAACTTTTGGTTTCATTGATTTTTCTTCACTTTATGTCTTTGATTTCATATGTGCTCAGATTTTTATTATTTCTTTCCTTCTGTTGCTTTAGGTTTATATTGCCCTTCTTTACGACTGAGCGACTTCACTTTCACTTTTACTTTTCTAAGATGGAAGCTTTCTGATTTTGAATTAGTCTTCTTTTCTAACGTATAAATTCAATGACATAATTTCTCTCTAAGCTCTGTTTTTTCTGCATCCCACAAATTTTGATGTTATATTTTCTTTTTTTTTTTCAGAGGGGGGTGTTAGTTCTAAAAGGTCTTGTAGGTCTTTATAGAACCTTTCAACTTCAGCTTCTTCACCATTACTGGTTGGCGCATAGACTTGGATTACCATGATATTGAATGATTTGCCTTGGAAACAAACAGAGAACATTCTGTCATTCTTGAGATTGCATCGAAGTACTGCATTTCGGACTCTTTTGTTGACTATGATGGCTACTCCATTTATTCTAAGGGATTCCTGCCCATAGTAGTAGATATAATGGTTCATCTGAGTTAAATTCACCCATTCCAGTCCGTTTAAGTTCACTGATTCCTAGAATGTCAGCGTTCACTCTTGCTATCTCCTGTTTGACCACTTCCAATTTGCTTTGATTCATGGACCTGACATTCCAGGTTCCTATGCAATATTGCTCTTTACAGCATTGCTTCTATCACCAGTCACATCCACAATTGGGTGTTGTTTTTGCTTTGGCTCCATCCCTTCATTCTAACACCCCAAAAATATGTCTTTTTCATTATAGGGGACTGGAATGCAGAAGTAGGAAGCCAAGAAACACCTGGAGTAACAGGCAAATTTGGCCTTAGAATACAGAATGAAGCAGGGCAAAGGCTAATAGAGTTTTGCCAAGAGAATGCATTGGTCATAGCATACACCCTCTTCCAACAACACAAGAGAATACTCTACACATGGACATCACCAGATAGCCAACACCAAAATCAGATTGATTATATTCTTTGCAGCCAAAGATGGAGAAGATCTATGCAGTTAGCAAAAATAAGACCAGGAGCTGACTGTGGCTCAGATCATGAACTCCTTATTGCCAAATTCAGACTTAAATTGAAGAAAGTGGGGAAAACCACTATACCATTCAGGTATGACCTAAATCAAATACCCTATGTTTATACAGTGGAAGTGAGAAATAGATTTAAGGGACTAGATCTGACAGACAGAGTCCCTGATGAACTACAGACAGAGGTTCATGACACTATACAGGGGACAGGGATCAAGACCATCCCCAAGAAAAAGGAAAGCAAAAAAGCAAAATGGCTGTCTAAGGAGGCCTTACAAATAGCTGTGAAAAGAAGAGAAGCCAAAAGCAAAAGAGAAAAGGAAAGATATACCCATTTGAATGCAGAGTTCCAAAGATAGCAAGGAGAGATAAGAAAGCCTTCCTCGGTGATCAGTGCAAAGAAATAGTGGAAAATAATAGAATGAGGAAGACTAGAGATCTCTTCAAAAAAAATTAGAGATACCAAGGGAACATTTCATGCAAAGATGGGCTCAATAAAGGACAGAAATGGTATGGACCTAACAGAAGCAGAAGATATTAAGAAGAGGTGGCAAGAATACAAAGAACTGTACAAAAAAAGATCTTTACAATCCAAATAATCATGATGGTGTGATCACTCATCTAGAGCCAGACATCCTGGAATGTGAAGTCAAGTGGTCCTTAGGAAGCATCACTATGAACAAAGCTAGTGGAGGTGATGGAATTC
>SJYT01003639.1:198547-209521 GCA_006410635.1 Cephalophus harveyi | reverse complement strand
TCCGCTGGATCATGGAAAAAGCAAGAGAGTTCCAGAAAAACATCTACTTCTGCTTTATTGACTATGCCAAAGCCTTTGACTGTGTGGATCACAATAAACTGTGGAAAATTCTGAAAGAGATGGGAATATCAGACCACTTGACCTGCTTCTTGAGAAATCTGTATGCAGGTCAGGAAGCAACAGTTAGAATTGGACATGAAACAACAGACTGGTTTCAAATAGGAAAAGGAGTACATCAAGGCTGTATATTGTCACCCTGCTAATTTAACTTCTATGCAGAGTACATCATGAGAAACACTGGACTGGAAGAAGCACAGGCTGGAATCAAGATTGCTGGGAGAAATATCAATAACCTCAGATAGGCAGATGATACCACCCTTATGGCAGAAAGTGAAGAAGAACTAAAGAGCCTCTTGATGAAAGTGAAAGAGGAGAGTGAAAAAGTTAGCTTAAAGCTCGACATTCAGAAAACCAAGATCATGGCATCTGGTCCCATCACTTCATGGCAAATAGATGGGGAAACAGTGGAAACAGTGGCTGACTTTATTTTGGGGGGCTCCAAAATCACTGCCAATGGTGACTGCAGCCATGAAATTAAGAGACACTTACTCCTTGAAAAGAAAATTATGACCAACCTAGACAGCGTATTAAAAAGCAGAGACATTACTTTGTCAACAAATGTCTGTCTAGTCAAGGCTATGGTTTTTCCAGTGGTCATGTATGGATGTGAGAGTTGGACTATAAGAAAGCTGAGCACCAAAGAATTGATGCTTTTGAATTGTGGTATTGGAGAAGACTTTTGAGAATCCCTTGGACTGCAAGAAGATCCAACCAGTCCATCCTAAAGGAGATCAGTCCTGAGTCTTCATTGGAAGGACTGATATTGAAGCTGAAACTCCAATACTTTGGCCACATGATGCAAAGAGCTGACTCATTTGAAACGACCCTGATGCTGGAAAAGATTGAGAGCAGGAGGAGAAGGGGACAACAGGATGAGATGGTTGGATGGCATCACCGATTCAATGGACATGAGTTTGGGTAGACCCCAGGAGTTGGTGATGGACAGGGAGGCCTGGTATGCTGCAGTCCATGGGGTCATTAAGAGTAGGACACAACTGAGTGACTGAATTGAACTGATTTTCATTTTTATTTAGTTCAAAATATTTTCAACTTCACTTGAGATTTTTCATGTGTCCTTTGTATCATATTGTTTCATCTCCAAATATTTTGGAATTTTCCAATTATTTCCTGGTAATTGATTCTCCTAGCAAAGGTTTCCTTGGTAGCTCAGTGGTAAAGAATCTGCCTGCCAATCCAGGAGATACAAGAGATGTGGGTTCAACACATGCTTTGGGAAGATCCCCTGAAGAAGGAAATGGCAACCCACTCTAGTATTCTTGCCTGGGAAATCCCATGGAGAGACGAGCCTGGCAGGCTACAGTCCATGGGGTCGCAAAAGAGTCGGACAAGACTTAGCAACTAAACAACAACAGTAGATTTCTATTTTAATCACACTCTAGTCTGAGAATATAGTTTATATTATTTCAATTCTTTTAAAATTTTTAAACTTGTTTTATGGCCTAGAATGTGATCTATCTTGGTAAATGTCCCATGTGAACTTTAAAATAAGTATATTCTGCTGTTTTTCAATAAAGTAGTCTATAGATGTCAATTACATCCAGGTGATTGATGATGTTGTTCAGTTCAGTTCTCTTTACAGATTTCCAGCCAACTGGATCTACCAATTACCAATAGCATGGTACTGAAGTCTCCAACTATAATAATGAATTCATCTACTTCTCCTTGCAGTTCTATCAGTTTTTGCCTCCTGTTGCTAAGTACATAAATATCAAAGATTTCTATGTATGCTTGGAGAATTAACTTCTTTATCATCCTGTAATGTACCTCTTCATCCTTGATAATTTTCCCTGATCTGAAATTTGTTTTGTCTAAAATTAAGATAGTTACTTGAAATTTTAACAGGGTTAGCATCTCTTTTATTTTCAGTGTATCTGTGGCTTTATATCTAAAGTGTACTTCTTGTAGAAAACCTAGTTGGGTCTTGAATTTTAGCGACTCTGTCAGTTTCTGCTTTTTAATTGATGTATTAAACCTCTCACATTAAAGGTGACTGCTGATTCAGTTAGCATCTACCATATGTATAACTGCTTTCTATTCATGGCTTTTTCTTTTTTTTTAACATCTTCCTCTCTTTTTTCTCTCTTTTTATAGGGGCAGTCTGGGGAGACGAACACTCAGTAGTGCCAGTTGCCAGGATAGTAGTGGGGGGGTTGGGAGGGGTGAGGAGGCAGGACTGGAGGAAGTTCCTGTGTTCAGCATTCTGCATTGATTTTTCACAGAAGGCTGTTACTACAGAGAACTGGCCACTGACAAGACAGCCTTCAGGCTGCTCCCTAATCCAGTGCAGAGGAAAAACCAAGGCCCACAGCAGGGAGCCTGCCCATGAAAACCTGGGCAGCTGGGGACAGAGCCAGGACCCAGTCCCTGAACAGGGCACACCTGTCAGTCCACACTCACCTTGGTCCCGGCAGTGGGCGCCAGCCCCACAGCAGCCATGTACGTGCTCCCAATGGTCTTGATCTTCTCTAGGTCCTTGTAAAAGTCTTTGTCCATGAGCTTTGTTTGAAACACAAAACTGTTAAATGTTACATAACATTTTAGACAAGTCACAGCAGTGTACAACCGCCAGAAGCAAGCACAGAGCAGACAGGTGCATTCTGAAAAGCAATGTGTCTTCTTCATACGGGCACAAGACAAGTTCTGGGATTGAACTGAGAAATGCAGGCCTCAGGGGCTCTAACAAAGGCATTTAAAAGAGGCACCAAGGAAGAACCATGCAGAACACACCCCCATCCTCCAGGAGCTGACCTCACAACCACCCAGGAGGAGGACAGGCCCAGGGAGGAAAGCAGGCACAGACAGGAGGCCCGCTGTGGACAGTGCAGAGATACCTGCCCCCCGATCCTGCAGGTGAGGCTGCCCACCTGAGCTTGGCATACACAAAGAAGAGCACAGGTACCACCACTCACCCTCCCCATCTTAAGGCAAAGTTTCTTCCTCAAATGTCATGATCGGCTGGGATTCCCAAGGAGACAAAGTACATGTGATCCCCCTGGCCCCATGCCATCTGCAGAGCACACACTACATCAGTGGACACAATTCAGGACTCTGTAGGAAGGGGCACCCCAGGACACCCAGGCCCCAGGGTGTCAGGACTGCAGGGCGGCCCTTACCTCGTCAAAGTCGGCGATGATCTCGTTCAGAAGGCGCAGACACTCCACCCCCATGTTGTTGCCGTCCAGCTCGATGTAGAAGTCATTAAAGTTGGGGATGGATGCAAACATGACCCCCACCTGCGAGTACGACTGGTAATACAGGTCCTGGGGGTGTCAAAGGCTGGGTCAGGCAGCGAATGGGCAGCCAGGGCAGCATTCAGGGCTAGCATGGGGGCAGGCCCTGCAGACCAGGTCCTGAGGTGTGGCTGCCAGGATGTGCTGGGACTCCCATGCCACACCAGGAGGGGCCTCAGAGGATCTAGGATGATGGGGGGTCATTCAGCTCACAGGTGGGTGCAGAGCCCCCTCAAGGAGAGGCAGAGGCACCTAGGAAGGACACACTGTCTTGGGAAAACAGCTGGCCCTGGACGCCCCTAGTCCCAGCAAGGTGAAAAGATGAGCCCCAGATCTATTCCAGCTCAAAGCTGGTCAAGCTGAGCCTGGGGGCTTGCTTGTGCCTTTAGGACCTAAAAACCTAGCCTGAGCCTCTTTATTCTTGAGTCAGCTTTTGTAAGCCCCGCTCTGTGCTGTCCAGTTGCTTTCAGAGTTTTACTGCAGCAGGCTGTGGCCATTAGGATGTTCAGACCAACCCACACAGCACCGAGCACAGAGAAGGGAGTGAATAGTCAAGCAGGCGGGGTGTGGTTTCGAAGGCATCTGCTGCCCAAACTCAGCCAGGAGGGGGCCACCCAGGCCTTGAGGCAGCATTTTGCAATCTCATGTGTGACTTACTGCAGCATCCTGCCTTCCTTGTGGGGACAGTGGATGCTATGCTCTCTCCCAGGATCAAAGGGGAGGACATGCTAATTCTGAGCACCTGTCAACCCCACGTCCCAGGAGTCTTGGATCCGGCCCTGCCCTTGAGGGTGAGCACCTCAGTGCATGCAGGCCCTAGGCTCACCATGTTGCGAGGGTTGGACATTAGGAAGTGCTGGGCAACGTGGGCTGGCAGGAGGTTGAAGAGAATCCTCTTGTTATCCAGCTTCACTCTCTCCATGTCATCCCGCTCCTCCTCTGCCTGGGAAGGGGGTCCTCCGTTAAGTCACCCAGCCACCCATTCATGCTTCCTTCCCTCATTTGACAGCCCACCATATGACACTCCCTTACTTGACACCCCGTCGTGTGCAAGTTCTCACCTGGATCAGACTCTGAACCCTCTTGCAACAGGGTCTTGACTTTGGTGTATTCATGGGTCTAGTTTTAGCAAGAACCCTAAGTCAGTTTAACCAGATACCCCATCCTTGACATCTGATCACCCCAGATATCTGATCAGGTTCCTCATCTCCAGCCCTCCCCAGGTGATGTTAGATCTCCGTGACCTACCCTCAGCATGAATCCTATTAGGTCAGTTCATCCAGAACGTCCCTCACCCCAGATGTCTCCTCTTAATAATTTTCCACCCACCACCCCCCACCCTGCTCCTTGACTATAAACCCCCACTTGTCCATGCTATATTTAGGGTGGAGCTCCATCTCTCTCCCCCACTGCAGTGGTTCCTACACCTAACACAATGCTCCTGAATAATGTCTGCCTTACCAAAGAAGAGTTCTGAATCTACACCTTTAACACACTCTTCTCTGTAATCATCCAAACTAAACACCAAGTGCACCGATGGTCTGTACCAGGTTCATCTCCACGGCCCCACCAAGCAGAGGAACTAAATCAACATTAGGGGCCCAGAGAATCCACGAAATTCTGGACTAGCCATCACCCAGATCAGCTGGAACTTTCAAAGGCCAATGAGGGGCTCAGCCCCCATTTCCAGGCTGAGAAGCCCCACCATCTGCCATCTGCACACTGGAGGCCCAGGAGATCTGGTGCTGTAACTCGTGGAGGTCTGAGACCCAGGGGGGCTGAGGGTGGAGATGTCCCAGGTGGCGCAGTCAGGAAAGAGGGGCCCCATTTCTCTCTTCCTCCACCTTTCTGTTCTATTCAGGCCTCCTTCAATGGATGGGTGAAGCTCACCCACATTAGGAAGGAGAATCTGTTCTACTGACTCCAGATTCAAATGCTAATCTCATCGAGAAATACCCTCCCAGACCAACCCAGAATAAAGTATGGGCAAATAACTGGATGCCTCATGATCCAGCCAAGCTGACACATAAACTAACTATCACGATGTCCTCTCCCAAAACCCTCCCGTGCTGTCTCACTTGCCATCCGGGGTGTACAGGCCCCTCTTTGGGGCACCCAGGCTCTGAGAACCACCTACCCCTGGAGAAGCACAGAGAGGGAAAGAACCTTTCCAAAGCACACCAAGTGAGAACTTAATCTCTAACTCCGGGACTAGTTTCCTTTGAGGAAAAGGCCCTTTGTGAGACGTCTGCACAGACAATCATCAGCTAGGCAGGGGATCAATGCTGGTGCTTGTCTCCACAGAGAGCAGCTACACTGCAGAGGGGAAGAGGGTGGAGATTCAGAGTGGACCAGGCTCGTCAGACCACATAGGGGACAGAGGAGCCCCCACCCCACTGTCAAGAGGTTGAAACACGAGAGGAGATGGGGTCAGAGGAACATTGATAAAGATGAGAGCAGTATCGTAAAAAGCAATGCCAGACAAGACAGTGGAACTGTGTCTTTAACATATGGAAAATAAAAAAAATCAAAAACCCATAATCCTAAACCCAGCAAAAGTATCTTTCAATCATGAAGGCAAAATGAAGAGCTTTTCAAACATACAAAAGCTGTAAGTATTCATCACCAACAGACTTGAGAGAACCATATGCCCTTCAGGCAGAAGGAAGATAACACCAATAGAAACCTGAAAGTGCACAAGAATGAAAAGTACCGGAAATCATAATGGGTAAACAAAAAACATTCTTTCTCATTATAATCTATCTTTAAAGTAAACCTTAATATTTATGATGAAAATAATAATATATTTTGGGGGTTATAATATATGTACAAATAAAGTCTATGATGATGTCAATGCAAAATCTCTAGGATGGAAAAAATTGATGTATATATTGTTATTAATATTAAGGTTCTTATATGTAAGGTAGTATAATACCACTTGAAGACAGACAATGCTAAGTATCTATTAAAATAACACCACAAACAGAGCTAATAAAAATACAGATCAAATAGAATAATAAAAATATTTAATTAACCCAAATAGGTAGAAAAAGAGGAAAAAGAAAACAAATAGATGGGCAGGTGGGACAAATAGGAAACAGCAACATGGAAGATTAAAATACAATCACATCAATAGTCACACTAATTGTAAATTATCTGAAGACCTCAATTAAAAGGCAGAGATTTAGGAATTAGATTAAAAGGCAAGATCCAATTGTATGTTGCTTGCAAGAAATCCACTTTAAATAAAAAGATACAATAAGGGGGTACTCTCCGTCCCCCTTCTGCTGTCTATGTTAGAAGCTTTCTCTTCTCACTTTAATAAAATTCTGCTATACAAAAGTTCTTAAGTGATCAAGCCTGGTCCCTGGTCCCAAAGCTAAATCTTCTTCTTCAGAGATCACGAATCTGACATCGTTCACCATAAGCTATCTCGGGGGCTTGTCTGGGATCTTCAGGACAAAATAAAAACACTCAGAGCTCTAGCCTCTGCTTTCTCAGTATGCACGTTTTCTGCTTTCCTGTACTAAATCTACGGTGTGCTTGTGCGAATGAATGACACGCCCTGCACGAAGCAAGTGATGAGCCCTCCTCTTCAGTGTCCCGGTGACTCATAATGACTAAAGGCAGCCCCCAAAAGGGGAGCCTTGTCCAGGATTTATACCAACCTGCCAATGCCAAGAGTCGCCCAAGGTCCCTGCTAGGGGAGCAGCTAGAGATGGGCAAAGCATGTGGACCGAACTTTCCTTTCTTAGTCACCTTTTCCTGGTCTCTTTGACCATTTCATAATTTCGTGGGGAATCAGAACTACTAACATAATATGCTGGATCATAGATTATGTGGACTTGTGATTCATGCCATTACTATGTAGTTTTACTCAGACCCCAAACTTGGTAGTCACGGAAGCGCCTAGCCTTGCTAGGAGCCAAAAGTTACAAGAGCATGTCTGGGAGCGAGGCGGAGCTCTAGCTCCAGCAACATCTCTCAGGCTAGAGGTCACTCTTCGCTGTGCGCAGGGGCAAGCGATCTGACAAAGAGTCTTTGTCATGGCTGTGTCTCCCATCTATGTGGATAGAAGCACTGCTGGTGACCACGAGGTTTCTGAGGACACAGATCAGGAGTTGCAGGATCTGGTCAAATTGGAAGTGCAATGGGCTTCTTCCTCGGGTAGCACTAGCTCTCAGTGGACCAGAGGAGTCTTCCTGGTGGCTTTCGTCTCAACTCCTTAGATATTCCTTTTGTGGAATCTGTGGAAATGAACTGGAAGGACTGGCCCTAATAGCTCGGGAACAAAAGTCACTTTTTCCTTGCTAGCCAACCCTCCACCACCTCTTTCGCTCTCACCTATGCTGGCATGGTGACACTCAGAAAGGACATGGTGGTGGCTGTTCACCCCTTTATGACTCACTGCTTCTACTGCAGTCAGGACTGGACACAGGGATGTGCATAGGCACACCCTTCCCCAGGAGTCCCAGCTTGGGAAACAATCTGGGAAAACCACTCTGCTCCACCTCAGGTGGCATCAGAGCAAAGGGCAAATCAAACAAAGGTCTTGGCGGTATGAAACTAAATCAGCTTGGGATGCTCTCTGGAATGCACCCCTGGTGCATCTCCACCCGGCCTCGGTGGTAGAACCAGGAGGAACGAGTAAAACGCCTGCATTGGTAAGGGACAGACTAAGTCCGACCAGGGAAGAAAAGCTTTGGTGGAGAGTCTGTCTACACCCCCATCCAGAGCAGGGAAGGACACTTCCAGCTGAAAAAAGCCACAGCTGTGGATGCCGCTTTTTTCTCTCTTACAGATGGGAGCTAGCAGTTCCAGAACCACTCCTTTAAAATGTATTTTTTTAAAGCTGGGACAAGTTTGATCTCCAGAGTTTAAAAAGACCTGCCTGATCTTCTTCTGTGATATTGAATGGCCACAGTATCCTTTAGAAGACAGGGAACGCTGGGCTGTTGAAAGGTCTCTTAATTATGATCCTATTTTACAACTAGACCGGTTCCGTAGAAAACAAGAGAAATGGGTAGAAGTGCCAAACGTGTTGCTGTTTATCTCTCTGCAAAACATGCCAGACCTATGTCCTAAGGGTGCAGATTTGGGTGTGAAACCTTCAGCTCCCTCCTGTCCTCTTACTTTGCCCCTGTATCTGGGGCTCCCAACTGAGAATAGGGTTGAATAGGCTGAGAGTCAAAGGCACCCTTTCAGGAGGGGATTCCTCAGTCTCAGTAGAAATTCAAACCATACCAACTGTGGTCCAGACTTTCTAGAGGATCCAGAAAAGTTCACAGGAGCCTTTATAGCACTAACTTTGTGACCTTACTTGGAGAGATGTAATGTATGTCTTGGGCCAGACAGGCTAACTCCTGACTTGAAAACTCAAGTTTTGGGGGAAGCTACTACTTTTGGAGATGAATGGCTTGAATGTGAGACAAGGGAAAATAAGGATCATGAAATAGCCCTCCTTCCTACTGGGAGCCAAGCAGTTCCCATAACAGAGCTGCTTTGCCTGATGTATTCTTGAAGGACTCAAGCAAGCACAAGCTAAGACTTCATGCTAAGTTGACTGACATAGAACAGGGAGAGAAGGAAACTCCTGATAAACTCCTATTAAATTCAGACTACGGGAGGCTCTCCACAAGTTTACTGATGTTGATCCTGAATGTACAGAGGGAGAAATGATCTTAGAAGATAAACTGCTCTCTCACTAAGCTCCAGATATCTGCTGTAAGTTACAAAAACAGGCATTTGAACCAAATCAGTCTTTAGAAAAACTGTTGTAGCTGGCTCAGGCAGTATATTATGGTAGAGAATATGAGGAGGAAAATAGCAGGCAAAAAAGAACCAGGCAATAGACTGAAGCCCCAACAGTGGCTGTTAGACCTGCTCTGAAACAGCCTGAGGAAAAATGCCCAGAGGGACCCAGGTGAAAAGGAAGGGGTATCTCAAGTGGGATTGCCATCAGGCATCTAAGCTCCATATCCAGGCTGCAAAGGGCCATACTGGAGAAGAGATTCCCCTCCGAGGTGGAGGCCCCAGAGGTCAGGCTCTCAGGACAATCAGGACCGAAGGTGCCCAGGGGTCCCCACACAAGCTCCCATCCTAATTATACCTGAGGAACCCCGGGTTTTAATACTTGTGGAGGGTCAATCAGTCCAATTTTCTTTTGGACACTGGGGCAACTTTCTTTGTGCTCACTGAAGCCCCTGGCCCACTTTCCTCCTGATCCACTACCATAATGGGACTGTCTGGACGAGTCAAATGTTATTATTTCAGTCATCCTTCAAGCTGCAACTGGGACTCTGTACTATTTTCTCGAGTTTCTTATCGTGCCAGAGTCTCCCTCACTCCTTCTGGGGAGGGATATATTGAAAAAGGTCCAAGCCTCTGTGTTCATAAATATGGAGCCTGCTCTTTCTCTCCCATTAATAAATGCAAATCCTAGAGTGTGGGCTGATGGAAAAACTATGGGTTGAGCACAAAATGCTGTTCCTATCATTGTCAGGCTCAATGACCCTCACCTATTTTCACATCAAAAGCAGTATTCACTAAAGCCCGAGGTTAATAAATGGGCAAAATCTTACTGTACTGACTTCTCACGATGTAAGTGGGATCTTAAACTCTAAAGTTCGGAGTGACAATGGCTCTGTTTTTAAAGCTGCTGTAACTCAAGGGGTGTCAAAAGTTCTAGGAATAGAATACCACTTACACTGTTTCTGGAGACTCCAATCTTCAGAAAAAGTTGAAAAGGCTAATGACATTATTAAAAGACACCCATGTAAGTTAACTCAAGAAACACAAGACAGTTGGTTTAAAGTCCTACCTGTAGCTTTAATGAGGGCTCAAACTGCCCCTAAGAAGAAGGGACTGTCTCTATGACAGACTGTTTTTGCATACAGATATTGTCATAGATCCTAAAGCCTTAGAACTATTTGACTCAGCTTTCAGCTTTTCAACCTCATCATCAATTGAAGGCTTCCCCTGGTGGGTTACTCCACTTCAAAGAAAGGACTTTCTTCAAGTCTGCGAATACCTTCACCAACAACAACCATATGTGATGCCTCTTCTTGATCTGATGACATCTAACAATCCTAAGATGGACTGGTCTAACATATTGTACCTTAACTATAGACACAATGTGACTTTTAATTTTGATTTGGTTTTAACTTGGTTTAATGACTATTTTGCCTTACATCTGTAACTGTAAAATGGGGTTTGTTTCTAACCATCTAAAAGGTTTCAAGTTATAATAGGTTGTCCAGGCTCCTATGAGTGCCACAGCCTCCTCCAACTATTACCTGGGGCCCCCGAATGAGAGACTACATATGAGGGTTAGGAGAATATGTTGCCTCAACAATTTAGGGACCACACCCCTCAACAGCAGGAAGTAGTTATGAAATGAACACGATGCCCCTTTCCCTAGGCAACATAATTCTCCTAAAAGAAAAGAGGGGAATGAGAGGGTAACAGGCAGGAAGGCCAGGGTCTCCAAACGGAGGAAATAGGCTGCAAGTGTCAGATATTTTTTATCTCTTCCTTAAGCAGCAGGAGTAAAACTTCAACTGTCAGACTTTTTTCTCTTAAAATTCTGTGTTGCCATGATGAC
>SJYT01003639.1:31030-196748 GCA_006410635.1 Cephalophus harveyi | reverse complement strand
TGGACTGTGAAGAAGGCTGAGCGCCGAAGAATTGATGCTTTTGAACTGTGGTGCTGGAGAAGACTCTTGAGAGTCCCTTGGACTGCAAGGAGATCCAACCAGTCCATTCTGAAGGAGATCAGCCCTGGGTGTTCTTTGGAAGGAATGATGCTAAAGCTGAAACTCCAGTACTTTGGCCACCTCATGCGAAGAGTTGACTCATTGGAAAAGACTCTGATGCTGGGAGGGATTGGGGGCAGGAGGATAAGGGGACGACAGAGGATGAGATGGCTGGATGGCATCACGGACTTGATGAACGTGAGTCTGAGTGAACTCCGGGAGATGGTGATGAGTAGGGAGGCCTGGCGTGCTGCGATTCATGGGGTCGCAAAGAGTCGGACACGACTGAGCAACTGAACTGAACTGAACTGAAGACTAACTTTTGGCTCAACAAACAAGTATTCATATCAATTGTTTTATAGCTGGGGGATGATACACCTTGTGCCATTCTATCTGAAAAATGCACATTGTGGGAGAGGAGACTGGTGAAACTCCGTCAGCCTTGAGGTGTCTCTCTTATCTGATTAATAGCTTTCTAACAGACATAAAACATCCGGTAAAGACTAGCAGGAGGGTACTCTCTGACCCCCTTCTGATGTCTAAGTCAGAAGCTTTCTCTGTCCCTTTTTATACTTTAATAAAACTCTGCTATACCAAAAAAATGTATATATATAATAAAGTTACAAGTAAAATGAGGAGGAAGACTTAACAAGAGAGCTGGATTACCTATATTAATATCAGACAAAACAGACTGCTGAGTGAAGCACATTACTTAGGAAAAGGTCTCTTTTTTTTTAAGGTTCAATATTTATTTAGAGTTTTTGTTTTAGCCTGAAAATATTTTGAACTGTAGTGCTGGAGAAGACTCCTGAGAGTCCCTTGGACGGCAAGGAGATCAAACCAGTCAATCCTAAAGGAAATCAGACATGAATATTCATTGGAAGGACTGATGCTGAAGCTGAGGCACCAATACTTTGGCCACCTGATGCAAAGAACTGACTCTTTATAAAGAAAAGACCCTGAAGCTGGGAAAGATTGAAGGCAGGAGAAGGGGACAACAGAGGATGAGATGGTTGGATGGCATCACCAACACAATGGACATGAATTTGAGCAAGCTCCAGGAGCTGGTGATGGACAGGAAGACTGGTGTGCTGTGCAGTCCATGAGGTCACAAAGACTGGGACATGACTGAGCAACTGAACTGAACTGAAGATATATGAAAAGGTCTTTTTTGATAAGAGGGACAAAGGTTTCAACGTATCAAAAGGACATAATCCTAAACATTTATGCATGTAATAACAGATCATAAAACTACATAAAACAAAAACTGATAGAACTTTAAGAAGTTAGAGAGAATGGTGTTGGAATCTCTATCTACAGGTATAGCTGGATATTTCCAACACCGTTGTCTCTCAACTTGACAGAATGACTAGAGAGAAAATCAGTAAGGGTATAGAAGACCTGAAGGGCGCTGTCAGCAACCTGATTTAACTGACATTTATAAAGCACCATCCCACAGCCATAGAACCTCTCCCTGGCTAATTCCTTGATGTCACTGACTTGAGGGTTGGGTCAGGCTATGGGCTGTTTTATCAATACAGTGGCACTTCTGTCACTGCTCTGGAATCATCTATGACTGACACTTGATTCCTTTGTCAGCCTCTGGGCATTCAGGGCAGGGTTATGCTCCACTACATGAGGGTCCCCTTATAAAGCCTGGTGTAGACCAGGTGCTCAATTAGCAGCTACTGATGGAGCCAGCCAGGACACCAGGCGCAGAGAGAGGGCCACCCCAGGCTGTCTGCGCTTCCCGACACGGTGACAGGTCTGATTTCCCTTGGGTGGGGGACATTCCTGGACTCAGAGCCCAGGGTTCAGCACCAGTGTTTGATTCTGTGGGCATTTCCTTGGCACTGTGTTTCAGAACACAGCCATGATAAACCCAGAAGCACTGTCCTCAGTGAAGGGTGTTCTCAACCCAAGTCCCAGTGGTGACACCAGGGGCCAAGAACAGAGAACAGGATGAAAAACACACATGGCATTTCAGATGTGAAATGAGGGTCATGAACTGGGTAACATGAACTTCCTATAATCCCAAGGACCAGGTTACTATCCCACATGTGGAGAAAGGGGGCCTAGGAAGGGAAGTGACCGGAGGAGGAGGTGCAGCTGGCCTCAGCTCAGCCCAGCGATCAAAAGCTCCAAGTCTGAGCCAGTCCCTGCGCTGAGTGCCAAGAACAGCAGCCGCACAAATGGAAATTACCCTCAGAATAGGTATTCATTGTAGAGAAATTGTTTTATTATAATTGTCATCATGATTATCCATTGAGTTCAAAGAAAAAAAAAATCACTGGAGCAAAAGCATTCTGATAGTTATAGATTAAGAGGTTGAGAAGTCATCAGGAAGGAAAAGCCCATCTGTTTGTTTAGGTGTATAGAGCCAACTGGGTCTCAATAAATAATTAACCAATGAGCCTTTGGTCTGGCAGTTTTGCAACAGTTTGAAGCACTCTGCTATGTGCATGACAGACTTAAATATCCACAGGGCAAACGGGCAAAGTCTAGAAATGTTTTTGTTTTGTTGTGTTTACAGGAAAGTGAGGCGTTTCATGTTACACGTCCTTAGAAAAATACGTCAATGTGTTCCGTACAGGCAAGCCTTCCCTCCATGACACAGAGGTTCTCTTTTGCACCAAACTGCCTGGAAAGTTCATTTCACGGTGGGGCTGGGTGTACAAGGGTTATTGCTGAAGTAGAATCCCAGGACAGGGTCAACTACTGGACTTAATAACATTTAAAGGGACACCAGAGATTTCCTTGGAGGTTCAGTGGTAGACCTCCCCTTCTAACACAGTGGGTGCACATTCAATCCCTGGTCCAGGAACTAAGATCCCACTTGCTATGCAGTCAAAATACTAAAACATAAAACAGAAACAATACTGTAACAAATTCAGTAAAGACTTTAAAAATGGTCCATGTTAAAAAAAAAAAAAAAAAAAGCCTTAAAAAAATAAAGGGACCCTAATGCCTAGAATTGGAGAAGGAAATGGCAACCCACTCCAGTGTTCTTGCCTGGAGAATCCCATGGACGGGGGAGCCTGGTGGGCTGCCGTCTATGGGGTCGCACAGAGTCGGACACGACTGAAGTGACTTAGCTTAGCTTAGCTTAATGCCTAGAATGGCCCTTGCCAACCCATTTGAGAGAAACTGCTTGCCCTGGGGGAGGGAGTCCCCAGTTGGGAGAGCCAACAGCAAGAGCCTCAATCCCACTGAGAGTGAGATCCAGAGCAAGCATCTAGTCAAGGAGTGGGAACCATCTCACCCCCAGGCCGATCCAGCTCTTCCCGGCTCATCCTAAGCCCGTTCTTCTCTAGCTCTGAGTGCCTATTCCTAACTGAAAGACCTTAAACCAGAGGGGCCAGCTGATGGCGGGGTAGACACATCTCAGAGACCAGCCAGTCTGGTCAGCCTGGAGAGCCAGCCAGAGCCAGACAAGACCAAGTTCAGCAGTGCAGTCTACCACAAA
The DNA here is from genome assembly GCA_006410635.1 of Cephalophus harveyi. NCBI lineage: Eukaryota > Metazoa > Chordata > Mammalia > Artiodactyla > Bovidae > Cephalophus > Cephalophus harveyi. The sequence goes on along the minus strand of SJYT01003639.1, from coordinate 193,183 downwards.
GAGGCTATCCTCCATTACCTGGCAAGCTTTTGGCAAGCTGCAGTGGCCAGATGGCGTTTCCAGGAACGGTATGCACTGCTCTCTTCCCCTGACATCTGCGCTGACCCAGGGTCAGCCCAGAGGACTCTACCTACCGGCCCCCTCACAGTTTCTGGTTGGACTCTGCCGCTGGAAGCACCAGGCAGGAGCTGGGAGGGAGGGAGCAGAGTGTGACAAGGTGCCTCCCAGCATGGTCACTGCAGGCTGGCCACAGCCCTTGAGCGAAGGTGGTGAATCCTGTCTGGGGGCCCGCCTTGTCCTGGTTCTGGGAACCACTCCTTCGCCCCCAAGGTCTGGGATGGGGACCCACTACCGTGTGGCCCTGGTCACTGCACCAGTCTAGGGTTGCCCTACCCTGACCCACCTTTCAGCTGGTCCAGTGCCATCAGCTCTCTTGACGCTGTCAGTCAGAAATTGCCCTCTGCCCAGACTAAATGATATGTGCCTGAGACCACGCCCAGCTCCATCTTAGCCCCTTTTCCAATGGCCAACCCTGCCCAGGCTCCACCCAGTCACTTCAAATATGCCCTTCTGGTGGCCCCTGTGATGGTGGTGTCCCCCCTAGGGTGCCTCCCCCAGGCCCCCTGCTCCATCACACTCCACCACCAGGCCACCTTCCAGAGTCAGGGATGGGACCCTGCCACCCTGCCTGCCCACAGAGAAGGCGGAGTTCTGGACGGCCTCCCCACCTCCCCGCCCCCATGAGGTCTCTGTGGAGGTCCCCCTCCTGTCACACGCCTGTCTTCCTTCCTCAACACCATCCCCTCCCACCCTCCCACAACCAACTCTCAAGCATCCAAGAGGCCCAGAGAAGCCCAGGCACTTCCGGAAGGCTGGCTGGGTATCACACGGACGGGCCTGGCTTTGGCACTCATGAGGGCAGTAGCCGGAGCCCCTCGAGGAGGAGTACGAGCCAGAATCGGGTGCACCACTTGCATGCCCTCACCACCACCACCTCTGCCACGTTGCCTAAGAACTGGGGCCAATTCTGTATAGACAGCCCACCTGGAATTTCTGCTCGTGGAGAGGGAATGCAAGGTTCAGATCTCAGCAGCTCCCTGCCCACCTGGAATCCAGAAGCCAGGTATGGAGTGAAGACAGGGCTGGGCCACAGTCCCTTAGAATCAGAGAATTAGGGGGTCTCTCCCTCCAAGGCCTGGTTCAGGGCTCCCACTGGCCACACACAGGGAGTTAGTCTGTCCAGAACAGGCAGTGACTTAAAAGCACACACAGGCTGAAGAGTGGAAGAAGCAGGCTAATCCACGGAGACAGAAAGCAGACGGTGGCTCAGGGCTGGGGGTGGTTAGAAATGGGGAGTGACTGCTGATGGTTACAGGGGTCCCTTGGGGGGCACAAAACTGTACTAAAATTGACTGTAGTGACGGATGCACAATTGTGCGACTATACTGAAAACTACTGAATTGTACACTTTGTATAGTGAGTGAATCTTGTGGGAAGTGAATTACAACTCAGTAAAGCTGCTACATAAAAAGGAATAAATAAGCCAAGTTTTTCACCTAGTGTTTCTATGTGTGCACAGATATACATACATACAGAATATACATGCACACACACACACACACACACACACACATTTTCTTTCTTTTGTTTGCCCCAAGTAATGGAGTAATTCCTCATGATCTTGAAGATATAACCTGCCCCAGTGTGCACACAGAAACCTGCTTAACTAGCATCTTATCTTTTCCAGGTTAACTAAAGGGTAGACAATAGTTTTCATCAGTGTGGTCACTACCTTCTGCCCCCATCACAGGCAGCCTACCCCTCTATCCCCTACTCCTCCTTCCCATAGTGAGAACACTCAGCAGCGGCTGTCCTGAGGGAGTCCACTGAAACTTACGGCCTGTCAGATGTCGGGAGCAGGGTGTCTGCACCTACTATGTGCCAGGGCCCTAGCCAAGCCCACTGGCAAGGAAACTGTAATTATTCCTCAGTGCAGTGGCTAATTGTATGTGTCAACTTGATGGGCCACAGAGCACCCAGATGGCTGGCGAGCATCACTTCTGGGGGTATCTGTGTAAGGACACATAGGAGAAATTAGCTCTGAGAGGCTGGACCATGGGAAGATGTCCTCCACTCCAGCCAAGGGGGTGGGCATCATCCAATCCTTCTGAATAAAAGAAAAAGGCAGAGAAGGGGCAACTCCACTCTTGGCCTGAGCTGGGCGTCCATCTTCATCACCCTCAAACGCCAGCACTCCTATTCTCTCACAGCAAGTGCTGATGGACAGGAAGGCCTGGTGTGCTGCGGTTCATGGGGTCGCAAAGAGTCAGACACGACTGAGCAAATGAACTGAACTGAACTGAAGTGGCACTTGGTGTTAGGACTTCTCAGCCTTCGTAACTCACAGGCCAGTCCCTGGAATAAACCTCCTTTCTGCAGAACCCAATCAACACACTTCCACACAGGATCTGAATCATCACCCCATTGGACTGAGGACCAGGTAAGAGTCACAAAGACCCCAGGGGGATTTGTGGGGGTTGGGATGAAGACCACCTAACTCCAGGCCCACCCGACACAGCTGACCAGGGCCTCAGTCACTGACCACCCACCTCCTGCCTATTCTACCACAGGATGTGGACAGGAGTCACACAGCTTCCTGAAGAAAGGATGTGGGCAGGCAGCACGGGAGGAGCCTGGGCCCCCAGGAGGCATGTCGGAGCCTGCCCCTCTGCACAGAACATGGGCCGACAGCAGGGTGCACCCTGCCCCCTGCGCACCCACAGCCACAGCCTTCTCTCTGTGGCCCCCTGGGCCGCACCTGTTCGGGGTCCAGCGATGGATGCCCCTGTGCTGCAGCTCTGCGCTGGACCCCTGGCTACACTCTGGTTCCTGGTATGCGGATGCTCCCACCCACCCCAGACCCGCCGGGGACCCTGGACACTCCACTTCTGGCCCTGGGCATGTTAATCCATATCTGATCCCCATCTGTGACCCCACCTCCCAGGCAGAGCTGCTGTGAGGACTGAACAGAGCGAATTCCCTCAGACAGCCAAGGGCTGCTTCTTCATGTGTCAAAATGACAAGAACCCCTGCAGCCCCCGTTCTGCTGCACACCTGCCTTCCCACTTTCAGTCGAGGAAACAAGGGGAGGCAATCTGTTCAGAGCCAAGAAGTGAGCAAGTTGCATCAGTGGAGTCTGAACTCTGGACCAGAAAGAAGGCCTCGGTTCCCAGGGCCAGGGACACAGAGCGGATGACAAGGAGTGGGTGTAGAGGAGTGGGGGACAAGGACGCATGGAGAGGGTGACAAGAGGACACAGAGTGGACAAGGAGTGGGATGCAGAGACACACCATACCACACGTGACCTGAGCTGTGCACCTATGCACTGGCTCCGGGCAGGCGAGCAGCGTGAACTCTGGGGGTCACCACCGGCCTCAGGGCCTAGGACAGCCCCCAGGTCTGCCATTCCTCCATCTCCCCCAGGCCTCTCGTGTCAGAATTCCCCCGTGTGCACTGTAAAAATATGGGTTCCTGGCCCCCAGAGCAGACCTACTCAATCTGGAATAGGCCACGTGAGATGAGACAACCTCAGGGGTTTCCCAGGACCCTGATGAGACCCGCTGAACTGTCTAGCCTACTGAGGCTGAGTCCCTCTCCCAGAACACCTGTGGGGACCAGAAGCTCACAGCCAGCAAAGCAGCCAGCCTCTGACCATCAGACGGGGTTCATCAACCTGTCCCCCTCCTGCCTTCCTGCCATCTTGCTCCTTGGCCCCACCACAGCCTCCTTCCACCCAACAGTGATGCCCACGTGGCCACTGGCATCCAGCCAGGAGCCCCCACCTGAAACTCCTCCCAAGGGATCCCCTGATCACCACCCCCCACACAGGAAGCAGAGGGTCTCCTCTTGCCTGGGCCGCCCAGAGGTAGTCCAGCCGCAGCTTGACATCCACCTGCCGGGCGTGCAGGGCCAGCGTGCACGAGAATAGCAGGATGGCCACGATCGGCTCGAAGCTGCGCCCTGAGACGGCACCGGCCCTGGGGGAAGAGAAGGAAGGAAGCCAACCTCAGTGCCAAGAACACGAGGCCCATCCCCAGGGGGCTCTCAGAGGTGACACCCCCAGGGGTGCCCAGGAATGACCCAGGCTGAGAGCCTCATCCACAGAGAAACCCAGGAACTCACTAGCGTATGGAACCAGGTGAAGACAGGGAGCAACCCCAGCTCAACGAGTTTCTAGTCAGCAGATTGGAACACAGGGCCCCAGGCAGACACTGGCAACCCCTGGCCAGCAGCTCTGGCGAGGGCAGCGTACCTACCCCATGGCCTTCGTGTACCCGCTGAGCTCCAGGACGAGGATGTAGGAGGTGGTGAGCACGGCGAGCAGGATCATTTTTGGCAAGGAGGAGACCCGCAGGAATATGGCCAGCGGGAGGGTGCCCACGAGGCCGCACAGCAGGGCGTGGGGCGCAGACTCGCAGGGCGGGGCAGGCAGCACTGGGTCCCGGCCCCCGGGAGACAGGACCACCAGGGACCCGTTGGGACTGGAGCTCCAGGACCAAGGCAGGCAGCCCACCTGGAGGAGGATGGAGGGACCAGGAGCGTGGGAGGGGCCCCACTCAGGACACAGGGTGCACCCTCCTCCCAGCCCGCTACGGCCTCCACTCCAACCCACTCCCCTGGTGCCAACAGCCAAGTTTCAGACACTCCTGCCTGCTCACGGCCCTTCTGGGCTCCTCACTACCAGAAGGAGAGCCCCAGGATCTGGGCCGGGGGAACACAAGGCCCCTACCATCCTCCCAAACCACTCAACTCCATTCTGTTCCTCTCCATACCACCTCCTCCTGTTTCTCTGCCTCAGCTTCGTCCTCTGCACACAATGAAAGGCAGAGTCCCCAGTTACCAGGAGGACATCACATTTCCTCCACTGGAAGATGTTCCCTTTCCTCCGCTTCCTTGGGCACCCCAAGGCCAATCTCTGACCCTCCTTGTTCCCCTCTACAGCCAAGGGACAGGACCTCCAGGGTGGCCCCTGCAGGGGAGCCCCCATCCCTGCACCCAGCAGAGACGCTCACCACACAGCCTTGGGCCACAGAGTAGATTAAGACCACGATGAAAATGCACAAGACGGTGCGGATCTGGATGGTCAGGCACCCTGGAAAACACTGCACAACAAAATACTATTTTAAAGACTGCTTCTTATCGCAAAGCCAGTCATGTCCACGGTAAATAAATCATGATACAGAATGTCCACAGCCATCTGTATGTGGCTAGATTCTCACCCACTATTCATCCTCCACACACATTTCTTGGCTGTTTTCATATAATTAATCTCCCAGGTGAAAATGCTGCCCAAACTAAAAGATGAAAACTGACATCTTTAAATTTAAAAGGGCCACACTTCCCACCACTCTATGACACTGATTGGCACTGAAATTCATCAAAGAGATTAAGTTGACATTTTCATAATGTTGCATCCCTCTATCTCAGAAGTGGTAAAGACTTCCCATTTATTTGTGGCTTCCTTTATAGACTTTAACTTTTCTCATTTTCTTCACCCAGGCTTTATATAATTTTTGTCCAGTAATTATGTTTTAAGTCTATTTAAACATTGTGCAATATTCAACAAATGATTTCATGGATAGAAGTTCTTTTTAAGACCCCCACTTCTGAAATTAGAAATGAAAACAAAAATAGAGACCACAGTGACCTTACAGAAAACGCTGAGCAGTCAGGGAGCCTGGGGCCATCTAGAGAGTTATCCCCCTAACTCCCTGCTCTGAGGTCGCGGTCATTACCATCCATGCCCTACAGGTGGGAAAAAATGCAGCCAGACACCACCAGCCGACTTCACTCATCCCACAACCCAGCACAGACGGTGGGTGCTCCAGCTCACGCAGCGGTGGACATGGATCAGGGTCCCTGTTCTGGGCTCCGACATGGTTGTATTTTCCTTGAAACACGGGTCTCCTCTGAGCTTCTCGGAAAGACGAGCTGTTCTGCGGTGGTGCCAGCCCTGCTTGTTTACTGACCTGCATCACACCCTCCCTGTCTTCTCTCCCACAGAGCCCTGGGCAAGACCACAGATGCGCCAGGGGATTCAAGCCCTCAGCCCCGAGAAGCTCGGGCTGCACACACTTTCACTCAGCAAACCCTGAGGTGCTCCTTCTGGTCCAGTGGACTTCAGAGGCCCCCAGGGCGCCACCGGGAGTGAGGCCTGGCTCCAGTGCGGCAGGAGGAGGGAACAGGGCAAGACTCTCTCGGGAGGCGAGGAGAAGAGAGAGGGCCACTGGGCAAGCCCTGCCCAGGGTGTGTCCGCCTCCCCCTCTGAGCACGGTGGGTGGACGTGGACACACAGCAGGACTACTGAGGCCTCTCGGCCACCCACCCTAAGGAAGAGAAGCTTTGGGGCAGTGAGAAGACCCAGAGAAAACTGGTCTCCAGCAGCAGAATGGAGTTACAGGATAAAGCCAGCCTTGGGCCCACCCTCCTCCCCTCCCTCCCTCCCTCCCTCTGGTTTTTCCTGAATATGTGGACCAATAAATTCCTTTTATCACTGAAGGCCATTTGAGCCCCTGGATCACACAACGGTGAACAGCTGTGACTCCCAGCCTCGGGGTACTAAGACTCTTCATTCGATACTAAATGCCTGATCCTACAACTGTGTTTGATTAAACACACGACAGTTAAAATACCTCTCCAGTAATGACAATCACAGGGACCCAAGTAGAGCTTGGACTTGTTTGCTGGGAGCAACAAGAGGCGTCGGAGCACGTACACATGGAATAAGGAGGGCTATCTGTTCATCTTAAGACTAATAGCCTCCTTTTTTACAGTTAATTTGGTCAACTTATCAGTTCTTTTACATGAGCAAATATATATATACACACACCCAAACAATACAATTCATATGTGTGTATACACACATAGATAGATAGATAGATACATGGATAAATATATACACACAGACCTAACAACAGCATGAAAAACAGTCTATCATGATACAGAAAAAAGGTAGCTGAACTGACATGAACAATGAAAAGTTCCCCCCAAAACATGATCCACAGTTAGTCCCTAGTGATGGGAGCGCCAGCTGTGTGGGTGAAGGTCCCAGGCGGCCTCGGCTGCCCTCGGCCAGAAGCCCTGGCTGTCACCACTTCTATGTCACGGCTGACTCGAGGCTTTTTTGGTGATATTTGGCTACAATGGACCATCCCACCTGCGTCTCCCCATCTCCGCACGTGCTAGCCTCCACAGGAAGGCTTGTTCCCACCCTCACTGCCCACCAGTCAGAGCCTTCGGTCTGACCCCTCCCTGTCACCCAGAGCCCCACAGTCCTCTGCACAAGCCTGGCAGTGAACTTAGAGTCCAGCACAGGGCCTGCAGAGCAGATGTGGGATTGGTGGCACTCGCTGGCAGGGTGACCTGCAGCCACCAGCTGTTAGGACCATGGGCTGCAGCACTGTGTCAAAAATCACACACTTAGAAAAAATGCTCAGGCCCATAGGCGAGGGCAGGGGTCGGGGTGGTGCAGATGGAAAGAGAGGAGCTGGTGGAGTCAGGGCCACCTCTGCCAGGAGAACTGTTGGTCCGCCAGGAACAGATTCCAAATACTGGGGACGAATGCAACAGGCCACAGAAATTAACGTGCACTTGCTCTCACTTGAAATTAGGTGCATAAAGCAAACTTATTTGAAGTGGGAGATTTCAGTTTACAGAACCAGACGCCACTCCATCTATGAAATCAAGGATCTGGGAATGTGGTTTGAGTAAGCAGAATTTTTTTCTTAACTCAAGAAGTTACTTATGAATAATAAAGAATTTAAATAAAACTGATTCAATCTTCTCCCAAAGTAGCTGTTTTCAACAATTGTGGGAAAATAACCCTGGGTCCGGCAGAGGTGACAAGTGGGAGTCTGGTGGGGACATGGGATGTTTGATAATGAAGGCTCAGGATATGAGAAAGGCATGTGAGACAAGACAGCGCCCTCTCCAGCAGCCTCACATGACGCAGGACCACAAGCTCAATCCATAAATGAAGCATCCTCGGGAGAACGGACGCCCCAGTCAAGGACACGAACACACAAGAAGCCGCAGGACTCTCCGCCCGCACAGAACAGTGTCACGCCACGTGTCCATTTATTCCATCACTGTCAACCACCACCCTTGTGTCCACGGGGCACACTGCTGAAACTCCACAAAGAGCACCTGGCACACGGCAGGCTTAATATGTTCCTGCCGCACAGACCCTTTTCACCTGCCAGGGAGGCGAGGGGACAAACTGCCTCCACTGCCCCGACCTGTCCTGCCAAGAGGGCAGCCCGAGGCCATCACTCACCTGTCCAGGTGATGTGTAGATACAAGACACACACAGACTTGTACCTGGACCAGAAAACATGCAGGTACGGAACACACGCACACACGTACCTGGACCCGGGTGATGTGTAGGTACAGGACACAGGCCACCAGGAAGCAGATGCAGAACACCAGCAGGAGCAGGACAGCCACACTCCTACAACAGAAGACAGACGGCCATTGCAGGCTGGGGCAGGCGACATGCGTCCGAGAGATGCCATCCTTCCTCCCCTCCCCCAGCAGGTCCCAGCCCCCAGGAAGACACAGTGGTCTCTGGGGACTTGCCCATGCCAGTCCTCTTCTAGGAGACAGGCTCTTCTTGTGTCCACTCCAACTTCTAAGTGCCCCCCTCCACGGTCTCTCTAGTCCTAGGAATGCTCGAGAGATGCCCTCCGCGTGCAGGAAGGGCTAGGGTTGCACAGACTTGGCTGCTGAGCACTACCCTCTTCCTGGGTTTCATCTGGGCAGAGTTTTATTAAAAAAGCTGAATCTCCTAATAGGCCATCCAGGTGGCCACTGTGTGTCCACAGGGTCTTGGGATGGGGGCCGGCTTCCAGTGACTTCTGGAAACTCACGGCTGAATTGCTCCGCTCTGGAGGTTTATTAAGAAAGTGGTTCATCTAGAAGAAAAGCGGGGTCTTTCTTGCCAAGAAACCAGAACTATCACTCACTTTGATTTAGGATGATTCAATGTTATTAAAATCTTATGTTTTTGCTCCTTTCCAGAGGCTACTTGTCCTCATTTAAATGTTTCTGAAAACGACAAGCACCCAGAAGCCAGGGTGCCCCACTGGCGGTCCTGTGTGTTATCTCCCGCAGTCAGTGCCATGAAGTCAACGGTGCGTGTGCTGTGGACAGAGTACACTGAAAATATGTGATGTCTGAGGACTGAGCACATTTAAAATTAACAACTGAGAGTGAGCAGTCCCATGCATTCGCCATCAGGCATGCTTAGCTAGGTCCTCCAGGTAATGGAGAACTGGCGTGTGGCTCAGGCGGGCACCCTGGGAGAGTGACCCCAGGAATTGAACCTGAACTTGAAAAGAAAGGGATTCCTGGCAACCTCCTGTGACTGATGGACCCACAATGGGACTTACTGTGGGATTATTAGAAGGTAGACAAGGCCAAATAAGGCGGCCAGAATGAGAGCCAGAACCACGGCGCTGGTGAAATACTCGTCCTGAAGCTGGTGGTACTAGAAGACACAGAGATAGACCGTCAGCTGCCAGCTTCCAGGAGAAAGGGCGCCAAGGACGCCTAGGACCAGCACAGCAAGAAAGAGCTGCACCCACATCCCCAGGACGCCCTGGGGCCTCTGACTCCCAGCCACCCTGAGCCCCCGGCATTCACCTTTCGCTCTCGCTCAGCTTGCTTGTACTTCAGGGTGAAGAAGTTCAGGTCTGCCATCTCCAGCTCCATCTGGCGGGCTTCCAGGAGGCGGCCGATGTACCTGTTGACACGTGTGCCGGGGGTGGCTTGGACAACGTTTGTAGAGAAAGACGAGCGGTTTCTGAGTTTTTCCGAGGCTGTTCTCAATGCCCTCCGCTGACCATTACAGAAAGAAAGGCAGGGATATGGTCAGAGTCTCCGCTTAGCAAAGAAAAGAGCTCTTACGCTCCACCCTCCTGGGTCCTTGCTGAGGCTCTGGCAGAGTCTGGGGCGGGGGCGGGGGCTGCTTTGCAGATCTGAGACGCATTCTTGGCTCCTCCACCTGCTAGTGAGGCGACCCCAGGTGAGTTATCACATCCTTGGTGTGGGGTTTCTGTGTTTGTAAGTGGGGTCACGTGGTGGTTGTATAGTGGCTCCATGTGGAGGGCTATGGGACCCCACACGTGTGCAGTGGACCCAGAGCACAGAGCAATGAAACCTGTTCTTTGAAAATATCAATAAAATCAACAGATCTCTAGCAAGCATGACAAAGAAAAAGAGAGAACTATATAAATAAATTCAGGAAAGGAGCAAGTTTACTACAGACACTGCAGACATCAAGAGGATAATAAGGAAAAATTATGAACAATGGTTCCCATATAAATTTGACAATTCAGTAACTTCTCTGATGGTCCCGTGTTTAAGACTCTGTGCTTCCACTTCAGGGGGCACAAGCTCAACCCCAGGCTGGGGAACTAAAATCCAATATGCCACATACAGCAAAAAAAAAATTAAGAAAAAAAATAATCTTTAATTATAAATAAATTTGACAACTTAGATCAATCACCTACTCCTTGAAACATACAAACTACCACAACTCACCCAACAGGAAAGATAATAATAGAAAAGCTCTATAATGGCTACATTAATTTAATTCATAATTTTAAAATTCATGAAAAAGTAATCTTCAGGCTGAGATGGTTTCACTGTGAATTCTATCAAATATTTGAATAAGAATTAACATAAATTTTATAGAGTCTCTTTCAGAAAATAAAAGTCAACACTTCCCAACTCACTTTATAAAGTATTATCCTAATACCAAAACCAGACTAAGAGAGTATTAAAGAAAACTACTTTTGAGGGCACATCCCTCATAAATATTGATGCAAAAATCCTTAGCAAAACATTAACAAATAGGATTCAGCAATATATAAATAGAAGTCTATACCATGAACTTTTCTAGATATGTAAGGTTTATTAAATATTTGAACACTCCACACAAGCTATCATATCAACACCATATTAACCACCACATGGAAAAACACACAGTCACATCAACTAAAAAATCTTTTGACAAAATTCAATACCCACTCATGATAAAAATCATCAGAAAACAAGGAATGGTGGGGAACTTCCCCAACTTGATGAAGAACATCTACAGGATACCTACAACTAGGTGGATAACCTACAGCCTGTTACGCAGAGTGAAGTAAGTCAGAAAGAGAAAAACAAATGTCATGTATTAGCACATATGTATGGAATCTAGAAAGATGGTACAGATGAGCCTGTTTTCAAGGCAGGAAGAGAGATGCAGACATGAGAATGGACACGCAGACATGGGAGGGAAGGAGAGGGTGAGACAAATAAAAAGAATAGCACTGACATAAATACACTCCCACGCGTGACGCAGATAGCTAGCAGGAAGCCGCTGTAAAACACGGGAAGCTCAGGTCAGCGCTGGGATGGCCTAGAGAGGTGGCAGGGCGGTTCAGGCAGTGGGGATGTATGTATACGTGTATCTGATTCACCTCGTCATACAGCAGCAACTAACACACTCTGTAGCGACTATACTCCAATAAAATAAGTAAATTAAAACAAAAAGGGAGCGGGAAATTGGGAGGCTCCTGGTGTACCTTCCAGAAGGGACAAATCTACCGGCAGTTTTAGGGAGAGCATCTCCCCACACTGGCCGGGGCTGGGGAGACGCGCCTCCCACCTGCTGCTATGGGAGACACTGGCACCACCACCTCTAATCAGCCACACCCCCTCTCAAACAGACACTTGAGGCAGAGAAATTCATCTTACAAAGATCAGAGATGTAAATACACGTTCATGAGCAAAAAGGCTGTGAATTACTTACTTTGATTAAAAGAAAACACACACAAAAAGCGGAAATGACCTAAATATCAATAGAAGTGGAGTAAGTAAATGGTCTCTCCTTAGGCTGGAGATTTACACAATGACTGAAGAATCCTATTTTTGAGGAACAGTCAACAATATAAGGAAATGCTTATGATACACTGGCAAGTGAAAGAAAGCAGCAAACGTATATCATCCCATCAATTTTATTTTTTAAAATGTGTAATTATAGACACATCTAAGAAGCTAGAAGGACCAGAATATTAATAATAGGTTGGCTGTGGGTGGTCAGATTATAGATGAATGGTTTTCATTTTCTTCTTTGTGAATTTTTGTATTTTTCTATATTTTCCACAATAAAGTTCTTTTATAACCGGGAATACTGAAGGAAGAAATAGAACAAGTGTAAGCACGTGGGGGTCGGGTTTTAAAAGCAGCCCGTTGGGCACGGTCCGAAACTGGGGTGCAACTGGGCTGTGCGGAAGCCCTAAAACCAACCTAGAGGCTCAGGCCGCCCTGCAGGCACCTGCACGGTATCGCCACCTAGCGGCCGACCCACCCTGGGCTCCCACACTTCCGATCCAGGAGAGGCCCGGAACAGGGGAACCCAAGACGGGCTGTGTTCTGAGGCTGGCCACATACACCTGAGTCACACTCCCCAGAACTCGGGACACAGTTTCCCACAAATGCAGCACAAAGGCACAGACAGAGGTGGACACCACTGTCCTAATCCCGCCAGCCTTCCCGGCTCCATCTGCAAGAACACCTCCATCAGGCTGTCAGGCCTGGAAGTGCGGATAAAGTGAACAGAAGACAGCAACAGAAAAGATGAGGCAACCTCGTCCTAAGGCAGATGCAGGACTTGGGACCCGCTGGGGAGAATGGCCCCAGAGAAGGGGCTGCTCTGCTCGAGGTCACTGGACGGGTCACTCACATCATCCTTCCCAAATATTCCCACTGGTGGCCAGCCCCGCCCACGCACGGCCTCTCCACTCCATCCTTTCGAGACCACCATGGACTCCCCAGCCCGGGCCACCTGCCTGTCACTGCCCTGTCTTCGCCCACTGAGGCCCTCCCACAGCGCCAACACTGCTCCTTCCGCATGCTGGACTCGTTTCCACTATCACAGGGCAAAAGGGATGAAGGGGCACAGAGCAGAGCAGCAGAGGTCCGGGCTCCCAGCTGGGCTCCCAGTCCCCGGCACCTGCCCATGGGGGCCGCGCTGTCTCTGCCTCCCCAGCAGGGAAGCTGCCTGGGCCCACAGAGGCTGTCCAGGGGGCAAAGAGGTCAGAACTGGGTGCACTGGGGGCGAGGGATCAGAGTCTGGAGGAGACAGTGAGATGGAGGGAGAAGGCTGGTACAGGAGGGCATCTGAAAGCAGAGCACAGGACTGGGCTGTGGGGCCTTCAGTCTGGGGCCGGCCAGGCAGCGGCGGAGGTGTCCCAAGCACCAGAGATGTCGGGGATGTTGGAGCGGGGGTCTAAGGACCCTAAACCCCCAGGGGAGACCCATGGGAGACTGTGGGGACAGAAGGGCTGAGGATGAAACCTGGGATACCACCCCTCATGCTCCCAGGGGAGAGAAGGACCACAAAGCCAGGGAGGTGACAGGCTTGGGGAAGAATCCAGGAACCCGAACTCTGGTGTGAAAGGAAGGAGAGAAGGGGCCCTGAGCACAGCAGGTCTCCCCAGCAGGGATGGGAAGGGTAGAGCTGCAGGGCTCCCTGGGCTCCTGGGCCACAGGGCCAGGAGGATGGGCTGCAGACACCAGCCAGAGAAGGTGGCCAGAGAGCCCAGCGTGTGACTCCTCCTCAACTTAGGAGCCGTGGGCTGGGTGGGGTCTGCTGCTGGCACTCTCAGGTCCGAGCGGGGACCCCGAGGGGGCTGCTCAGTCCCTGAGAAGGAAAGACTGACGCTAACTGTGTGGGCTCATCAGACACAGTCTGAATCCAAAAGTCACAGGCTCCTTCCACAGGTCAGCAGGCTCTGCCCAGGAAAAGCCTGGGCTCCTCAATCTTATGAACCCCACCCTCTCAGGCAATCCAACAGGGATGATTTGCTCTCTCCCCTCTCCCCACTCCAACTTCTCTGAAGAGTCCTGGGGACACCAGCCCTTGCCTCAGGCTCCAGGTCCATGACTGCACAGCCCTGGCTTCATCTAAAATTTGATTTTTTTGGTTCATTGTGGGTTCTTTTGGATTACACTTGATTTTTAAAAAATACTGCACTATTATCTATCCTGATGCTTCCCAGATGGCTCAGCACTAAAGAGTCCACCTGCAGTGCAGGAGATACGGGAGACTCAAGTTCAATCCCTGGGTTGGGAAGATCCCCTGGAGGAGGAAATGACAACCTGCTCCTGGAGATGTCAGGAGCCCCACTTCCTTGGTTAAGTCCCTCTAGTTGATGATACAAGGCATCCAGACTTGAAAGAGATTCCTTTTGGAAGTGTTCCTGCAGGGCAATCTGGGTGCAGGACTTTCCATTTTTCTTCTTGGGTTGGTCAGATTAACCTTCCAATCGTCTTTAGTCTTCTGTTGGAGTTGGGTGGGGCCTGGGGTGAAAGCATGGAGCTGAGTGGGAAATCAACCTCTATGCTTGCCTGGAGAATCCCATGGACAGAGGAGCCTGGTGGGCTACAGTCCATGGGATTGCAAAGAGTTGGACGCAACTGAGCACGCATGTAGGAAACTTATCCTGACACTGAGTTTTGGACATGTATTTAAATTGTGCACCTCACTCCCCTCCCCCAGTCCCGTCTCTGGAGGGTTAAGTTGAGTCAAGGGGGCTGGGGGGTGGGGGCGCTGCAGGAAGAAGACAGCAATTAAGTCAGTATTTCTACTCCGGCAAGCTGGCAAACAGGAAAGCCTGAGAGTGCTCCTGTTACACCTTCTGGGTAAATGTATCAACCCACTTATACTGTGAAATGAACAACTGAACTGACAAAAAAGTAAGGGAAATGACCAGAGGCCAGAAACAATAGGACAATAGGAATTCAGGCCAGGGAATGGTGCCATCACGCTCTCATGGGGCTCACAGAAAACCCAGGGCCCAAGCAAGACGGGCAGTGAAGTCACAGACATCTGGCTGAACCCCAGACCCTGAGAGGCTCCACGACCAGGAGAGATGAAGCAGTGGGGTCAGGAAGAAGCTGGCCTGTCTTAGACCTGACTCTACACCAAAGGCATGTGCATGCATGTGCCTGCCTCCTGGGACATCTAGAAACCGCAGGTCGGGCATTTAGTTTAAAGACTCCCTCGTGGCCGGCAGAGGAAAGACCAATCTCCTTGGGAGAATTCTCCATCAGAAGAGCTCTTACTGCGTTTCCAGTTAAAGTCTTCCCAAATGGAAGCCCGTAATCAAACCACAAAAACTCCCTCCAGAATAAGGCACCACAAGTGAGAGTCAGCAGGATTTTGCTTCCTCCTAAAAAGCCACTGAAACTGTGGTGAGGGAGTTCCTTTTAAAGGCATAAACCCACAAGGCAGAGAAAACCAGAGTGCAGAAGGCAGCATGCACTCTCAGGAAACAGGCAATCAGTCGCTGACAGATTCAAGAACACAGACAACCATGAAAGAGAATATTCAGAAGGAGCAGCCGTCGGTGCAAGGACAGGGGCTGGAGGGCCAATGACAAGAGGACTCAGGAAGAGAAAGCTCAGAGCTACTGATGAAGTGATGGAGCATAGGCTTCACCCCAAGCTCCCAGAGGACTGGGGTCTTCCCTGGAGGGGAAGGGGTCGGGGGGTTACAGACACAAGGGCCGCGTGCCACCCGTAGCCACAGTGCTGCCTCCCCATTCAGCTCCATGCTTTCACCCTGGCCCCACCCAACTCCAGCAGAAGACTAAAGATCGGAAGGTGACTCTGACCAACCCAAGAAGAAAAATGGGAAGTCCTGCACCCAGGATGCCCTGCAGAAACACCTCCAAAAGGAACCTCTGTCAAGTCTGGAGGCCATGTACCATCAACTAGAGGGACTTAACCAAGGAAGGGGGGTCTCTGATATGAGAGCCACAGAGGGAGGGAGCAGAGATGCTCCCCACGGAGGTGAAGGACAGTGCTGTGGTGACACCACACAAGGCTCTTGGGGTGCAGACAGAAGGGGAAGGAGTCTCCAGAAGCAGCAATACAACATCTGACGTGTGAATATCCTGAGGACAGATTTAAACAACATCTGGGGGATCTGAGCTCGAATTCACTGATAAATCCATGGAATGTCAACTTGTGGGGAAAAAAAAATACAAGATAATAAAAAGGTTTCTGCAGGAAAGCAAAGCAGCCCAGCTCCAAAGAGCATTTACGAGACTATGAAACATGAGGGGCAGGGCTGATGGAGCTGACCACAGCAGGACCGCACTCGGAGGACAGACGGGTGGGGACTCGGCAGGGCCGGCACGCAGGAGCAGGGCCAGCCTACCTTGTCGTCGTCCTCACAGGTCATGACGTTGGAGAAAGGAATCTCGGCCTTGAACATCTTCCGGCAATGCATGAGCTGCACCAGCAGGTAGCACACAGTCTTGAATTTCATCCTCTTGGCTGGTTTTATGTCTGAGAGAATCAGCCCTGGAAATATCTGTGCAGACATGCAGCAAAGAGATATGCTGTGAGTAACAGGCATGTCCTGCCTCTCGGGTGGGGAGCACAAATGTGATGGGGCAGAGGGGTCACAGGCAGCTAACTCAAAGCCTGCTGCTTGCCAGGGAACAGAACCACAACCCAGTTCCCAAACATGCAGCTCTCAACTCTACCCAATGCCTCTGAAACCAGAGCAATGCCTGAATCCCGGGGCGGATGTGTGGACATCACCCAGCTAGGTCTGCACCACGCTGGTGAATGTCACCCACCGGCCCCCCAGGATCACTCCTGTAGACTTCCCCTTCTGCCTTTTGCCATTTTCTCTCCCTTTTTCACCCCAAATTTCTCCAAAGGGGCTGCTCATTGTACAAACCACATCATCCTGCTCATCCTCAAAGCACAGCCCTGACTGACGCTGTTGTTTAATTCTGCATGACAGGAGGGCGGCATCCACGCGGGACCCCAAGGCTCCCTCCTCCAGCTCAGAACCTCCTGCATCCCGGCAGCAGCTCCAGGCCTCCCTCTTAGGGCCCCGCCCTCCACTCCCATGTCCCCAGGTTCCCCCCGAGCTGGCCAACCAAACCTCTCACCTGGCCCTCCTCCAGCCCACTTCACACCTGCCCTTCTCCTGCACACTCACTCCCCTTCTCCAGGAATCAGCTCACCTCACCCTACCTGTCCTTCCCTGAGCCCCACTCCTCTCGCCTTGCCAGTGCTATGCCATCCAAGGTCCCCATGCCACATGGGTCCACGGGACCCCAGCCTGGAAAGGGCTAGACCAGGGATGCACCAGGACAGCGAAACTCGAAGCTCTCCCTCATATCTGACCTGCTTGTGTCCAGAAGGAGCACCACAGCCTCTTGTGTCCAGGGCCCCTCACCTGAGTCCCACACCCTCACCTGAGCCCTGCACCCCTCACCTGAGCTCTGTGCCCCTCAACTGAGCCCCGCACCCTCGCCTGAGCCCCGCACCCTCGCCAGAGCCCCGCACCCTCCCCGGAGCCCCGCACCCTCACCTGAGTCCCGCACCCTCACCTGAGCCCCGTGCCCCTCACCTGAGCCCTCACAGCCTCTTGTGTCCAGGGCCCCTCACCTGAGCCCCACATCCTCACCTGAGCCCCGCACCCCTCACCTGAGCTCTGTGCCCCTCAACTGAGCCCCGCACCCTCGCCTGAGCCCCGCACCCTCACCTGAGCCCCGCACCCTCACCTGAGCCCCGCACCCTCACCTGACTCCTGCACCCTCACCTGAACCTTGCACCCTCACCTGAGCCCCACACCCTCACCTGAGCCCTGCACCCTCACCTGAGCCCCGTGCCCCTCACCTGAGCCCCGTGCCCCTCACCTGAGCCCCGTGCCCCTCACCTGAGCCCTGCACCCTCACCTGAGCCCCGCACCCTCACCTGAGTCCCTGCACCCTCGCCTGAGCCCTGGAAGTGGCTCAGTCACCCTTGATCATGTCCAGATCACCTCCCCAGGGTGGAGTGGCCTTCAGTGCCCACACAGGATGGTCACAAGCCTTCCTTTGTGCACAGCACCCCTCAGTCCACAGTGCAATCCATCACTGACTTCCTGCAGAAGGTTCTCAAACCTAATTTACAGGAGAGGCAGCAAAGGCCCAGGGAGGTGCGGGAGGACTCAGATGGCCCAGCCCTTAAGGACCCCAGGGCCCCAACTCCAAGTTCCCTCCCCGCCCCTCCCCCTCAGCCCTCCCCCACGTGCAGCAGGCCAGACCCAGCACACAAGGCCAGTGGGAACACCCTCGAGTCCGCAGAGCTCAGGGCCTGAGAAGCAGCGATCTGAGGAAAATGAAGGCTCCGCACAGGAGGCGCTCTCAAGCTTACCTTTCGCCGATGTGAGGGCACAATAAAAAAGGTCTCGATGTTATGCGTTTTCAGAAAACTGTTCCTCTCATGTCCGTGTCCCGGCTCCACCTCATAGTCACCGTTCAGGCACGCCAGGGTGGTCTTTGTGATGTGAACCTTCCTGTGGAAAAAGGCGTGGAGATCCCTGCTCAGAGTCAAGGCAGGGCCTCCCCCACAGGGCTGACACTCTGCAGGGTCCTGGCAGGGATGTCCCCTCCCCACGGGCAAGCTCTGGAAGGACCCCTCAGGTTCCCTGGGGCATAAGCACAGAGGGCTGGCAGGTGGGGAAGGGCATTAGGGGGACCCGGAGGGAGGGGAACGTGTGCAAAGAGGGGTTGAGAGCAGAGAGAGCTGCAGGCAGAGGGGAGAAGGGGCCAGAGGGGAACTGAAGGTGATGAGGGAAGCAAGTGTCAGGATGCAGAAGGGACAACGAGAGACGCAGAGGGCGGCGAAGTGAGGGAGAAGGAGGCCCCAGGCCATGGTCTGTCCCCAAAATCCCCAGGGCGGGAGGACTCGGCCCAGTGTCAGGCCCTGCAGGGGGATGGCAATGCCCTGCCTCCTCCGTCCCCCGAACCCCACAGTGCCCGGAACCCTCTGCTGAGGCCACTTCTGGCCGCACACAGCCGATCTGGTGTCTGGTCCTCATTGTGCAGCACTAAACACAGCTGACGGCTCTCCTCCTCCCCAGGCCCTCCTCCTGACGCCTGCATTCCCTCTAAGAGCGTTCCTTCTCACTGCCCGGCCCCTCCCCTGCTCCTCTTTCTGCCTCTTGGCTCCCCTTCTCTCAGGGACTCTCCGGTCTGGGCCTCCATCACGCTCCCTCCTCCTTGTGCTCAGTGTGGAGTTCCAGAGTTGCAGTGCCCCCGAGCATCTGTGAGCCCCTAACTGACCTCGGTGCCTGGGAAGACGCGGTCTGACTGATGAAAAAGGGCCCCTCCAGCCCTGTGTCGTGCTCCCCTCTTGTGCACTCCCCAGAGTGCTCCCTGTGGCCCCCAAGTATGTGAACCCCACCAGGGCCAGGGCCTCTGTCTTTGCTGCCGACACCCCCCTCCAGGAATAGCGCTACACCCGTCAGGCGCTCTATAATCACTATGCTCCTGGCTAGTGGTCTTTCTTTGGTGGGGGGCAGGGAGAGGAGAGCCTCCGAAAGGTGGGGTGGAAGAGAAGAGGGAAGAAGGAAGCCAAGTAGAGAGTGGGCATGGGCGATGAGGCCCCTCCTGGGGGTCTGGTAGATGGAGTCAGGGGAGCAGAGCTACAGGTCAGCCCCAACTTGAAAGAGGCGCTGGCCAGGTGAGGGGGCCTGCAGAGAGCTCCCAGCGGTGGGAAGTCCCTGTGCTTGTCCTAAACATGGAGCTTCAGAGCAGGTAGGACCCGTGGGGTCTCAGCGGGCCGGGGAGGATGGAGGTGGGCAGCTCCTGTCACCTCCTTGCTGGCTGATGGTCTGGACTTCGTGCCAGACAAGGGGCTGTGACCACAGATGCCAGAGGGGGAGGTGACAGACACAGTGAGAAGGTGTTTACAGTGACCCCCTGAGACCCTGCTCTGAAGGGCAGAGAACAGGATGGGGGGAGCACTGAAGGACAGGGTGTGGGAGGCAGGGGTCAGTGCCTTCCNTCGTGCCAGACAAGGGGCTGTGAGCACAGATGCCAGAGGGGGAGGCGACAGACACAGTGAGAAGGTGTTTACAATGACCCCCTGAGACCCTGCTCTGAAGGGCAGAGAACAGGATGGGGGGAGCACTGAAGGACAGGGTGTGGGAGGCAGGGGTCAGTGCCTTCCAGGGTCCCCCCGGGGGGTGCTCAAAGGCAGCCTGGTTGAAGACAACAATGCCAGGGTTTTGGAGCTCACTTAGAAATGCCCTAGGCTTCCCACGTGGCACTAGTGGTACAGAACCCGCCTGCCAATGCAGGAGACATAAGAGATGTGGGCTTGATCTCTGGGTTGGAAATATCCCCTGGAGAAAGGCATGGCAACCCACTCCAGTATTCTTGCCTGGAGAATCTCATGAACAGAGGAGCCTGGAGGGCTACAGTCCATGGAGTCAAAAAGAGTCAGACTGAAGCAACTGAGCATGCAGAAATGCTGTGGCCATTCCTGGGGCAGGTGCAGTGAGGCTTTGAGGAAGATATTCCCTTTTTCTGCTGTTGGATTCTAATCTCCAGGCTCACTACTTCCTCAAGTCCCATAAGCCTCCCTTTCCTGATTTCAAAGCCACTCTCCAGAGTGGGCCAAGCAGCCTCAGATGCCACGGCTCTCAGCCAAGCTCAGGGCCTCAACACACAGAAAGGGGACTCCTGTTTCCACACTCCCCACTGAGGCCAGGTCAGGAGGGAGGAGGAAAGACGTGGCCCAGAGGACAGCAGGCCTCCAGGGTGAGAGCAGGATGCCTGGGGGCAGGCAGAGGACAGGCAGCCAGGGTCAGAGGGGCCACAGAAGAGGGCACAGAGCTTTGCCCTGAAGTTCAGAGGAAGTGTGCAAAAGCAGACAGACATGTGCAAGCGTCTAATGCTCAGCTCTAGCCTCTGGGAACCACAGCTGGGCCCGGCAGCAGCGGCAAGCACAGCCCGTGAACCCCTTAAGGGGAGGAAAGCAGGAGGGTAAGACTGAGAGATGAGTGTGCCTCAGAGCCCCCTTCCTGCAATCACGTCATCCCCCTGCTGCCCACCGCTCAAGGAAGGAGGGGAGCACCCGCTCAGCTCTCAGATTAATGTTTTTACAGCAATACAATGCCTTGGCTCTGTGGAATGGTTTGAATAAAATGAGACCAAGGCAGGCAACTGTAATTAGAAGGCATTAGAAGTGCACGGACCATTGAGAAACACATCTTCATTTTAGAACAAAATCTGTTAATTTCCCTAGTGGGGCGCTAAACCACAACACTTTCCGCTGTGTAAGTCTGAGAAGGAAACTGAAATGAGAAGCAGCAGTCAGCACTCTGGACAGCTCCCAGCCAGGCAGACATGGGGCTTTCAGTTGCCACCTCCTCTGGTCAGCTTGCCTGCTTGCTCTCCGTGAAGGCCAGGAGTCTGAGTCAGCCCAGCACAAGCGCCTCCAATTGTCAATGGGGGCTAGGATGGCCAGGCTTCCCGGCCCTCCAAGCAGAAGGGCCAAGTACTATCCCCTGCCCCTGCCCTCAGGGTCCCGGACTTACCCAGGCAGGCCGGCAGCCTCCATGACGTTGGCCAGGGTCACGTCGTTGGACCACACATCATACTGCCACTTACGCAGGCCCAGGACCCCACAGAGGACCCTGCCGGTGTGCAGCCCCACACGCATGTTCAAGTCCACCTCAGTGGCCTCAGCCACAGACCTGCAACAAAAATAGACACAGGGCGGAAGCTGGGACCCTGCAGTCTGCTCCCATAGTGCCATGAGCACAGGCGAGCAGGAGCGTGGATGGGACGGTTGTCTCCTGACCTAATTAGCCTGACCCCTGAGCTGTGGCCTCTGGTGGGCAGGGGTCCCTCCAGTCTGGTTCCCCAAAACTCCAGGGCTACTGCTCAGCTCACAAGGCACCGCACCTCCCCTCCCCGCTCCTTACCCAGGGCAGCCACAGAAGGGAAACAAGCCCAAGGTCCCAGTCCCAGGACCCTGATCCTGCTCCGTGTACCACCAACCTGATCAGGGGTGCTCATGCCTGCTGCCCACCTGGGGGCCAGCGTAAGAGCCATGGGGAACATCTGACAGGGTTCCAGGAGCCCCAGGAATGGTCAAGGTTTGAACCCAAGTTCCTGACTGAGAAGGCAGGCTAATCCTGTGGGAAAGCCCAGGACTCTGCAAACCCGCCCAAACAGGAAGACTTTGTAGGACACGGGAGAAAACAAGACGAAGCGGGTGGATGCTGAAAGCAGACTGCAGGGCCAGTATGCACTCCACCTGCCCAGCCGCTCACGTTCCTGGGCTCTGGTTTCCAGCAGAGGGTGGCGTGAAGCCCTGAGGCCCCCAGGAGAGACCACCCTTGGAAGTGAGGGCAGTGTCAGTGGAGGCGTTTGGGCGAGGAAATGGGAGGTGGTTTTTAAAGCTCCTGGAAAGAGACTCAAGGCAACCTGTAGGTGGGCAGGGCTCAGAAGTCCCCTCTGGGGCCATGAAGATGCCTGCAGGGTCTCTCCAGGCCCACAGCGCCCACGGTGGAGTGAGACGCGGGAGGCACACGATGGGCTGCGACCACAAGTCAGAGCCCGGCAGACGGAGCGCCGCCACGGGGAGGCCCTCTGATGCCACGTTCCTTTTTTTTTCCACTTTTCCCAAAAGGCAGAACAGTCTTAGAGCATATTGTTGAGGAAGCAGTATCAGGCCTGCTTGGTGTGCTCCAAGTGACAGAATTGCAAGGAAGCGTGAGGGTGGGCAGGGGGTCAGTCATGGCGCCCCTGGCCCCTCCACCCTGGGTGGGTGCAAAGGTGGCCCTGCACAGCAGGTGTGTTAGAAGCTCCAGAGCAAGAAGGGAGGGAGGCTGAGCCAAACTGGGGGACACAGCAGGCCCGTGATGAGGACAGTTCCGTTCCCCGCACCCACCTACAGCTCCTGAGAACCGCCCGCTCACTGTTCTCCAAAGAAAAACCCTAAAGGACTAATAAAAAAAAAAATTAAAGAATGAGGAGCTTTGAGTGATGTTGGAATAAAGAGACTGGGAATCTTCATCTGGAACAAAATGAATGTGATCAGGACACAGCTTAAGTCCACAACATCACAAGGAGAGTGAAAAAGAAGGAAGGTCCCAAAGCTTTGGCTCACCAGGCCTCTGACGGCAAAAGGAGCCAGTTCTGTGCAGAAAGGAAGACAGAGCTGGCCACCCACACGAATGCCAGATGGAAATGGCTAAAAATCCCTAAAGACTCTGAGACCCATCATCTCTTCATAGCAGGTTATTGATAAATGATGCCCCTACTAACGATTCACAATTTATTGATCATCAGAACAGGAGTAGCAGTGTTAAAGAAGGAAACACTTATCCACGCAGGGGACCCCACCGGCCGAGCCCTCAGAGCTCCGCCTCCCCAGCCCAGCTCTTGCACACTCAGTTGCTTCCGTGGCAGTGTCCTGTCTTCAGACCAAGGACTAGAGGCTGCAACCAGGAAGGGACAGGATGAGGGGGCGTGGTCGAGGCGCAGGAGAGGGAGAACAGAGCGTGGGGAGGAGCATGGGCCAGGGGAGGTGGTTTAAGAGAAATGCAGGCCTCTGGGGAAACCCCATCTGACCTGGCGACTGACCACACCGACCTCTGCCCTCTCCTGGCCTCGGTTTCACTGTGTGCAATCCAGCGTGGGGCTGAATGAGCCCCCGCAGGCTCTGAAAGCATTCAAACTCAACCCTAGTGCCCCTCAGCACTCACATCCTGCTGCTCCTATTGCATGGGCTGTGGAGATACTAACAGAGGCTCCATGGGGCACTCCAACAAGAGGGGACGCTGATGGCAAGCCTGCTCGGCCCTGAGCTGCCGCCACTCTGCTCCAGAGAGGCCAGGATTTGTCAGCACTTGTCAGTAATAACACAAAAAGAACGAGGCTCGCTGGACCCAGCCCACCTGCCAGGTCAGCATCCCCCTCACCTGCCCTCACCCTAACTTCCACTTACACACTGCTCATTTACCCACTGCCTGGCCACAGGGGCCCCCACTGGCCACAGCCCCCTGGCCAAGCAGCCTCCACTCAAACCTTCCCTCCAATCTGGCCTCTAACCAGGAGCAGCTCTGCCCATAACTGGTCACTTCCTCCACCAAGGGTCTGTCCCCCAAAACCATGGCACCCAAGGGCTCCAAAGGTGAGCTAAGACGCCACCTTCCTGGCTGGCCCTCCAGCCTAGCTCACCATCCTCTGCATTCAGGAGGCCAGACCACAGAATCAGATACATCTATGCAGGGTCCAGGGCAGCCTGGTGTCCAGCTCTAAGAATCTCAGAAGTATGCATGTCACCAACTTATAATAAAGGTTTTTTGAAAGTCTGGTTATCCACATATCTTTAATACCTAATTAGCTGAAATATTGGAGAAGGCAATGGCACCCCACTCCAGTACTCTTGCCTGGAAAATCCCATGGACAGAGGAGCCTGGTAGGCTGCAGTCCATGGGGTCGCACAGAGTCGGACACGACTGAGTGACTGACTTCACTTTCACTTCTCACTTTCATGCATTGGAGAAGGAACTGGCAACCCACTCCAGTGTTCTTGCCACCTCTTAGGGTCCCTGTCCCCTCGGACCACCCGATGGCAGACACCCCAGCGTGTCTCAGCCTGTGCTGACTTCGCTGAATCGTCGTCGTCGTCGTCGACTTTATATAAAACTTACACATAAAAAAAAGTCAAAATTAAAAAAAAAGTAAGTAAACGGTCAGAGATCAATGTCTATAACTTTATTCTTTTGATTTTAATTTTTTTTTTTTAAATTAAGTGTTTTGCATTAGTTAACCCCTTTACATTTATTCATTTGAACGTTTTCCACAAAAACACGTAAAATCCGTAAAGATGACAACGTCGTTAGCTTCTTCCCGTCTCCCTGAAGACCCTGGGTGCAGGTGGAGGGAGTTCGTCCAGAAGTCCCCAGGGACCATACATCCTGGAAGCGGTCGAAGGTTGGTTGGTTCGTCAGGTCCTGTGAGATGGTTAAGTGAGGTAGACAGTAGGGAAGGTCGTCCAAGAGTTAACGTGATTGTCTACACGTCAATCGACCTGTTAGTGAATTCTATTTAGAAAGGAATTCTTGACAGAGTGAGATCTAGTGGTTGTTCCTGGATGACACATTGTGTCCCTTGGTATGAGTTATGGAACATTATTGGATATTCCCTTTTCTTGGACTTTTTCTTATATGTGTAATGTATAACTGAATCACTTCACTGTACATCTGAACTAACACAATATTGTAAACAACTATACTGTAATTTAAAAAAAAAAAATTTTTAAGAAAAACCATTAAAAAAAAAAAAACTGTCTCACTGAGGAACATTTACCAAGAACTGAGAAAATTGAGGACGGGGAGAACAGGGCCTCCAGAACCATCAGAAATGACTTTTGCCACTTGAGCATTTCTTCTCATTCGACCTCCACTCCAGCTGGGTACATCGGGTCTACCCATGATCTGAGCACAGGCAAGCTGGCCCATACCAGTTCAAAGATGGGTCAGGGAAAGAAGAGCACATGCCATTTACTTCTACTTATTATAGTGAACTAAAAATACCCAGACTGCAAGCAAAGCCATGTTTAGATTAAGAATTTAGCAAAATGGTACTTGTGTGTTTGGAGGTCTGACTTGTGATTGGCTAACTCCTGTGATGGCTGAAGCACTCCCTGTGGAGTGGACAAACCCCTTTCCTATAAATGCACAGAATCAAGATGCTCCAGAGCCCCAGGGACAGAAGCCACCCAGCTGGCTCACCCTTGAGCCACTCCCTTTTGGGAAGGGGAGACTTGATGAATTGATGTCTGCAGTGCCTGGGGATCCAGCATCTTCCCTGCCAGCCCATTTAACCTGGGATCCCATTTAATTCTCACAACAGCTCATTTCACAGCAGAGAAAATCAGGGATGTGAGGAAACTGAAACACCACCTTAAGGATGGGACAGGGGGCCCATCTGCTTCCTTGGGCAGGAAGCCCCAACTCACTCAGGAACACCTGAATCTGGAGACTGATGGCTTGAACCCTAGGAAGTGTTCATGTACCAGACCCAGCTGCAGAGGAGCAGTTCCTCAGGATTGACCCAATAATATTCAAGGCCTGATGAAGGAAAGCTGGTGCTGGGGTGCAGGAGAGAGTGGCGGCACAGATCTCACATGGGCAGCACACCCTCTGGTGGGGGGCGGGGGCGGGGGGCAGGCTCAGGCCTGGGTACCCTGGGGAGAGGCCACAGGACTTAGGGTCAAGGACATAGGTCCAAGCTGCATGACACCACCAGGAATCCGAGAGAGAAAGAGAGAGAGAAAAAAGGAGTCCTGGAGAAATCTCCCTGGAACCTTCAAGGTCTAGCCCCTGACCATCAGGACGCAGAGCCCAGATGTAGAGGCCAAGAGTGGGTTCCACTGCCTTGGATTTCTGCCAGTCCAGCCTCACTCAGAGCCCTGGATGTCATGAAGCTGACACTCCCATTTTACAGATGGGGAAACTGATGGCCGGGGTCACAGCTCTGCAGGGGCAAGCCCAAGCCAGTCATCACACTCACTGGGCACGTAAGGCACTTCCCACTCTATCTCCATTCCTCCCATGCGCAGGTGCCATCAGGCCAAAACCAGCAATATATATAACTTTAAATAATTATTTAAAATCACACCAACAAACTTAACCTGTGGTGTTTCTTTTAAAAGTGTATTGCACACCTTAATTAGGTCCACAAGTCTGAGAGAAGGATCTGATTTGGGTATTGAGGGCAGACAAGGTCCAGATGCCCCAGAGCAGGAGCCCAGCGGCCCTCAGGGCACCAGCCTTAGGCACTGCCACCCTCCTGGGAGGGTAAGAGTCCTCTGTGCTCAGTTGCTCAGTCGTGTCCAACTCTTTGTGAACCCATGGACTGCAGCCCATTAGGCTCCTCTGTCCCTGGAAGCCCTGGGATGCCACATTCAAGTCGGTACTTTTTCTTTGACTTTTACACGGAACATGAAAAATCTTTTCATCTGTTTTCCCCATAGAAATGAACTTTCTACCAAGTGGAAAATAATATCGTTCCCCACTTGCTGTCCAAGGAGACCCTCAACCCCTCCGTTCTTACACAAGTCAGAGCTGGTCAGTCTGCTCACCTGCCCTGGCAGAGATTTCTTCCTCGGTTTTTATGAATTTCTTACTACGCCCCTCTCTATCCTGCGATATCAAATGCTTGACCCACACAAGTTGGTCCTGTGCTCACAATGGTTGGAATGGACCGCCCTGTTTCGAGATGATTCTGGTGGATGCACCGCCAGCAAAGCATCAGCCTGTAAAGGGAGCTGACGACAGTGGTCCAACATACCACAGTAGGACAAGAACGTTCCTGATCCTGAGCATCCGTATCACCACGCACGGGATCTGTAGGAGATGCTTTAGGAATCTCATAACCGTGCAAACCATCCCTCCTGCTTTTGGACTTCCTCTGTCCACTCAGAGGTCCCCAGGCCTGCAGCAGACCGCTCTGTGGCCTCGGCCAGGGACATCTCAGCACTGCAGGCTCTGCTGCCTCCTGGTCACTCATGGCACCGTGCCCACCACCCAGGGGCACCTGTGGCCTCCCCAAAGAACACAACAGTCAACAACCAGCCTCTCCCCCAGTTCAGCTTCTTTTTCCAGAGCAGGGGCTACATACTGAAATCACCTGGGGGTGGGGGGTACTTATCCACTCTAGCCCACAGCCCAGATCAGCTGCCATGGGCATGCTGGGCAGAGCAGCCCTTGGGGGTTCAATTCGCCCAGGCAATGCTGACACGCAGGCCCTGTCTCCTGAGAAGTGGGCTGCCAGACCAAGCATGCAGTCTGAGCGTGCTGAGCACCCTGTCTTTACACACAGTGTGTGGACCCTGCAATCTGCCTCCCAGGGATGGTGCAGCAAGCCTGCTATTCACCCCTGTCTCATTCCACTCTTGTGCTATTAAATCTCTTCTCCCGAGTGTGAGACCACACCAGGACCCGGTAACCCCACGCACTGAGCTGAAGCCATCTCTCCACACTGCTGAGAAGCTGAAATGTGGATCTATGTGCCATCCACCATCTCACCCTCCCAGCTCCACATCTTCCTTAACCAGACAGAAGGCCCCCTACTGCCTCATCCCAGGCCCTGACAAAGACTGTGAGGAGACAGAGTGGCTAAGAAACCAGCAGGCAAGCCTCCCAGTGTTCCAGAAAGACCAGCTCCATCTAAGCCTCTCTCCACAGAGGACACCTGACACCTGGATATTTGGCCTCATGGGCAAGCACACGTGATTTCTTTTCAACTGGGATTCAGCCAGATTTGAGCCAAACCTTTCCCACAACCAGGGCTTCCCTGGTCGCTCAGACAGTAAAGAATTCACCTGCAATGCAGGAGACTTGGGTTCAATCCCTGGGTGGGGAAGATGCCCTGGAGAAGGGCATGGGTACCCACTCCAGCATTCTTGCCTAGAGAATTCCATGGACAGAGGAAGCCTGGTGGGCTATAGTCCATAGGGTCACAAAGAGTCAGACATGACTGAGGAACTAACACTTTCCCACAATCAACTCCCTGGAAATCTCATTTAGCTAAGCCAGAAAGGTTCTTTTTTTGACCGGACTAATGCACAGTTCCTTGGAAGAAAAACTATGACAAACCAAGACAGTGTATTAAAAAGCAGAGACATCATTTTGCCAACAAAGGGCCATACTGTCAAAGCTATAGTTTTTCCAGTAGTCATACACAGATGTGAGAGCTGAACCATACAGAAGGCTGAATGCCTTAAAGAATTGATGCTTTTGAACTACGGTTTTGGAGAAGACTCTTGAGAGTCCCTTGGACTGCAAGGAGATCAAACCAGTCAATCCTAAAGGAAATCAACCCTGAATATTCACTGGATGGACTGATGCTGAAGCTGAAGCTCCAATACTTTGGCCACCTGATGGGAAGAGCCAACTTATTGGAAAGGATCCTGATGCTGGGAAAGATTGAGAGCAGGAGGTGAAGGGGACGACAGAGGATGAGATGATTGGACAGCATCGACTCAATGGACATGAGTTTGAGTAAACTCAGGGAGATAGTGAAGGACAGGGAAGCCTGGCATTCTGCAGTCCATGGGGTCATAACGAGTTGGACATGACTGAGCGGCAACAACACACAGCTGACAATACCTGGGATCACCACAGACCAAAAAAAAAAACGCAGCCCCAACAAAATGCACAGTAGGGACTCCCAGAGGCAGGGCTCCGCAGTGCAGGCAGGGCGCCTTCACCCAGCACCTCGCCAAGAGGCACAGGTTCTCTGCAGCCACGACACAGGTGACCCACCTTGGACACACTGGCCAGGACAAGGCAGGCTGCACGGTGGGGCGGGGTACCCACAGGGCACTCACGTGATGGTGTCGATCATGTCCAGGCCCATCTCCACACAGCAGTGGGCGTGGTCAGTCTTGGGCTGAGTGAGGCCAGACACGCAGTAGTAGCAGTCTCCCAGGATCTTGATGCGGCGGCAGTGGTTCTCCTTCAGACGAGAGGGCAAAGGGCCAGTCAGCAATGTACCTGGGCCCCAGAGCACCTGCTCCTCTGCACCAGAGGCTGAGCTGGAGGCACAACCGAGACCAGGGTCCAGGCAAGCCCCCACAGCCAGGGCACCTCCAGAGCGCAGGCGCTCCCCACGGCTGGGATTAGGGCTGCTTTGGGGCACCCCACACTGCCCCACACCCCTCCACCGTTCCTGCCCTTCAGTTCACCAGGGCCAAACCCACAGACCCTGCAAGGTCGGGAGGCCACCCCACACCCAGGAGCCGGCTCCTCTCCCCAGGGAGGGGTCCTCTCTCCCAAAAGGGCCTGGGACAGTCTGACCACCAACTCAGATCATCATGTGATGGCTCTTCTGGAACGTGCTAGACCCCTCCCCACCCCAGGAAGGGCCAGGCCACACGCCTCTGAGCGCCCCATAGCTTAACCCAGAGTCGAGGTCCACAGGCCACGTGAGCAGCTCTCCCCAAAGGATCACCAGCCGGGGTCTGCACACCGACCTCACCACTCACAGGGAACGCCTCAGAAAGGCATCCTATACCACACAAGGTCTCCTCTGACATTTACACACGGGAAGAATGCTGGCTCCACCTCGCCCTCAAGTTGAGGACAGAGAGACACAGGAGAAACTTGCTACCATCCATCCTGCACTAACCCATTGGGGCCAGCTATGATGACGATGGTGACTGTCAGCTTTATACAAGGAGAGCCTTAGAACAGCATTTCTGGGACATTTTGTTTTCAACACCCCTTTATACCCCGTAAATAACTGAGGACCTCAACAAGTTTTCGTGTAAGTAGGTTAGAGCTATGGATATTACCACATAAGAAGCTACGACTGAGAAGCTTTTTTTTTAATGTATTAATGCATTTAAAGTAGTACACGACCCTCTTCCCTTCCTCCACCCTCCATGGAACATGTTGCTGTTCACCAGGACCCCAAAGTGGAAAGAGTTGGAAGAAAAAAGGAAGTAAAACTCAGATTAGTGCTGCTTCAGATGATACAAAGGATTCCGAAGACAGCATTGTCCGTGGGGAGGGTAAAACTGTTGATTCAAGTTAGAGTTTTGGATTATTTATGGGTTTTATTTATGTGTTTTTCCACTAACCTTGAAGAACTTTAATAAAGGAAACAAAAACCATTAAAAAGAAATAAAGTAACAGTAGCCAATCCATTACATATTAACAAGAGTATGTAACACATTTTATGAAAAATTACAAGTTTCCAAAGCAATCACTGTGAGAAGCCAGGCTTTGTTCTCCCTTTCGTCAGTCTCGGTATCTGTCTTCACAGAAGACGGCTGGTTTCTGTATTCCATGTTCTGATTCTATTCTATTCTATCTGCTCCAGCTGATTCCATGTTCCACCATTCACTCCAGGGTCTATCCTGGAGGACGTCTGTGAAGGAGACGGGCCTCACACCACCTGTCCGTGGATGAGACGCATCTCACAGCCCCCAGGCAGTCTGGAAGCCCAGAGCTACACTGACCCCACTCTGAGAACACATTCTATAAATTATATTTAGTTCTGCTCTTCATTTTCTTACAAACGAGTTGCCTCCTGCAGGTTTTCTTGAAGGCTATGAATTCTCAGCGCCCTGGGGTGAGAATTCTCAGCCTTCCCCACCCATGCGCTGCCGCAGGACACTCTCCACCAGACAGAGGGGTGGGGGACAGGCCAGGGCCAGCATGCCGATGCTCTCCGGAGCGGTGATCCAGGCATCAGCGGAGGGGGCGTCTCTGTGCAGATGCCTCAGTGCTCCCCCCACGGGGACACTCGGTCAAAGAGGAGGAGGAGAGTGGACACTCCCCCTGTTGGGAGGGCTCTGGGAAAGCCCAGTGACTGGGTCTGCCTCAGCCCGAGCCCTGAAGGCACCTGCTGTGATCAGGGAGCTGGCCTCAGGGAGGTCCAGGATCTGGCCACTCAGCCTTCAAGTGACCAGGGGCAGTCATTCATTCATCCATCAGACACCTGCCTCCTCGTCTGCAGAAGGGATTTCCCAGTGTCCCACGGGCAGACTATGCTGCGGCTGACAGAGTCGGGGAGCCCAGGGCCAGCCAGATGCAAATGTCCACATCACGGAGCCAAGGGCCGGGCTTCTGGCAGGCAGCCTTCTCCAAGCCAGCAGGCAGCACTGGGCTCTCTAACGGAATCTCCAGCACGTCCACCCCCACCTGCCTCTTCACTGCCAGGACACGTGGTGTAGATCACTGAGGGACAGCTCCCTCCGCCACCCCTCCCACCTTCACACTCAGGCTACCTTCCCTGGACCCAAGGGCCCAGGATAAGACGAGGGTCCACTGCCAGGTTCCACCATTCCCTGGGCCCAGAGACCCTCGGTGGAAAGCTCACGAACCCCCAACTCGTCCAGCTTTCCTCCCAGCTGTCCATCTGGGGAGCTAGACCCCTCCCTCTGAGGAGCCCACAGAAGTGACAGAGCCTACTCCACTTAGACACTGCTCCTGCCGAAGATTCCTCAAGGTCACCAAGCCCCGATTCTGACAGGCGTCCCTCTCCATCAGCATCCCCCTGGGGCATGAGTGTGGGTGACCGTGGACGTCCCTGCGTCCCCCAGCTCGTGTTCCTGGCCGTCTCCAGGCCCCATGAGCCCAGCCTCCGGCTTATCTCTGTGTGCCCCCAACAGGACTGGCCCTAGACTGGAAGGTGTGGGCAGGTGTGTGTGTGTGTAAGAGAATGGACCATAAATTCAATAGGCTGGTCAGAAGTGGCATCTGTACCATCAGATTCGAAGGAAAATCAGAGGCCGTGGGTGGGGCTGCCCCAAACGGCCACCGTGTGAGCCTGACTGTCCCCTGTGACACAGATGCTCAGAGTGGCCGCCACGGAAAGGGGAGTCTCTGTGGGGCTGGGGAGGCTCTCTGATGGCCGGACCCCCAGGACAGGAGGAGTTGGAATAACGAGGTGTAAACGAAGATGAAGGCAAGCGGTGCCCCAGCAAGCCTCAGGAGTGACCCGCCCTGCCCAGCGTGGGGGCTCTCCAAGGGAGGACGAGAGCATCTAGCAGGTGACATCCAGGCCACAGGCTCACAGGTCCACCGCGTTCTGGGGAGAGCTTCCTAGAGAAGAGCCATTCTTAGCTGGACTCGTCGACACAGTCAGGACTGGGCAGATAATTACGGCCAGTCAGTGACACACTGCCCGGCTCCACCGCAGGGCAGCCAACACAGCCCAGAACAGGCTACGGAAGTGAAATGCTAACCCATCGCCTTGTTTTTTTTTAATCTCAACTGTACCGGCTTCGGTTAACAAGCTTAAGACACCAAAAAAGGTTTTTTCCATTGCTCTGGGTGTTTTAGATTACAACACCTTCCCTGTAACTAATGAAACCCACTCCTGGAGTTCCCCAGCAGGAGCGTGACAGCTGAACAGCTGTTTCCCAGCCAAAGCAAGAAAGAAAATGGAGGGGGAGGGGCGGAGGAGCTGGCTCAGAAGGGACAGGAGTGACGGGGACATGACAGACAGAGCCCCCTCAGAGCAGCAGAGGAGCTGCAGGAGGATCCAGGGGGGAGGGTCTCAGGCTTTGGTTTCCAGATGTGTTCTGCAGGCTCGCAAGTCAACTCTGGACCCGACTGGCCCTGCCAGAGAGGATGGCAGAGATCCTCAAGCTCAAAGGCTCTGTGAGCCTGCCCCACTGGCCCCAGGCCTGGGAAGAAGCAGAAAATTCAGTGGGATCAGGAAGACCCACTGCAATTTCAGAACCCAAAGATGTCCAAACCTCTCTGGGGCTGAGGCTGACTCTGAAACGGGAGTTCAGAGAGGCCAGAGGCCATCAGGTGGACCCCATGCTGCACCTGGATTCTGGGAAGGCAAGGAAGCTCCCAGGACCTGGTGGCACTGCCCCCCAGGGGAAATGGAGGTGCAGACAGAGAGCTGGAAATGACCCAGTGACTGCACCTGATCCCCAGGTGACTGCATCCAAAACCCAACTGGCCGAGTCATACTAACTTTGCCATCAGTGGGGAAACAATGGGTCCCAGAGAGGCTGGCTCAGTCAGCCAGTCGATAAGTTGTGCCCAACTCTTTGTGTTCCCGTGGACTGTAGCCTCCCAGACACCTCTGTCCATGGGATTTCCCAGGCAAGAACACTGGGAAATGACAACCTGACCCAGGGACTGAACTTGCTGTCTCCTGCCTGCATCTCCTACAATGGCAGGCATATCCTTTATAACTTGAGCCACATGGGAAGCCCCCACTGAGGCACACTCTTCAATAACAAACAGTCACATGTACATATCTGCTCCTGGTCTCCAAAAGAACAATGGAGGGGCAACCCCAGACATAGCACAGATGCCTAAATGCATGGGGTGGGAGAGATGGTGGGGCAGGGCAGTATGTTGGCCCTACAGATACTTGGCAGTAAGTATCCAAGTATCTTGTCTCGGAGTCTCCATTGTGGGATGGAGCCATACCAATATTTTATGTACTTAAAAAGAAAAATTAAAACAGTGATGCCTAAAAATCAAAACCAAAATAAATTCAGTTCAGTTCAGTTCAGTCGCTCAGTCGTGTCCGACTCTTTGCGACCCCATGAATCACAGCACGCCAAGCCTCCCTGTTCATCACCATCTCTCGGAGTTCACCCAGACTCACATCCATCGAGTCAGTGATGCCATCCAGCCATCTCATCCTCGGTCGTCCCCTTCTTCTCCTGCCCCCAATCCCTCCTGTTATTGCTGAAGCCTGGCTTGGAGGATTTTGAGCATTACTTTACTAGCATGTGAGATGAGTGCAATTGTGCGGTAATTGGAGCATTCTTTTGCATTGCCTTTCTTTGGAATTGGAATGAAAACGGACCTTTTCCAGTCCTGTGGCCACTGCCGAGTTTTCCAAATTTGCTGGCATATTGAGTGCAGCACTTTCACAGCATCATCTTTCAGGATTTGAAACAGCTCAGCTGGAATTCCATCACCTCCACTAGCTTTGTTCGTAGTGATGCTTTCTAAGGCCCACTTGACTTCACATTCCAAGATGTCTGGCTCTAGATTAGTGATCACATCATCATGATTATCTGGGTCGTGAAGATCTTTTTTGTACAGTTCTTCTGTGTATTCTTGCCACCTCTTCTTAATATCTTCTGCTTCTGTTAGGTCCATACCATTTCTGTTTAAACCTAACTATAACCTCACTGGTAACGTGATCACACAGCAGAGAACTATTCCAGGTGAGGAGAAAATACATATTTGACTATATATCAGTGCTGTGTGCTATGCTTAGTCACTCAGTCATGCCCAACTCTTTGTGACCCAATGGACTGTACCCACGAGGCTCCTCTGCCCATGAGATTCTCCAGGCAAGAATACTGGAGTGGGTTGCCATGCCCTCTTCTAAGGGATCTTCCCAACCCAGGGATGGAACTCAGGTTTCCCACATGGCAGGTGGATTCTGTATCCTCTGAGCCACCAGGATATACAGCTTTTCTGGTAGTTCAGTGGTGAAGTATCCGCCTGCAATGCAGGAGACACAAGCTCAATCCCTGGGTCAGGAGTAGGGCATTGCAACCCACTCCAGTATTCTTGTCTGGAGAATCCCATGGACAGAGGATCCTGGCAGGCTACAGTCCATAGGGTCGCAAAGAGTTAAACACAGCTGAAGTGACTGAGTATGCATGCACACACACGCTAGTGGGATATAATCCAAGGACAAGATAACCTCAGAAACCACTAAAGAAATCTTAGACTGTATTCAATGGTCTTATTGTGGGTAATAATATTGTTGATGCTATTTTGAATCAACTGTACATAAAAGAATGAAACAAAAAATTATAATACTGTCATTAGAGTTTCCAACATCAAAGGAAAAGAGGCACAAATGTAAAAATCAAAGGACTGAGTAAATTGGAAATATCCATATGAACTCAGAATTTGTTTCCGTTTTTCTAAAAAACATCTTCCACCTCTGTCTTTTGTAAAGTCACAGGGCCAGAGACAACCCAGATTACAGGCTGGAAAACCCATTTCCTGCTGAGAGAAACTAGAGCTTCTGAAAAATGCCACGTCTGTGTGTGAGGCAGGAACATGCTGGGAGGGTGTGGGCCAAATCACCAGGAAGCAGGAGGTAACCTCAGGCTCACCCCCTTGGAGGATCCAGTCCTGAAACTTGATAAAGAAATGAAAAGAATCAAGCATCCACTGAGGATAACCAAACAGCTCATGAGTAAATGTTCTTCATTTTTAAAGAATCACGAGCTAATAAATGCAGAAGAAACAACAGGATCAGAAAACTGACCCTGAGTGTGTAAACCCAAGTGAATACAGATCAGCCAAGCTTTTGAGGTATCTGCTGTGACCCTCAGGCACATCGTCTTGGGAAGCCCATAACAACACAGGAACCTCAGAGCCACACGTCCCGGTGAGAAGAGGCCAGCACAGGGGAGAAGCAAAGTGACCAGGGCAGTGTCGTTAACACAGGTGAGAGCTCAGGACCTAGGGCAGGCACAGAAGGCCAGCTCGTTCGGGTGCCTGGGCAGGTCGGGAGAAGCACAGAGTACACCCGCCCCCGGGGCTGAGCGGCCAGCAAGGGCAGGAGCATCAGCAAGGAAAAACAAAACCAAGACACACTTGGCACCCCCACTGAATACGATGTGTGTATGCATCTGGTCTTTTGGGTTTTGTATGCTATGAAGGTCTCATATCTCAGGGGCCTTGCTGGTGGGAAAGGATGCCTCCCGCCTACCAGGGCTGGCTAATTCCTGGAGACAGTAGACAGCTTGTTCCTGTCCCACTGGCAGATCAGAGCCCACACCTTTTCTGCGGACTCTCATACTCCAGCCACTGTCCCCGCCCTGATCACCAGGGTGGGGACCAGGGGCCAGGAGACACCGACAGCCCAGAGCCCTCACCATCCACACTGTCCAGTCCTATGTCTGCTTGTCGCCATGGAAACACCTGTAAAGCCCCGTCCCCCTCTCCCAGCCTCTCTGCCCCCTGGGACCCAGTGGTCCCTCCTCTGGGGGACTGTGATTCATAGAGCATCCTTCTCTGGCCTTAGCACCCCCACCATCACTGTCACCTCTGAAAAAGGAGTCTTTTCTGCCATATCAGTAAACAAGGATGTCACAGCCATCAGAGATTGCAGCCCTCCGTGTGTGAGCCCATGAGCCCTGAGGGAACTCAGGAAGGAAAAGAATACCTGCCATCTAGCAGCCCATCAGACTGAAGCCACTCACTACCGCTAAGCCCAGAGGAAACTCAGGAAATGAAAAACACAGGATACAGCTCCAGATAGCTGAGGGCGTATCAAAGGAATGATTTCACTGAGCCCGGACCTGCATCTTCCCGTACACAGAAAAGCACTAAATTCCTTAACTTGGGTTATCTGTTTTTCTTTAATTAAAAATAATTTTTTGATGATCAGACTATCTGCCCTTTGTTGCAAAACTTCTATATAACCTGGCTCTCTCCTTACCTTCTTGGAGCAGTTCTCTTGGGGTCACTTGAGATACTGCCTCCTAGGCTTGAAGTCCCCAAAATTCCCACCAAACTAAACGTAACTCTCAGCTTCTAGGTTGTGAATATTTTTTAAGTTGACACCTCCATAAATTAAAATCCACAGGCACAACCCAGACATACATCCATCTCATGTGAATCCTGCTGAAAAAAATGAGCTCTGAAGAAGAGACGCATTTGAGACAGCAGGGTGACCAAGCCCAGATCAGGACTCAATTATCTGTTAACTGTGGGCAGCTGTCATAGGGGTGTCAAAGTGGCACCGGCCACAATGTGCTGAACAGAAGAGCCACTCTCCAAGGCTGCAAGGATGTGGCATGCTGATGGGTAGGATCTGGGGGGAAGCTGCAGACCCACTAGACTGGCCGGATGTTAGTTCCTGTCAAAGAGGATTGTGAGTGCCTGGGGGCGGTTATGTTACTGTCTCTAACTTTGTGCATGTGTGAATTTCCTAAAACCTTCGAGGGCAAGGTTTACATCTGACTTGTTCCTGCTGCATCCCCATTACCCAGGACAATTTGGGCACACAGTAGAGACCTGGCAGCTGTTTTCTGAACCTAACTAAGGACACGTGCCTTCTTGGTGACACACAGAGGCACCACATCCCCTTCTGCACCGCACTCCAGGCCCCCTCCAGGCCAGCCTGCCTCGCCCTTCACTGCTCCTCCGCACCGAGGCCTCAAGTCAGCCTTGCTCCCCACATCTCGCTCCTCCCTCTGCCTGGAGCACACCTCCCCACAGAGGGACCTGAGCCACTGCAGCTGCTGAACACAAAGTTTCCTCCAGCAAACAGGGTAGGTGAGTTTCTACAGGTGGCCTGATACAAATAACAGACTCATTAGAGTTCCAAACATCTACTGGTTTTTCAACAAACAATATTTATTCCCTGATAAGGGATAATTAAAGAAATCCAGGTTCATTATCCAGGATGCAGAAAGTTCAGAAAATTAAATGCTATATCTCACAGCTTAGCAACAACCATGGTTACTCTGGGATATTTCATTCTAGACTTTCATTTTCTCTCTGGCACTCATGTAAATGTGTGTATAGTATGTGCACGCACTGTGAAAACTGGGATTCTATTCTACATGCAACTTTATATTCTACTTTGATCACTTAAAATCGTACCCTTGGGTCAGTTTTCCAAGCTGAGCTCAGGTGATGGTCCCATGGCTGCCCCCTCCAGGCTGTGCTCACGATATCTCTTTACATCCTGACCATATCTTGTTCAGCAAAATCCGGGTTTCACAAAACTGGCTCAAGGTCTCCCGGCCTGGGTTGTAACTTCCCTGGCCAAGGTTCTCTGACTCCGTTCTGGGGCTCCAGTCCGCCCCTCACCCCCACCAACAGCAGGTGCACAGGCAGCTTTGCTGAAGGAACACTGTCGAGCAGAGCCGCACCTGGACTCTGAGCACGTGTCAGGCCTGGACGTGGCCAGCTCCATGCGGCCATGGGACCAGCTGTCAGAACAGGAAGGTATGACCCTCTGAAATGACCCAAGGGCAGTTTCCTCAGGAGGAGGAAGAAAGATAGAGATAGGAAGGATGGACAGGAACATACAGCCAAGCAGCTTAGAACTGGGTGGGGAGCTCCACCCTCCGATAGGTTTCCATGGGTCCCTTTCAGAATCATCCAGAGTAACACAAGTAACTGGGAAATAATGCCCTCACTAACACAAGTCATCACCGTCATCCCTCAGGCATTGGCCCCCTTATACTCCTGTCCACGTGCTCCTCCGTGTCGGGTCCTCATGGTCTGGAAAGGCTCCCAAAGCATCTGAGTTCAGGGACAACAAGGACTGGCCAAGCCCAAGGGCTGATGTCCCCAGGGAGAGCCCCCTGGCAGACCCCGCAGACCCCAGGAATGCTTGGATCTAAAGAGGGGAAGCCTCTGCACTCATCCGAGCTCTCTAACCACCCATGATGTGTGCGGGTCAGCTGCCTGGCCCTGGGCACCGGCCTGAATCCAGCGCATCCCCTTCTTGTGCCTGGTAATGGCCACGCTGGGGTCAAGAACAAGCTCTGCTGGAAACAGTCCCTGAAGGATTCCTGGTGTTATGACCAGAGCTGAAGACCACGCTCTCACCTGCCCGTCACCCCGAGGACCAGTCTGCCTGGCCCAGCCGACAAGAGGCCAACATGGACCCAGGCTCATCTCTGTGGCTGGCACACCAGGAACCTTCCCCACTCCCCCACGCCTCCTGGAAGCTGCCAGAGGGGCATCTGCTTTGTCTGGGCAGACCACTTTCCCATGGGAAAAACTGACATCCGGAGATGGGCCCACCCCCAACAGGTGGTGGTGGAGCAAGGCTAAACCCAGGACAGGTGTTTCTCCATAAATTCAAAGGGTGTGGCCAGTTTCCGAGATACACACAGACATCAGAGCAAACACAAATCTAAAAGAGATCCAATAAATGGAGGAAAGGTCAAAAACATAGTGCACATCTGCGGTCGTCAGCCGGGGATCAGGGTAAACAAACCGTCAGCTCCCACAGAGATGCAGACAAACACACTGTGAGTCCGTCTAACCAGCCACCAGGGACCTTCATAAAGGAGGATGCGTTTGCACCCCCAGGGTCGCCACACCTTCCACACAGGGCACTCGGACACAAAACAAGCACATACACAAGGAAAACACGTCCAGGTGCTCCTCAGAACAGGACACAAAGAGTGAAAAATATACTGAAGACACGAAATGTCAATGCACGCACGAACAGAGAAAGAAAGCAATAAATAGGAAGCAAACGAGGCCATTTTAATTGTGAGCTTCCTCACGGTCGGTCACCTCAACAAGGACAAAAGACACAAATTGCTTCTAGAGAAGAAACAATTTCTAGAGAAGATGGAAGCTGCGCTGCATGGTACACGGCAGGTTAGACGCTGCAGATGCAGAGATTAGCAAGCCTGAAGGCGCAGCAGCATAAACTGTCCAAAACGAAATAGAAAAAAAAAAAAAATTTTTTTATAAAGATCATTATCTTGGACTTCCCTGATGGCACAGTGGATAGGAATCCACCTGTCAGTGCAGGGGAGATGGTTCAGTCTCTGGTCCAGGAAGATTCCATATGCCAGAAAGCAACCAAGCCCGAGCCTGTGCTCCAGAGCCCAGGAGCCACCACAACTGAGCCACCTGCCACGGCTACTGAAGCCCACAGACCTTAGGTGTGACCTGTCCCAGGAAGATCTCAAAATCCCAGTGCTCAGCCCACAGCACAGAAAAGGGGGCAGGCATCCTGAGATGTCACCAACTGACCCCCAGCAGTCAAGTTTCAAGTCCAGGTAGTCGTCCCAGAAAAGGGCAGTGCTGGCCTGCTCCAAAGAACTCTCCTTCCACCAAGGTCAGCCCAGGCAACGTCTGACAAGGGACAGAAGGTGCAGGGTGGCCCGCAGGCAGTCCAGACACACGCAGGGCCCCACAACCCAGCCGGCGCCTCCGCCTGCCCAGGGCCCTTCACTGGAGATGCTGAGTGGGTTCATGCAGCCTCTTGCCATCTGCAAAGGCAGCAAGCAGTCTAGTCCCAGGGGAGGAACCAGTGAGGCTAAAACAAGAGCCAAGACCACATCTCCACCAGAGGATCCACCAGGCATGTCCAGGCCCCAGGAGCAACTTCATCAGACGAAGTGGGTGGCTGCACTTACCGTGGCCAGCTCGTCAAACTTCCCGAAGAGCTCGTTGAGGAGTTTCACCA
Source organism: Cephalophus harveyi (assembly GCA_006410635.1). Taxonomy (NCBI): domain Eukaryota; kingdom Metazoa; phylum Chordata; class Mammalia; order Artiodactyla; family Bovidae; genus Cephalophus; species Cephalophus harveyi. The sequence goes on along the minus strand of SJYT01003639.1, from coordinate 152,621 downwards.
GCTCCTGGGCCGTGCACTGTGACGCCAAGCCCGTGAAGCCCACGATGTCTGCAAAGAGGATGCTGCAAGACAGAGAGGTACCAGCTGCCCTCTTCCATGGGCTCAGACAGACGTCACCTGAAACCACAGCCCCCTGCGTATCCCTGCTGGATCCGGGACAAGACTGAGGTTGGGAGAAGCCGGGGGACTCCTCGGTCACAGAGGGAGGAAATGCTGGAGCCACTGAGTTCCTGCTGACTCCTTCCAGGACACTGGGGGGTCAGTGGTGACCCCTCACATGCTGTCTATATACTCGGTGTCCCCCAGACCCAGGGAGCAGCTCAGCATCCACTAGGCCTGCTCCACTTTCCGGGGTGGCCTGGGGATGGGGTCATGGCTGGAGGCAGGTGAGCAAAAGTGACATGTTCTCAAGAAATGAGCAGCCCTCACACCATCTCCCCATCCCTTCCGCCCACAACTGATGCCAGTGACTGAGCCCAGGCCCTGTCAAAGCCCCCCAGGGGTGCTGTGCTGTGGGCAGGGCCGCCCCTCGGTCAGCTACAAGGGTGAAAGCAACATCTCTTTTAGATGCTGGGCACCCACGTACTACAGTACCCGCGTCAGGGTAAACAACACCGTGTCCACCCACAGTACACAGCCAGCAACCTGGATGCTGCAAAGACTTTAAAAGTCTTAAGTAACGAATCAACACAGACGACCAAAGCAGGACAGAGAACCTGTAAAGCAACAGAGAGCTTCCCCTAGCCGTACATTTGGAAAAGGGTGGAGTTCCTGCTGAGTCTTCCAAGCACCTTGATTCCCCACGGGTGTGAGGGATGATGGAGAGGTGGCCAGGGGCCTAGCTCAGAAGAAGCTGCTCCACGGGAACCACGAGGCCTGATCACAGAGTTCCTGGACCAGTACCGGGTGTCACCTCCAAACCACTCACCCCAGGGGAACACCCTCACTCCTGAAGACTCTGTATGGCCAACTTTTGTCACCTTCAGCCAAAAGCACCCTCGGCTATGAGACCTGGGAGATCACTCACATGGGTACTAGAGAGGCTGACGAGACATAAACGTGCATCTCCAGTTTAAATGAAGAAAGTGATGTGTACAGGAATTTGTTCTTTTGACACAGTTGCGTTCATATCTTAATTCCTGATGCCAGATCTTAACTCAGGATTGAATTTTCAATAATACCTCATGTCAGAAAGTGGGGACCCACATAAGAGGCAGAAAGTGAAAACCACACTACAGGCAGAAAGTGGGAACCCACATCTCAGAGAGGCATCTCTCTGATGAGGTCCTCACCCCACCACGTCAACCACGCCCTGCCCAAGTGCAGAGAGCAGCTGCATTCACCCCAGGCCAAGTCTCCTATGCCGTTATAATCCTCCAACTGCAGAAGAGCATCCCCCACTGAGACTGTGAGGAGCTTAAGGATGCAGACCTGACTTGTACATCCCACTGTACCAAACACAGAGCAACAGGAGATACATATCTGTGTTAGAAATGAATGGACGGGTAAAAGCTGTGTCTAGGCTATAGGTGTGTCACTGATACTCAGGAGCTGAGCAAAGGGGCTGCAAGAGCGGGCGGAGACAAACAACAGTTTTCTCCCCTCTGTTTAGTATAAAATTCAGGCTTCTTTATATCTCTGAGGATCCACCGTGTTTTATTCCTTCTCTATAACTACCCAAGCATTCACACGCCCTCCTCTAGCCTCTGGTTTCTCAGGCTCTGCTCATTCACTTAGTTCCATGAACACTGACCGAGCACTGCCCACCTCCACGCTTGGAAAGCCTCCAGTGTTTCCCTGCCTGTTCACCCCCACCACCCTCAGGAAACCTCACCCCTAAAGCACCCAGGTAGCGGATCTCTTACACCCCAGGCCCCTGTCCTCAGGAGCTCAACATCTGGGAAAGAAGGCTCAGAGCAGGGAGGGACAGAGCATAGGGAAGCAATGATACGGTAAGGCTGGAATTCAGCAGGAAGGCACAACACCCACAAGGACGCAGCCAGGCTGGAGCAGGGTCTGGAGCCTATCCAGGGATTGTCCAGACAAACAAGAAAGGAAGGAAGGAGGAAAGGAGGAAGAAAAAAAGGAAGAGGGGATTGATTCAGAAGTACAAATAGTATGTGGAAACTAACATGGGTGAGAAACCATATAGTAACTTATCAAAAGCTGAGAGAGGCAGACTGGCTGGCACACGGACACGAGCAGTGAGCAGCGGGATGCAAGCACCCACGATGAGAGGCTCCTGAGCGTCAGCCCAGGAAAGGCGGGGGGAGACGTGGTGAGACCTTGGGTTCTAGAAGGACTGTCCAGCTCTGCTACTTATGGCAATGTGCTGGGACCTCAGGCAACCTACCCAACACTTTCACATGTCAGTTTTTCCATCTTTAAAATGGGAATAAGACCAGAGTCCAGATGACAGGTCGTGAGGGTTAAACGGGTTAACAAAGCACTTAGAATAACACCTTGCACCTAATAAGAGCTCACCAATTGCTTAGTTACAATAATTTGTAACTTACTCCTTGAAAGAAAAGTTATAACCAACCTAGATAGCATATTGAAAAGCAGAGACATTACTTTGTCAACAAAGGTTCGTCTAGTCAAGGCTATGGTTTTTCCAGTGGTCATGTATGGATGTGAGAGTTGGACTGTGAAGAAGGCTGAGCGCCGAAGAATTGATGCTTTTGAACTGTGGTGTTGGAGAAGACTCTTGAGAGTCCCTTGGACTGCAAGGAGATCCAACCAGTCCATTCTAAAGGAGATCAGCCCTGGGTGTTCTTTGGAAGGAATGATGATAAAGCTGAAATTCCAGTACTTTGGCCACCTCATGGGAAGAGTTGACTCATTGGAAAAGACTCTGATGCTGGGAGGGGTTGGGGTCAGAAGGAGAAGGGGACGACAGAGGATGAGATGGCTGGATGGCATCACCAACTCGATGGACGTGAGTTTGAGTGAACTCCAGGAGTTGGTGATGGACAGGGAAGCCTGGCATGCTGCGATTCATGGGGTCACAAAAAGTCAGACACGACTGAGCAACTGAACTGAATAATTTGTGAGTGTTACAATGTAATAAATACTTATTGAAGGATCTGCATGTTAGGCAGTGCCCTGGATGCTTGGGACTTAGCAGTGAACAAAAAGATTCACACATCACTGCCCTCCAGAAGTTTCCATTCTAGTTGGAAGAGGTGGATGCTCACAGTATGTCAAAGGTGACAAGTGTAACTATGGAGGAACAGGAAGGAGGGAAGACGGGTGTGGAGCTCTGAGTAAGTCGGGTGATATTTGAGTCCTGAAGGGAGGAGAAGGGGAGCCACGAAGACACCAGAGAAAGTTCCCCAGGCAGAGAGAACAGCAGCGGGTGCTGTTGTGATTTTTGCTGGGTATAGAATTCTTATCTTTCTAGTTCAGCTTTTGAATAAGCCATGCCACTGCCTTGTGGTCTCCATGGTTTCTGATGAGAAATCTGCTAGAAACTTTACTAAAGTGCTTCTCTCTTCCTGCTTTCAAGATTTTCTCCATGTCTTTGGCATTTGACAGTTGGATTATGATGCGTGCAGCTGTGGTTCTCTTCGAGTTTATCTTATTTGAGCTTCTCTGAGGTAGTTAAGTGTTCTTCATCAAATCTGGGACATTTGGGGCCATTGCTTTTTTCAATTTTTCTTCTCCTTTTGCTCTTTGCTCAGACTCTCATCATGAGTGTGTTGCTACGTTTGATGGTGTCCCTCAGTTCTCTGTTCATTTTTCTTCATCCTTTTCTTCATTCTGTTTTTCAGACTGGAGAATTTCAAGTGACTTATCTTGAAATTCACTGACTCTTTCTTCAGTCTGCTCAAATCTGCTATTAAGCCTCAGATGAATTTTTCATTTTATCTTTCACGTTTGAAATTTCTATTCAGTTGTTCATTTATATAATTTTTATGTTTTTGTTGGTATTCTTTATTTGATGAGAAATCACTCTCATATTTTCTTTTAGTTCCTTAGACATGGTTTGTGCTTTGAACATATCTAAAATAGCTGATTTTAAAGGTACTATCAAGTTCAATGTCTGGCCTTCCTCTGGGATAGTTTCTATTGACTGCTTTTTAAATCTATTCTTATTTAAGCCATGCATTCTTGATTTTTGCATGTTTCATATATTTTTATTGAAAACTGGATAATATAACACAGCAACTCTGAAAAAACATATCCCCCTCAGGGTTTGTTGCTGTTGCTGCTGCTAAGTCACTTCAGTCGTGTCCGACTCTGTGTGACCCCATAGACGGCAGCCCACCAGGCTCCCCCGTCCCTGGGATTCTCCAGACAAGAACCCTGGAGTGGGTTGCCATTTCCTTCTCCAGTGCATGAAAGTGAAAAGTGAAAGTGAAGTCGCTCAGTCGTGTCCGACTCTTCGCGACCCCATGGACCGCAGCCCACCAGGCTCCTCTGTCCATGGGATTTTCCAGGCAAGAGTACTGGAGTGGGGTGCCATCGCCTTCTCCTTTGTTGCTGTTACTATTTGTTTATACTATTGCTTCTTCAGTAACTTTTCTGAACTAATTCTATAAAGTCTGTATTCTTTGTTACGTGTTGCTACTAAAGTCTTTGCTTCATTAACTTGGTATAGTGCTCAGCTAATAACTAGACAGAAATTTTCTTAGATGTTTGGGGCAAATAAGTCTCTCAATCTTTGACAATGGTGTGTATGTGAATGTTGGGACATGCTTTCAACACTCAGCCAGGCCATACTGGGCTTGGATATAAAAGGATTGTAGAGAGCCTAATGAGATGTCTGTATTTCAGCTATAAAAAGATGTCTCTGAATCCTGATGGAGGGCAGCCAGAAGGGCTATGGTGTAGCTGGCACTATCTGTGACAGGGAGCCTCAGCTTCCTCTCCTGTCTCAGGGCTGTCCTGCCCGCACCAAGCACACTAGCCCACCACAGGACACATGCTTAGTCAATCAGTCGTGTCCAACCCTTTGCGACCCCATGGACTATAGCCCACCAGGCACCTCTGTCCATGGGAATTCTCCAGGCAGGAATACTGGAGTGGATTGCCATTCCCTCCTCCAGGGGATCTTCCCAACACAGGGATCGAACTGGGGTCTCCCACATTGCAGGCGGATTCTTTACCAGCTGAGCCACAAGGGAAGCCCAAGAATACTGGAGTGGGTAGCCTATTCCTTCTCCAGTGGATCTTCCCAACCAGGAATCGAACTGGGGTCTCCCACATTGCATGTGGATTCTTTACCAGCTGAGCCACAAGGGAAGCCCAAGAGTACTGGAGTGGGTAGCCTATCCCTTCTCCAGTGGATCTTCCCAACCCAGGAATCGAACTGGGGTCTCCTGCTTTGCAGGCAGATTCTTTACCAGCTGAGCGATCAGGGAAGCCCATCACAGGACATGGACAGAGATTTTTCAGCAGCAAAGGGGAATAGTATCTTGTCACATCTGTATTACCATTATAGGAGAGGAGGGGAAGAGGAAGGCACTTGGGTGCTCCATGCACATGCCCCCCTCTACCTGCAGCCCCAGAAGACCCCTGATATCTGATGCTTTCCTTGCTGTATGCAGATGCTCTGCCCTGGCAAGGTGTGCCCTGGATTATTGTGGTAGTCTGGTCTTCTCAGCAGGGCATTTTGTCACTAAATTGAGTCCTTCACTTCAGTTCAGTTCAGTCGCTCAGTTGTGTCCGACTCTTTGCGACCCCATGAATTGCAGCACGCCAGGCCTCCCTGTCCAACAGCAACTCCTGGAGTTCACCCAAACTCATGTCCATCGAGTCAGTGATGCCATTGAGCCATCTCATCCTGTCGTCCCCTTCTCCTCTTACCTCCAATCCCTCCCAGTATCAGAGTCTTTTCCAATGAGTCAACTCTTCGCATGAGGTGGCCAAAGTATTGGAGTTTCAGCTTTAGCATCAGTCCTTCCAAAGAAATCCCAGGGCTGATCTCATTTAGAATGGACTGGCTGGATTTCCTTGCAGTCCCAGTAACAAAAGGTAACGTACAAAGTGGAAAGGTCTAGGCAGACATCAGCATCAGCCAATCCTAGACTAGCTTCAGCCCTATCACTCACTGGCCAGGGAGTCCTGCACCAGCTCACTTTGCTGAAGCTCAAGTTCCTCATCTACAAAGTAGAGGGGACAGTGCTCATAGATACCAAAGGCATGATGATATTAAACAGAACCAAGTGGCCTTTCCCGACTGGGCTTGAACGTTGGCCTCACATATCAGGCCTTAATCCCATTTGGCTTCACCATCTTCTGTAGGAAGACAACACTGGTCCTTATCAAGAGACACAACAGTGGGAGTGAGTGCACTCACCAGACAGCCATTAGCCATACCAGCCCACACACAGGGCGCTCGGACCCTGACCAGGATGGGCTGGCAGCAGTGGGCCTTGGCTCATTCCATACAAACAAGCACCAGCTCATGGGGACCCAACCTGCAGCACTCGACACAGACAGAAAGGATTTTCTTATCCTTTTGTGTCCACAGGGGCTCAGTGGGCAGGGAGGCCTGACACTAACACCCAAGAAAACCAGCAAAGACCAGAAGGAGAGAGAGTGCATGGGTCCTTCAAACCATCATTTCCTACCTGACACTTTTATCAAGTATTACTCCCAGACAGGAAACACTGCTATTCTAAGTACCTTTAAAGGCAATGCATGATCTAATATAATAAATTACCTTTTAACAGAATCTTTAAAAACAAATTAGCAAACTTTAGAGTGTCCAGGGAAAGCTGGTTCATTCCAAGGGCTTAGTTTCCTCACCTATAAAATGGGAATAACCATCTCTACCTCCTGGGGCTGCCATGAGATGAACAGAGTAAAAGGAACACCTACCCCAGAGCCCAGCACGAACTAGAACAATGCTCAGTTATTAACATATTTGATACAGGCAAATTCCCAGTCCAACAGCCACTGCCCAAGTCTGGCTAAGGGACAGAGTTCCCATGCTCTCCAGCCAATACAGGAAACAGAAGGTGAAGAGATGAGAAATAGCAACTATAAAATGCATCACCCAAGAAGCCCACCCACACCCATTGTGGGAAGTGCTTCCCTGCTGGGCAAGTGCTCACCTGGGCTCTTGACCCACACCTGCTCCCTCCTTCCCTCAAATTAGGGTCCTCTGCTTATCTCTGCCATCACCACTTCCTCCTCCATCACCTCCACCTTCACCGTGACCTCCCACCTCTACCACTCCCTCCACCATCACTTCCACCTCCACCATCGTCACCCACCTCTGCCATTACCTCCTCCTCCTCCACCATCTCCCACCTCCTGCATCACTTCCCACCTCCGCCATCACCCCTCCCACACCTCCATCACCTCCCACCTCAGCTCCCCAGGCCCATCACAGGGCCAAACCAGTGCCAGCTCTACCTCACGTTGTCATGCCGCTGAATGTAAATCTTGTGGAAAATCCTCTCAGGGGGCTTCAGGAAGTCCTCCTTCATCTCCATGGCAACATTCCGAGGCAGGAGGCTCATGAGCAGCCGCTCCTAGATAGAAGAGACAGGCCCGTGTGACTCAGCAGCTCCTCCCTGTGATTCCTGGACATGCCCAATCCAGTGACCTTGGTGCTAAGGAGCTGCCCTCCACGAGGGGCCCCAGAGCCTCCTCACACACAGCCAGCACGTGGTTCAGCCCCACGGACCCTGCCCAGCCCCAGAGCCTTGGTGGCTTGTGCCCAGGCCTGGACTGTCACCGCACAGGTCACTCGTTCCCAGAGCACTGGGCAAGCTTGCTGGGGCAAGCTCACCATCTGCCCCAGCTCCATTGAGTGGGGGTCACAGGCAGGAGACACCACTGCCTCCAACCAGGCCAGTCCAGCCTCAGGCCCCACACCACTGCCCACCACAGCATCAAGAGGGACCTCAAGGTGGGCTGCCCATGCCCATCGACAGACAGGAGCCCATGTTCCACAGAGATAAGTGACTTTGGATACAATGTGGCATCTTCTCCTGGTCTTGTCTTCTGATTACTCCCAGACCTGCAGGAGTCAAAGGTTCTCCACCCCCAAGAGTACGGACCGAATGCCTGGGCTTATCCACAGCAGCCATGCTGCCCCCAGGGGCTCTGTCACCCTTTCTGGACCTTGGTTTCCTCCTCCAGTCCCCGCTTCTCCTCCTCATGATGGATCCTTCCCTGGCCTCAACCCCACCGGTCACACCGTGTCTGAGAAACCATGTTCTAGAAACCTGGGGCGAAACCCCCACTCCTCCCTTAGTCCCTTTCAGAGCCCTTCCCCAACCACACACACTCTGCTTTGAAAAGAAAATAAAAGTGCAGAATTTAGATCATGCCTGCAATCAAGTAAGACGTCCTACTTACAAAGGTGAACATGGGGCAGGGAGGCGGCAGTAGTCCCCCCTCACTCTCTCTCCAGTGGCACCCCCAACCCGGCTGGGCCCACAGCCCCTGGGCCCTCACTCTGGCCAACGGAGGAGGCTCAGAAGGGGCCACGTGCATTTCTGGCATCTCCGACTTAGACCAGGTGGCCGTGTGCAGTCCCCAGGTCCTGAGACCCTCGGAGACCCCAGGTCTACCCTGCAGTGTGAGACCACATCCCTGCCTGGGAGCAGCCGCTCCCCCACGTGACATCCTCTGGAGGGCAATCACAGCAGCAGCAGTGACAACAGTCACAACCCTAAGAGCACTCCCACCTCCAGGAAACGGCCTCAGGGGCCTGGGGTAGGGGTGTCAGGGCTTCACCCCCTTGGCTCCAGATCACAAAGTTATTTTAAAATGGGAGAATGTAGCTGATGCACAGGAAGAGTCTCCCCAGGTGACACATCCCCACATACACTTCTGAAGATGGAGGCCAGGCCCAGCCCTGCCCGGCACCAGGTGGAGCTGAGTATGTGCACCCAGGCAAACCAGGCCTGGTCTATGTGGGGCGGGGGGACCCACTGTGGCCCCCACACAGCCCCAGGCTGGACAGACCCCCACACTCAGGAGGAATATTGCAAGAGCCCAGCAGTCCATGACATTTTGTGACCAGCCACATGGGGAGAGCCCCCTCCGAGACAGAAGCGCCAGTCTAAGTGAGCATGTGAGGGCAGCCTCGGGGACACAAAGTCCCAGTGCCCAGGGCATGGGAGCTGGTGTGTGACCTGAGTGTAGACAGGACCTGATCAGACCTTCCTTAGCAACAGGGCCTCTGGGGACGAGCCCAAGCACCACCCGTGGGCAGGAGTCTCTGCAGGTGAGCCCGCTGTCCCAGAGAGTACTAGGCAGGGGGCTCACTCGGGCCACCATCAAAGGACCACCTGGAAGCTTCCAGAGATTGTCACTGCCCTGAGGTGCAAGGTGGGAAAACAGAAGCAGCTGGACGACAAGGCAGGCCACCCTGGAAGGGCCCTGGGAACACGCAGAATCCTCTCTGCCGCCCCAGCATCAGGGGCGTCGACAAGCGCAGGCCCCTCAGGCCACCTGCCAGTCTAGGGGCTCAGGGTGCACCCCAGAGCCCCATGCAGGGGGCTCTCAAGGAGGAGAGTCCCAGGGCCTGCAGGACAGCTGCCTTGCCTCCCATCCCGACTCTGCCTCCTCCAGGGCCATTAGTTAAGCTCTGTCTCAATCCCATCCTGTCTATCAGGGTGATAACCACACCAACCTCCTCAGCAGGGTGTTCTGAGAAGGGGACGAACACCTCAGACCCCCGCTGACCCACAGGGGTCCCTATCTTGTATCACACCTCGCACCACCTTCAATGACAGCTCTTCATGGCTTTGCTCTTTGTCTCCTGCATCTTTTAAATCTGTCACCTGCTCTTAGAAAAGCACTCGGGTGTTGCCCAAGTCAAATCAAGCAAGGGAAACTGTCCTCCCTGGTGCCCGCCTCACACCTTCCTTCACCGTCTCACAGCCCCAGAACTGACCGCTCTCCCTGAGTGAGCTGCCGCCTCCCCCTCGGGGGTCCTGCTGAGGAGAGCCCTCCCTTCTCTCGGTCTCTCCATCACCTGAGCTGTCCTGCACGACTTAGAGTTAGAACAAGGAAACCGAGGCAGCCACCAGGAGGGAAGGACTGAAAAGCAGAGACACACTGACCAGCCCAGGACTTCAAGAGGAAATCGGGGGCCGGTATGGAGGGTTAGGCCAGGTGCTACTGCAGCCCAGGGGCGCACACCCAGCGTGGGGTGCCGGGACAGACGGCTGGGTTAGCACTGTCCCAGGATCCCTTCTCCACCACTAGCACCACAATCTAGCCCCTCATTCTCATCAGGGGGCTTGAAAACCTGGAATGAAAACTGTACTGTCCAGCCTCCTCTTCAACTAGATGTGGCCAAGGAGATACGAGCTCAAAGATCAAGGGGAAATTTCTGGAATATTCCCTAAAGACAGTTTGTTCTCCTTCCCTCCTCCTGTTGCTGGGGATACAGTCATGATGGCTGGATCTGTACCGACCATCTTGGTTCAGGATGATGAAAGCTACATGCTAGCAATGGCAGACCATATAACTAGATGGAGACTGGGCTGTGAGGATTGCATGGATCAGATCTGCATCATGGACCATAAAGTGCCAGCCCCGGAATATGTATGTAAGAGAAAAAGAGTTATCTCACTTGCATAAGCCACTGTCATATGAAGTTCCTAACAGCAGGCTCTATTTCCAACCAAGGGCTCAGCATTAACTCCATCCACAAGATTAGTGATAGTGCCTGAAGCCAACGCACATTAATAATCAAGACTTGAAAGTACACAACCTCGCCCACAGGGAGCAAAGCAGCCAGCCATCTGAAAAGATCAAGCGCCCATCCCTGATTAAAAACAAAAAGCAGCAAACAACTTAGCTGGCTGACATCATAAAGATAATACCTGAAATCCACATCCAATTCCAAACCCAGCCCTAAAGCCTCAGGCAGCAATAAACATTACATTAGAAGCAGACAGCTACATGATGAGTTCTAACTAGTGAAATAAGATACAAAGCCAGAAATCAAAGGGACAAATTTATAAATATGAATCATACAAAATATCCCAGCATCCTATGAAGGCTATATAAAAACCTCAATGTTTATCTTGATTATCAAAATGTGACTTAATACATTAACCTTAATAAACATTAGATATTTAAACAACAATTATGAAGACTCTGTTTCTGAAAAGATGGAAAAGCACTTTTTCCTATTCCCCCACTAAGTACACCAAAAATCCTGGACATTACATATAAAACAGTCATCTGAAGGCTCTGAAAGGCAGAGGGAAGGAGGCAGAAACCTCTGTGCGAGGGATGGCCTGCAGGTGAGGGCCTGGACTTTCTTTTTGCCTTACATACCCCAGACTGGGTGCTGGAAGGTAGGTGGCCCAGAAATGTCAACAGGCATAGCACTAAGCTCCAACAAATTTGACCCTCTCTGACTAAAAGATCAGGACAAGGGTAGCCTCATGAGATGGAAACTGCTATATAATAATGGTCCCACTCCAGGCAAACCAGTCCAAAAAATCAGCAAAGCTCCATCCTCCCCAGGCTGGGGTGCCAGAGAAGCCATGCCGGGAACTCTGCCTTTGCTCGCCACCAGCTGGTAACACCCAGGGCACCCCACCAACCCTGCTCCACTGCGTCAGCAGAGCCAAGGGCTTTCCTACTCCTCCCTCCAAGTCAGAAGCCAGAACTCTCTCCCGCACAGCAGTAAGGAGGTACCCCCACCACCGTAAGTCCCAACAGAGGCTCAGTATGGAACCTCGACCTCTACCTCAACAAGGAAGCATTGAGGTGGTGGTCTCCACTTTCCCCTACCAAGTGAAGTCATAGAAAGCTAGCTAAAAGAAAAAGTTCAAACAAGACACAGAGTCTCACACACAATACCCCAGTTGTCCAGGTTCCAATCAGAAATCACTCATCATACAAGGAACCAAAACAATCTCAACAAATGAACAAAGGTTATCAACAGACTCCAACACCAAATGACAATAATCAGAATAGCTAACAAGATTTTAAAGCCGTTATCCTAAGAATGATTCAATGAACGACTACAAATATGCTTGCAAAAGTGAAAAAACAGAAACTCTCAGCAAAGAAATAAAAGATAAAAAAAAGACTCAAATGGAAATTTTAAAACTAAAAAAAAAAAAAACCCTGAAATAAGAAGCTCAACAAATGGAAACATCAGAATGGAAGAGAACAGGGAAAGTTGAGTGAACTTGAAGACAGAACAGTAAAAAATGACCAAACTGAAAAGCAGAAAAAATAGACTGGAAAAATAACAGAAGAGTAGAAACAACCCAGACATCCATCAATAGATGAATGGATTATCAGTGTGGTCCATCCACACAGGAGAAGACTATTCAGCCAAACAAGGCATGAAGCTCTGACCAATGCTACAACACAGATACATCTTGAGAACAATATGCAGGGAAAGACGCCAGACACAAAAGGCCACGTGCTGTAGGATTCCATTTATAAGAAACTTCCTGAGCAGGTAAAAACCACAGAGACAGAACATGGATTAACAGCATCTAGAATAAGGAGTGACCACTAATGGGTGCAGCTTTCTTTTTGGGGTGATCAAAAATTTTCAAAAAACAGATTATTATAATGGTTACACACCCAAAATATCAGAAAAGTCATTTAGTTGTTTTGAATTTTAAATTGAACTTAATAGTATGTAAACTATAGATCAATAGGTTCTTTTTAATTAAAAATAAATAACAACTATGGTGGTTTCTAAAGGCGCTGTGAATGAGCCAGATCTATTTAAAAATCCATCCTATATCACTTAAAAAGAAATTTGCTTTCTCTTGATAAATTTCTTCACACAATAGGAAATCAAAATTGTGAAAGTTTTATTTATCTTGTTAGAATGACAAACTGAGTATACACTTTGCAAACAATTGTATGCACTTTTGGAATTATGACCTAATAACAGCATTTGAGGCATGTCAGGGACTTTGGAGTGGTGACCGCTGCAGTCAGGGCAAGGCCAGTGGTCTCAGGGGTCGGACCTTGCAAGCCCAGGCTTATCAGCCGGGCTGCGGGGAGCAGTAGGGAGGAGGCCCCAAGAAGCAAAGGGGTGGCCTTCAGAGGCCTCTCACTCCCTTCCTTATGCTCCCCAGCTCTGACCGGCGCAGACCTCAGGGTTAGACCCCAGTGGGGAGCTGTGATCACGAGGCCCCCAAGCGGTCTCTGTCCGCTCCCTACCCTCCCTCAGTGAAGCAGGTTGTCCAACTCTGCCCCAGCTCTCTCCAAGCTGAAGGAAGACAGAGCTGCAGTTTACCAACCTGCCTGCCCTGACTGCAATACCTGTGTGCCCCACCCCACCCCCCATCTTCTGAGTGAAAGCCACCTACTGCTCCCCATCTCCCAGCCTCTACCTGGCAAACTCCTACATAACCTTCAAAGCCCCAATCAAATATTTCTGTATTTCTTCCAATGCACACCCCCCACCCTGCCGCCATGTAGCATGCTTCTCAGACCCCCCATCCTCCAGGTGGGCCTCCCCACAGGAGCCAACTGCTGCTGTCTCCCATGCAGTCCCACATTTGGCTGAGACCAGGTTCCCTCCATCCCAGGGTCCCTGGAGCCACAGGCCAAGCATTCAGATGTGTCGGGTCAAGGATGACCACCCCCCACAGAAATTCCAGCTGGGCCTCTCCCAACCCACTTGGCAAAGGGCCTCAGGGCAGACACCAGTCACGAATGCAGGACTAGGGGGTCAGAAGCTGTTCCCCTGTGCGTCTGTCTGACCTGCATTTCTGAGATTCTGGAATTCCGGCTCCGTCCTCCAAAATCATGAGCAAGGTTACCCTGCACTCTCACAAGGAGTTTCTGTCCTATCGATGATCAGCTTGGAACAACGTTTTCCTCAGAAGTTTCTATGACTCAGCTGTAGAACCACTGGGGTCTGGTGATGACTTTGGGGCAAGCTTTTCATTACTGAGTCAATCGTTTTAATGATCATAGGATGTTTCAGGCTTTCTTTTTCTTCTAGAATCAATTTTAGTAACTAACACCTTTCTGGGAATTTGTCCATTTTGTTTAAGTTTTCAAATATTCTGGGGAAAAAAAAAAAAAACTTAAAAACCTCTAAGTACTTTCCTCTTATCTATTTTTAACCCAGCTTTATCTCTGTGGTGTGTGTATTCCCGTCCCTAATCATCTTGTGTCCACTCTTTCTTCTTGGTCAGTCTCTTTAAGGCTTTTCTGTTTCAAAGAACCAACTTTTGTCTGAAACTGAAAGAGACCTATTAAAAAGACCCTTTCACAGCCCTTTGGAATATTTTAACCCCAAACCTCTGTGTGAGCCTTTTCAATGGCTGAGCAGACGTGGGCTATAAAGGGAGAAAGTGGGCCACGGCTGGTTTGGGGGGATTTTGGGCTGTGGCCTCTGCTGTCCTCACTGAGTCACCAGCTACTTTGTGACTCGCCTTATTATCCTTCCCACATCATTTAAATTCTTCAAGCCAGCCCCAGTTCTCAGATTTATAAAACAGAACGAAGTTCTTACATGCTCAACTATGGACACAGAGGCCTAAAATTAAAGATCTAAGAACCTAGAGGAAAGAACCCTTTCAGATCAAGCTCATTCATCTGTTCTGCCAAGACCCTGTAGAGAGGAAAGAACAACCCACCAACTTCTAGAACAAACCCCCACCTGCCTCTAAGTCCTGCTTCCACACCGACCCCCCCAAACCTGCATCTGACCAACTGTCTGGCCTGCTCAAACACATCAGAGGCCCCACGTCACATGCACATGGTCACATGTTCATGCACGTCCTTCCACAGAGTGCAAAGCCCAGCCTCCCTCTCCAGCTCGGCCTCTGCACTCAAGCTCCTCCCCAACTCAGCCTCGTTCAAGGACCCCACCCCTCCAGCCCCAGCACAGTGTCACCCCACCTCCTGCAGAGGCTGATAGGGGCATACCTGCTGTCACACAGGGGTCACTCTGGAGCCAGATACCCCAGTGACCCCTCCAGAACTGGGGTGCACCCCCAGCACTGCCTCCACAAAACTGGCTGCACCCACCAATGTCCCCCCACATGACCCTGGGTGCCACCTGATGGGGTCAGGGCCTGGAGAAGACTCGAGAAGCAGCTATGGAACTGGACTGCTCTGCAACTTGAACTGAGACATGAAAACACAGACAGATGACAAGCCCATATGGTTGGGGCACCCCTCACCTGCAACTCAGGGGGCTGCGGTTTTCACACTGACACAGAGGCATGAGTTGGGCAGAGGTGGCTGGCCACCTGCAGGCTCCCCTGGCTCCCCTGCCCAGGTGGTCCCCGGGCAGGCTTTGATGTACCTAGTGCCCACGGGTGCTTGAGAGCCCCGAAGGGGTGCCTGAGCCCCATGTGAGCTCGAGGGTTTCCCTTCTGCCACCCAAAGAGACAAGGCTCCCTGAGCTAAAAACAGCCAGGCAAACCAGAGGCAGGGAGTAACCTGAGTGCCGGTACAAGGCTGCCCAGGGAGACAGCTGTCCTGTGATACCACCCGCCGGTTCCAATCGGAAACAGAACAAGTCAGGATGCTGCCTCGCCTCCTCGCAGGACCAGCCGGGGAAACTCATGGGGATGACCCATCCTCACTCACTTCCACATTCCATGTGCTCAGCTCTGCAGCAATAGATGAACCACCAAGGAAGATGACTGATACATTGGAAAACAGGAAAGACTGAGTTTTTACACAAAGAAAAGCAGAGCAAGAGGAACAGGCTTGGGCAACACGGGGATCCCTTCAGATGAAGCGCCAGCCTTTCTCTAGTGAGAGGCTTGTGCAAACCCACAGGAAAATCAGAGCAGAGCATGAGCGGGCAAAGGATTAGAACACGCCCTCCACACAGAAATACAAATGGTAAGCACACATGAAGAAGTGGCCACGGCATTAGGAACCGGCATCTGAATAAATGGGAGGAACCACGTTCTAACAGGAAGCAGGGAAATGGGGGAGGGAGGGAAAAAGTGCGTCACAAGCAACAGTGGGAATACACACCGGAACCCCGAACGCTGGGCCCACCCCAGCTTTCCCACCCATGGGACTGGGCAGGCCTGAGAATCTGTATTTCTGACAGGCTCCCTGTGAGGCTGGCTCTGTTGGCCCCAGGATCCCACTCAATCACTGCTCCCCAGAGCCCAGTGTAACTAATTATTACTTATAAAGATAAAATGAAGCACAACATGTTTTGGAAAATGCTCAGGACCCAGGGAGAGAAATAACATCCTATTTGCACTCCTGAGGATATAACCAAAGATATTTCAAGTCTATATGAATAAAGATGCTTATGAAAAATAAACATTTTTTAGGCTCCCTGTGAGGCTGGCTCTGTTGGCCCCAGGATCCCACTCAATCACTGCTCCCCAGAGCCCAGTGTAACTAATTATTACTTATAAAGATAAAATGAAGCACAATATGTTTTGGAAAATGCCCAGGACCCAGGGAGAGAAATAACATCCTATTTGCACTCCTGAGGATATAACCAAAGATATTTCAAGTCTATATGAATAAAGATGCTTATGAAAAATAAACATTTTTTAAAACATAGTATCTAAATGTCAGGTGCCAGACATGCACACAAGAAGCAGCAGCTGTTTTCCATTACCTTTAGAGCACCAGCTGGATACACCTATGGGAAATAAGTCAAAATGCAGAAATAAAATCGTGTATACACCAAAATGACAATGACATGGGGAGAGAACGTGCATAAGCACAAAGACTTGAAAATACGGAGCGTTCAGTTGGGTTGACAGGACTGGGTGACATTTACCATTTTGTAGATTTCCTGCTTAAGAACATCAGGCCTGCTATTAGAACTCAGACGAGTCTCTGAGCCTCCTCTGGGTTTCCTCAACTGTAGGACTGAAAAAATAAACCCTTGCTCTCAGAGCTGCAGAGAAGTGACATATGAACAGCAGCAGAGGCTGGGCTCACAACTGCCCCACGAGAGCAGGAGAGATTGCCTGTGTGTTCCCAGGGCAGGAATGTGGGCATGGAGGGAGAAACACATTTGTAGAACCCCCATGTGCGGCCAGCATCCTCACCACTGACAGGCATGACCCACCCAAGAGAGACAGAAGGTGCATCAAGCATTTGAACATGTTTTAAGGGTGGAAGCTAGGTAGTCTGTAGGAAAGGTGGCAAGAGTAAGAAAAGAAATGAAGACAAAATCAGAGAAAGTAAGTCCAGAGAAAACCATAATTCTAAAAAGTACATGCACCCCAGCGTTCCACTGCAACACTGTTTCCAACAGCCAAGACATGGAAGCAACCTAAGCATCCACAGACAGATGAATGGATAAAGAGGATGTGCTACACTTAGACAATGGAATATTTCTCAGCAATAAAAAAGAATGAAATAACACCATATGTAGCAACATGGATGGACCTAGAGATTATCATCCTAAGCAAAGTAAGCCAGCCAGAGAAAGGCAAATATCAAATGATATAGCTTATATGTGGAATCTTAAATAAAATGATACAAATGAACTTAAAAACAGACTCATAGACAGAGAAAACAAGCTTATGGTTACCAAAGGGGAAAGGGGGGGATGCATAAATTAGGAGTCTGGGATTAACATATACACTACTATATATAAAATAGATAACCAACAAGGACCTACTGTACAGCACAGGGAACTCTATTCTGTAATAATCTCTAAGTGAAAAGAATTTTTTGACAAAATAAAATATATATGTATAACTGAATCACTCTGCTATATACCTGAAACTAACAGAACATTATAAATCAATTGTACTGCAATAAAGACAAATAATATTTTTAATTAGAGAATGTGGGAAAGGAAAACATTTGAAAGGAGATGGAGAAGAGGGAAAACAGGGAATGCAAAGGAAGATTCAGATTCATCCACACAAGAATGGCCCCACATCAATCTTTCCAGCACTTCAGCAGATGTAGTTAATGGGAGAGAACTCTGAAGACTCACTTTTGGGATCTCTTGGACGTGATGAAGGTAAAGACATCAAGTTCAAGGCCCTCTAAGCAACAAAGACTCCCCATTAGTGCTAATGGTGCTGGTCTGGAAAAACATTCAGGGCACAGCCCCAGAAGATACACTCCTTATACTTGAGCATACACAAGTATACACATGTGTGTGCATACATATACACACATCCATATGTGCACATACACACAAATGCACACATATCCACAACCATACACACGTGGACACATGGACACAGACATACAGGCATGCACACAAGATCCACATGAATGCAAATCCACATACGTGGATATACCCACACACTAACATGAGCACATATACGCCTATATACATTTGCACCCATGCCCCACATATCTAATACACATGTGTACAGAAATACAAATCCACACATACATGTGCACACAAAACACACGTGCACACGTGCACACCACATGTGTGCACATTTCCTCACAGACAAGTAGCTCCCACACCCATACACCACTCACAGACAAAGCCACCCACGGATCTACACACGATCCAAATATACATAAGCCACCTACTTCTAAATGATATCCAACTTTTAGTGTAAATACTAGGCATCGTTACAATACCTATAAATGGAAACGTGTACATTTTTAAATGTACAGTCAGTACTTCACGCCTTATATTTACCATAATAATAGCATCTCATTTATAAACCCATCCCATCCATCCCACCCCAGGAAAACAAGCCTCTGCACTTTCATAAAGCCCAGGAGTCTGGGGGCTCCTAGCTGAAGGCCTCGCCCAGAACGCTCAGAGCAGCCTGGTGGTCCCAGGACAGCAGCAGAGGAAACATCACTGCAGGAGTGAGCCCAGGACATGCAGCTGACAGTGGCTGGGGTGGGGGGGACCCAGCCCGGCTCCCTCCAAGCCTTTAGATCACAGGGTACAGTGCCGCTGCCCCCAGGGCTGGCAGGAGCCGGGCAGGGTGCTCTGCGGCCTCGGCCAAGCTCGGCTGTGGGGCTGCCACGGTGATCCCCACTTCCTAACAACTCAGCCCTCCCAGAGGCACCAAGCCCAGCTCTCCTCCACCTCCACTTAAGGCCTGCAAAGGCGGCCGGGCATCTCCTCCATACTCCTGTACCACATATCACCAGCAAGTAAACCAAGGCCACAGATGGCAGTTCTTCTGCCTTCACTCCCACAGTGCCCCCGACAAAGGTCCTCTCTTCCCCAACAGGCCGAGGGAGCTGGCCCATGGAGGCACAGGGGCCAGTGGGGGCCTGAGACCCCTATCCGACTCTCAGGTGAGTCAGGCTGGCCCCACTCCCAGAGCCCTCGGTGTAGAAGACTGTGAGGCTCCATCCCCCGACCCCAGGCCCCCCACGCCCCTCTGGGTGAGGCCCTGGGCACTGACCTGCTTCTCATTCTCGTCCTCCAGCCTCAGCCGGTCCTCAATGCAGTTCCGGGCCTGCAGGAAGGCCTTCCTCTGGGCGCGCTCAGCCAGGATCCTCACGAAGACGCCATACATGTTCACACCGAGGAAGAGCAGAGCATTGGCACCCAGCTGGGGGGGAGAGAACAATGCAGAGGATTGCACCAGGGGCCTGGCTCGGCAGAGGCTCCTCCACGCCCTCCAACCACCAGCCCATGAAATGACCACGCCAGCCAGACCCACGCACCAAGCCAGCCTCATGGGGCCACAAGCCAGGCCTCATCCCGCACCCTCTGAGGGCTCATCTGTCCTATAAGCTTGTCATGTAATGGAATAGTGGGCAAGGATGCAAGGTGCACCCCCTAAAATTCACATGGAAGTCCTGACCCCCAATCCCCCAGAGAGGGGCTATACTTGGAGACAGGGTCTTTCAAGAAGTAATCAAGAGAAAGTGAGGCCATTAGGGCGGCCCTAATCCAACACGGGGAGCCTCCCTGGTGGCTCGATGGTAAAGAATCTGCCTTCAGTGCAGGAGACATGCGTTAAACCCCTGGGTCAGGAAGGTCCCTGGAGGAGGGAATGGCAGCCCACTCCAGTATTCTTGTCTGAGAATCCCATGGACAGAGGAGCCTGGCGGGCTACAGTCTTCCACGGGGTCACAAAACAGTCAGACACAACTTAGTGTCCTAACCCTAACCTTAACCCTAACCCTAACCCTAAGCAATATCCACAACAATCCAACATGACTGGTGTCCCTATAAGAGGAGATGAGGACACAGACACATGCGGAGGGATGGGTGCACAAGGACACAGGGAAGACGGCCATCAACAAGCCAAGGAGAGGCCTCACGAAAGACCGGTCTCCAGAACTCCGAGAAGGAGCGCCTGCTTCTAAGCCGCCCAGTCTGGGCACTTCATTACACCAGCCCAAGGAAACACTACACCTAGAAGTACTGAAGGTGAAGACAGAGTGCTTATTCCCATAAAGGCAGCATGGAAGGCTCTGGAGAAAAGCAGTGAAGGCGAGCTGATTAAAATCAAAAAAGAAAGAATGGCATTTGGGTACAAAGTAAACTTTTGTACGTAGGAAGATGAAGAAAATGCAGCGTCCAGAGCCTCTGATGGCTCCAGTTCTCACTCCACATCAACAGTCAAGAAGCCAGAAAGGGATCCAGCCAGGAAGGACCCTTCCAGGGCAGTTTCTGCCCAGCCTGGGAGTTAAGGCAGGAAGTCTGAGGACCGCAGAGTCTGACCACTTCCTGCTTTCACCTGCCTAATCGCAAGTCCAGTCCAGACTGCCCAGGACTGAGCTCACGGGACTTCATAGGAACCCACGACAGAAACCGCACAGAGTGGCAGGGCTGGGGAAGGATCAAACCCCGTGTCCCCTGCTCAGCCTCCTCAGCTGACCTGTACCTACCTCTCATGGCCACAGGGCCCAGGGCCAGACAGCGTTGCCTCCACGGACCAGCAGAACCCCAGCACATCCCCCTGGAGCCCCCAGGCCACTGAGAAAGGGCGCCCACCCACCTCCCTGTGAGGCTGCAGTGTTTATAAAACCGCTGCAACCACCCACCCCCATGAGAGTCACTGTAAAAGTGGATGATTTTATGTTTGATTAAACTCCAGCATTTCCTGCAGGTTCTGAGTGTCACCAATCCTCATGGATTAAACCGAAATACTCCCCACCCAGGACTGATGTCACACACGACTACACAGGACAAATAAACACAGTGGCAGATGGGACATCAGTCCACCCGCCAGGTCTGACACCTGCCAGAGTCCAGGCAGTGACGGGCAAGGTAGCCCGAACAGGGAGCGTTGAGGGACAAGGACAGGGAGGTCGCAGTTGGCAGTAACATCCATCTAGAAACATAGAAACTGTTCACAGGAGGACACAGGGAGACAGGCCAAGCAACTGGAATCCACAGGACCCCAGCGCCCAGTGATCAACTCCCTAAACCCCCAGCAGGGGAGTGAACCCCCAGCAAACTCAACAGGGACAACTTGTCCACTTACACTTGGCAGAGGATGGACACACACTTACAACTAACAAGGACTGTGTACAAAAGACTCTCCTGCAAATCACCTCCTGGATCCCACCTCTGCCCCACAGAGAGAGGGATGGCCATCCTGAGAGGGGTCTAGGAGAACAGCCGAAAGTCCAATAAAAATGGTGCCTGCCATTACCTAGAACTTCGCTTTGTGACCTGACCATCTCCATGTGACCCTGGACAACTCTATATGACCTGAGCAACCCCACGTGACCCTGATCATTTCCCTGTGACCCTGATCATCTCCACACGATCTCATCATCTCACATGACCCTGAGTATCTCCATGGGACCTGACCATCTCCAGTCAGGTCCGGACATCTCCATGACCTCATCATCTCCCTGTGATCCTGCATGTGACCCTGATCACCCTCACTGTGACCCTGAACACCTGCAAATCTGAGTGCCCCCCTCGCTGGAGCATCATGCTTTAACCGGGTGCAGGCCTGGAACACATGTGCTTCTCCAAGGCCAGCGCGAGTCAGTCTCAGGCCCGGTGGCCAGCACTGGTGCACCCAGGGCAGCTGCACTGGGCCCCCGTTCCAGACAGTGTTTTCTGTGTCTAAAGGACCACCTGCTATATTCTGGGACCAGTTCATGCCAGTCTGTTGATGAACAGACTGGTGGCACCAGGAAGACCAGCGTATATGAAACAACACATTGCACATTGGTAGAATCAATACTTGGTCTTCCCAAGTGGCACTAGTGGTAAAGAATCCACCTACCAATGCGGGAGACATAAGAGACATAGGTTCGATCCCTGGGTCAGGAAGATCCCCTGAAGGGGACAACCTTCAGGGTTGTGCATGGCACAAGTGCACGGCAACCTACTCCATTCTCTTGCCTGGAGAATCCAATGGACAGAGAAGCCTGGTGGGCTACTGTCCATAGGGCCGCAAAGAGTCGGACATGACTGAAGCGACTTAGCAGGCAGGCAGGCAGAATCAATATTTAAACACATACTAAGTGTGTTTAAAACACTCACAGGTACAGTGCTGGACAGGTTTCTAAAAATTTAAACAACAGTGAGTCTTTGCACAAAACACTCATCTCCCAGTAGACCCTTAATCATTCATGACTTCTACACGCTGTCCTAGCCTCGATTTAAGGTTCTGAACATGGAGACAAGATAACACCCAGGATGCCTCTTCTGAGGTGCTGTCCAGCCCAGCACCCCTGCAGTGAAGCCTTCAGCGCAGTGACAGTTCACCTCCTGTTTCTCAGGTTGACTCCCCGGTCCGTGGGTTCCAGTCGACTCGTGTCCCACGTGCTTCGCCGTCCGGTGTAGACTCGGACCTAGACAGGGCTTTTCAGGTGGCCTGTGGCAGAAATAGGGGAAAGTGGAGGTCCCCAGTAAGGTCTGGGCCAATGGGCAGAAGGGATGGCAGAGGCTGAGCAATCTGGTCAAGGAAAAAATCAGTAGCAGATTGGGGTGAGCTGGGTCACCTTGTCACCCCCTCTACACCCACCTTCCTCCTGGAAGACAGGGCTTTTCAGGTGGCCTGTGGCAGAAATAGGGGAAAGTGGAGGTCCCCAGTAAGGTCTGGGCCAATGGGCAGAAGGGATGGCAGAGGCTGAGCAATCTGGTCAAGGAAAAAATCAGTAGCAGATTGGGGTGAGCTGGGTCACCTTGTCACCCCCTCTACACCCACCTTCCTCACACGTTCCCTTTACTTTGTGGCCACAGTGATCCCCCAGGGACACCAAGGCCCAGCTGGATGCACCTGGCTGCCCTGTCAACACCATCTGAGCCACTCACACAAAGAAGAGCCCCCTGGCCTGCCCCACAGCTGGAGTCTAGCAGGCAGAGTGGAGCAGAAATAGGGGGTCTCCCCTGCCCAATGCTCTGCATTCACATTCACAAACCTGCCGATCTTCCCCCAGGAAATCAAAGGAGGAGGCCGTCCACATGATCCTAAAGCCCCCAGCACACCTGCCTCCCTGCCCCAATTCCCACACCCCACGATCAGGAACCAAGGTGACAAGAGGCCCAGGTCCTGCCCCCAGGGCACAGAGAAGTTTCAAGACTGGCTACCTAATCAATGACCAGGGAGGAGGGTGACAAGGCAGAGAGAAGCCCAGAGGTCACCTGCTGGCAGGTGTGGCCTGAAGGGGGCGCTGGTGCACACTGGCAGCGGTAGGAGCGGTGACGGGGAGCCAGGCTGAGGCTTCTGAGCTTGGGGAAGGGCCCGTGCTGGGGTGAAGGCTGAGTACCACACGGCCCGGAGCACGCCTCCTGGGAATGACAGGTCCTTGCCACCCCCAGCAGCATCCTCACTCTACAGACACAGGGGCCCTGAGGAAGGGCAGGGCCCCCAGCTGCCCCACCACCCGGGCTCCCTGTAACTGCCCTCTCCTGACCTCAGGGCACCTCCCCCACATACCTGGCCTCAGCATCCAGGCCCCCCAGGACCCCCTGCAACCCACGCACCCCTGGATGCCTGGGCCCTGCCAGGAACCCCATCTGCACCTTTCTCACCCCTGGAAGGCTTGCCCTTAGAGCTCTGTTCTTCTCCAGCTGAAACTCCATGACCCAGCAGGACACTTTTCTGCCCCTCACACTCTGGAAACGCCAGGCTGGTCAAATACAGCTCCACACGCACCGCTGGAGGAAACGCCTGGGCCTGCCCACCCGGCCATCTCCTAGGAGTGAGTGCACCACCCCACACCAGCAGCCCAGAGAGCTTCTCCATCCCAATCCTCACCCATTCCTCCTCCCCCGGGGCCCTCTCTCTGCCCGGCCCAGCCACTCCCACTGCCCATGCCCCCAGGGTCCCCTCTACTCTCCAGCTGGGACCTACTGCTCTCAAACTCATGATTACTTCTTTCTCCTGAAAATGGGACTCCTCTTCTTCTCCTGGGCCTGCCCAGTTTTCTCCCCTTTCAGCAAAACTCTTGGAAAGGCCCCGTGGAGTTCCAGCCTCCATCCCTTCTGCAGCTGTCCTGGGTGGTCTGTGACCAGGTCAGGACCACCCTCACATCCCAAACCCAGGCTCAGGTCCCAGGGTCCAGCCCACCCTGCTCAGGCCGTGAGTTCCCCTCCATGGACACCCTCCCCAGAATCCTCTGGTCCAAGCCTCACATCTGGACCCTTCTCTACCCCAAACTCCACCCCTGTGGTATCTCAGGCACACTTCACTTGGGAGCCCATCCCTGTGCCAAAGACCCCCAAACTGACACCTTCAGCTTGGCATAGCCAGCCGTCCCCCTCCCCATCCATGCGTGTCTCCTGCTGGGTGTCTGTTCAAGCCTGCTTGGGACAGGCCCTGGTGGCACCCAGTGCTCACCCCAGCAGCCTCTCCCACCTCAGTTGATCCAGGCCCCTGGAAACCTCTCAGGCCACAGCCCTTTTCCACCACCAGCAAATCCTACCAGCTCTGTCTCCAACACAGGGGCCCCTGACTGCCCTCCCTGCCATCCGCTGCTTGGTTGCCAAGCTGCCTCCTAACAAAAGCCTGTGCCCCTCCTGGCCCTTGAGGCTCCCTGACTGCCCTCCCTGCCATCCGCTGCTTGGTTGCCAAGCTGCCTCCTAACCCAAGCCTGTGCCCCTCCTGGCCCTTGAGGCTCCTGGACGGTCCTCTGTTCTCAGTCCCTAGTCCTGAGTCTCCCTGGGCCCAAAACTCTCTGTGGCTCGTGCCCTACAGCCTGTCCTCTTTGTGTACGCCTGGCCTGGCCCACTTTGCTTGGGGCCTCTGTTCTGCATTGCTGGGCAGGACCCGCTTCCCACACAGTGCCTGACGCACTCCTGACCTGCAGGGGCCCCACTCAAATGTCACCTTATCAAAACCACTCACCTGACCCCTGGCTACAAGTGCACACACTTCCACCTCGGCTTCTGGATTCTCCTGCTGACCGTTTCTATTTCTTTCCCTCTGTTGCTTTTAGCAGTTACTGTCTTCCAATACATTATGTTATTAGCTCATTTGTCACCTCCCCTGTCTGCTGCTGCCTCTCAAGGGGCCTCAGTCTGTCAGGTCCGCGACAGATCTGGGCACCTCTCATAATACAGCAGGTGCTCCGGTGTTTGTTGAATGAGTGACTGAGGGCATGTGGGTGGGGAGGTGGCCTGGCCCTGGCACAGCCTAGGAAAGGGGCGGAGGGAGGTGCAGAGAGACAGCTGCACTGCCAGGGGCACTGCCCAACCTCTCTCCAGGTTGCCTCAGACAAGACCTGATAAGACTGCAGCCCGATTCTCGCATCTGCCATGAGTGACTGAGGGCATGTGGGTGGGGAGGTGGCCTGGCCCTGGCACAGCCCAGGAAAGGGGCGGAGGGAGGTGCAGAGAGACAGCTGCACTGCCAGGGGCACTGCCCAACCTCTCTCCAGGTTGCCTCAGACAAGACCTGATAAGACTGCAGCCCGACTCTCGCATCTGCCATCAGACGGGCAGTGGGGAGGGATCCCAGCGTTTCCACGACCGACAGAGGCACATAAGAGGCAAGGCATCAGTGTCTCCCAGTGTCTGGAGGGACGTGGCTTCTGAGGCATGCTGAGCTGCTGGGAGCCGGGCATGGTGGGGCGGGCTGGGGTGGGGAGACACAGTTCACAGAAGTGTGCGCACAGGGACTGGGTCACACACCGCCTCTAGCCACACAGAGGCTCTCACCTCACTGCTCATTTCTGACCCTTGAACAAACTGGACTTCAGGAATGGATCCCACTGCACAGGGTCCTCCAGGGACATGGTGAGGGCCCAGGAAACACTTGTGATTCCTGCAGATAAAGACCTGCTTTACAATAAAGTAGCAGAGATATTTCCAAATCCTTAGACTACGCCAGTGACTCCCCAAATGTGCTCACTGAGCTTTTCATCCATAGAGCAGGATGAGTGTGTTTGGAAAAGCAGCCATCTTGCAAAACAAGTTCAAAAAGCACACATTTCAGATCCCTTTGGCCACGGATAATTCAGAAGGCAACACACTCCTTTAACATGACAGCGTTTCTCACATAAGGAAACCAGGCAAAGGCACCAAGAAAAACACACTCTTTCAGAGAAGGTCATCACTCAGCACAGCACTCCAGCACGAGGCTTTCAGTGAGCACCCTGCGCCCTGACCACCAACGCTTGCAACCCAGTTCTCCCAGCAGCAGTGGACAGAGAGTCCCAGAGCAGACACCTCGCTCAGATGCTCAGATGCGGCATGAAGCTGCCAGTGCAGATGCAGGAGGCACCCAGGCTGCAGTCTCCCAGGAGCTCGTCGGGCAGCTGCTGATAAGGGCGGTAGGGGGACGCTGCATGGGATGACAGGTCACGCAGGAGGGCTGACCACAGGGCCAGGGTCCCAGGCCCAGCCCAGGTTGGAGCAGCCAGGCCCTTCTGTAGCTGGCCATCCTCCTTGTTCAGAGTGTGGCATCTGACGTCCAGCCTGGGCACGTGGTGCCTTGGGCCCCAGACGAGCGGCTGAATGAGCAGTAAGGCCCATCCACCCACTGGAGGAAGCTGTGCTCCTGAAGGTCAGGGTCTACTTCAGCACAGGGAAAGCTGAGCTCTGGTAGAGCTACTCTGTACTTCAGAGTCAAAACACAAAGCCACCCTCAGATTGGGAATGTGGCCCTGGGGAGGCCTTCCCCTCTGAGAGCGTGGACGGCAAGAGGGGGCACCCAGCTGTCCAGAGCTCCTGAGGCCTCACGGATGGGAGTCCCATCCCCAGGATCCCTAACTGGCATCCTGTCCCCTTGCACCCAGGTTACTCATCAGGGCAAGCGACCTGTTCCCCTACACTCGAGTCCCTCAGTGGGCATCCTGGATCCCTCACCGGGACATCTCACCTGGGCACCCCTCACCTGGGCACCCCTCACCTGGGCACCCCTCAGGAGCATAGCAGGACACCCTGGTCTGGGCCTGTAGCAGCCCCACTGCCCACAGGATTACTATGGACCATGACCCCTGGCCTGCCCCCTCTCAGCTACACTGCCCATTTCAGCAAGTGCCCCTGACTCCAGACCTACACACACAGCAGCCCCGCTCTCCATCCCTGCGCACGGACTGTGGGCCCTCAGACCACACACCCTACACCAAGCCTGGCACAAGGCGGGTGTTCGATTCTGGAAGAACAGTGGGTGGCCTCAAACCCAGGGACCCAGACTCTGTAGGTCTGGGGTGGGACCTGGGCCTCTGGATGCTACCAATACGTACACCCGCACACATGAACACACTCACATTCCTGTACAGGAGGACGCACACACAGGTGTACACACAGGCAACTACATGCCCACACAGATGCACACACATTACACATGTGCACTCACTTGTGCCCACATTCATGCACACATGCGCACACACAAGCCCCACCCCCAGAGCTGCGTCCATGCTCTGCACAGCCCCACCCAGAGAGCCAGGAGTCAAGAAGCTCTCCCTCGGCTGGAGGCAAAGTGAACACCGGCAGCTCGGGTATCAAAGCAGATCCGGCTACCCTCCAATCCAGGAAGGCAGGGTTGGGAGCTGCAGGGGAAAAAGCAGGACCTAGGGAGGACGAGGACAGGAGGGACACAGACGCAGCAGGGAGGGGCAGCCTGCCCTGGGGCAGTGAAGGCAGTGTCATTCTCACGCCACGCCCCACACACGGACGTGTGCACAAGGAAGCCCAGCCTGCCCTGCCGAGACTCACAGAGCAGACAGAGGGGAGAGGGCCCCAGACAGCTGCGGATCCTGGTCCTTATCACCCCCTGGCTCTCAGGCCCACATGCATGGCCTCCCTCACCCAGCCTCCCCATCTGGGTGCAGCCTGGGGCCTGGTCTCACTCCAAGGGCTGGCCTCTGAGGTCACGGGGCTGGAGGGCCCCAGACCCCATTTTCCTCGGGGAAAACACATCTACCCAGGAAACAGGAAAAATAATCAGTGCAGTGTGTGAGCGTGTGCCTGTATGCGAGTCTGCATGTGGGTGCATGCATTCCTGTGTGAGTGTGCAAGGGTGTGTGTCTGTGTGTTTGAGTGCTCATGTATGAGTGCATTACAGGAAATGGCTTCCACCTCACTGAGTGCCAGCCCCACGCTGTGGGGATGGCACAGTCCCCAGGGGCCACCTGTGCCTACACAACCACAGGCATGACCTCGGAGGAAAGGGAGGCACAGGGTAAGGGCCCTGCCCTCAGCTACACAGCTTGGAGCGGAGCCCTTGGGTGCAGGGAGTTCCCACTCCACCCACTCTGCAAGCCCACCCACCACCATCTGAGTCAGGAAATGGCCCAAGGACATTTCTGGGCTTCAAGTTTGCAACACAGAGCAGTTGGCCCATCAACCTGGCCCTCTGGACATCAGAGATGTGAGGGGAGAAGGGTAGCACCCCAGAACCACTGGGAGGGAGCTCATGGAAAGGGCAGTGGGTGGGGACATTTCCCCACAGGACCCGCTTAAGGAAGGCCTCAAAACATTCTGTGTGGCCCAAACCCCAGGGCCTCCCCCGCACCTGCCCTTTCCTCCACACCCGTCTCGCCCACCCCAGTGATCAGCTCGTTCCCTCAGCCAGCTGCCTGCAGCCCCAGAACCCAGCAGCCTCTTGGCCTCATCTGTCCGGGACCTTGGAGTGTTCTGTTCCCAGGAGCAGGCCTGAGCCCTCCCTCTGCCTTGTCCCCTTTATTCTTCCCCGAAGGTCACACACACTCCCCCCAGCATAGATTGCAGTTCCAGTGGTTGATCGGGGTCCCCGAAGACCAACTTCCTGGAGGGTGCCCTTTCCTCCACACCCGTCTCGCCCACCCCAGTGATCAGCTCGTTCCCTCAGCCAGCTGCCTGCAGCCCCAGAACCCAGCAGCCTCTTGGCCTCATCTGTCCGGGACCTTGGAGTGTTCTGTTCCCAGGAGCAGGCCTGAGCCCTCCCTCTGCCTTGTCCCCTTTATTCTTCCCCGAAGGTCACACACACTCCCCCCAGCATAGATTGCAGTTCCAGTGGTTGATCGGGGTCCCCGAAGACCAACTTCCTGGAGGGCAGGCGGTCCTGTCCCCTGGCTCAGCATCTGGCACCCAAGTGTGGACCCAGAATTATCTAGAGAAGGTGCCACAACCCGAGAAGCTGCAGAGGCTTCACAGCTGTGTCTGCTCCAGTGGTCCCCAGGCCCTCTGCTGAGTCCACCCAGGGGGCCAGACTCCAGCATATGGACAGTCTGGGGATCCATGGCAGCAGAGGAAAGCCCAGGACTGCCCGGAGGGGGAGCAGATGGGAACCCTCACTCTGGTGCAGGATGGTCTCCCCACCCGGGCCCTACCTCCCTAGTACCCGCTGCCCTGGTGTCGGCAACTCTAGGTGCTTCTTACTGTGGGAGCTGGCTGCTGAGCGAGAGGATGACACAGCTGTGATGGAAACAGACCAGGTTTAGGGCGGAAACCGCCCATCAGACAAGAGAGCTGGGAGCCCAGGTTCCAAGGACTCAGGAGTTTCTTGAACTTGAACCTGCAGGCCTAGAAGAGGCACTAGAATCTGCCTAGGCTGAAAGGTGCAGGGGATGGGAAGCCAGTGCTGTGCCCTGCCCAGCAGCCAGAGGCCTGGGGGAGGAGTGTCCAGCCCAGGACAAGCCTGTGCCAGGGGAGCCGCCTCCTCCCTCCCTGCTTGGCTCAGCCAAGGCAGGTGAACAAACAGGTGACAGATCCAGTCAGGGTGGGCGTGGGGGGACAGGGAGGTACTGGTGGTGATGGTCAGGAGGCTGGTTAGGGGAGCAGGAAGAGGGGCCCCACCTGGGAAAGAGTCCAGCCAGAGGAGAAGGGGCAACGCTGGGCTGAGAGGCCAGCTGTGCGGCAGGGCTGCACAGGCGGTCAGGAGAGGGTCCGGTGCAGGAAGTGCGGACAGTCTGCAGAGGACCGGAGGGGAAGAGGGATTCCCTGGTGGCTCAGTGGTAAAGAATCCGCCTGCCAATGCAGGAGACATGAGTTCGATCCTTGGACTGGGAAGATTCCCTGGAGAAGAAAATGGCAACCCACTCCAGTATTCTTGCCTGGGAAATCCCATGGACAGGGGAGCCTGGTGGGCTACAGTCCATGGGGTCGCAAAGAGTCAGACACAACTTAATAACTAAACAAAGAGGGGAAGAGGGCCAGCCAGTGGGGCAGAGGAGGATTGGGGTGGGGGGGCACCTGAGGAGAGGCTAGGCTGAGGGAGGGACACAGGTCCTGACAGATGCCCCAGAGGCCTGCCTTGAAGGAGGAGTAGGAGACACAGGGGCAAGGGGCATGGGCTGCCAAAGCCCGTGTGGCAGCCAGCACCGCCAGCACGCACCGAGGTTCTGAGCGGTTACGTGGCTCCACCGTCCAGCACTCCGAGCTCCTCAAGAGCTCAGGCCACACTACAAGGTGGGGGGTGGAGGGGGTGGGCTGGGGATGGAAATCTGGCCAGCTCCCACTTCCCCAGGACAGCCATGATTTCTGTTACCGTTCCTGGTTCAGGCACTAAACATATTTCCTTTCCTTTCCTGCAAATTGTACCCTGCAGTGGACCCTCACTGTTCCCCTTCTGAAAAACACAGCAGCCCTGTCCCACCCGCTGAGAAGCGCACCTCTGGGAGCTGTGAGCAGAGGGGCAGCACAAGGAGGAAGCTGGGGCTCTGCCTCCTGCTCCTGCCACAGGCAAGGCGCCTGGGGGGCAGGGCAGGCACCATGAGCCACGACCCTTCTCCAGAGACACCCATCCTCCCCCACCACCACTCCCCGGCAACGACCTTCGGCAGTGACCTTCACAGGCACTCCCCTGACTCTACTTCCCCGCCCTGTACCTGAGCACAGCCACCTCCAGCATGTAAGTCAGCAAGGGACACATCTGGCATTGCCAGCTTCCCTCTTTCCCCCACCCTCGAAAGCCCAGGACTCTGCAGCCTGCCCACCGCTGCTGGCTCCGAGCAGGCCTCTGGTATTCTTGCATGGGATGCCTTCAGTTCTGACATGTTGCCCAGTTAAATAAAAAGTAACTGTGCTGAGGTACAACCACTGGGCCTTGAAAGCAAGGGACACAGAAGGGACTCCATTCGGTCTATATTTATGGGGCCCAGCCTTGGTCCTGGGCCAGAGGGGAGTAAGGCCATTTCCCTTAAACTCTTTCTGCCTCAGTGGAAAGCAGTAACAGGCACACCTTCCTGAGAAAGGGAAGAGCACCAACCCCCCAAATTTCAGCTGTGCAGTCACATGTCTGGCTTTGTGCGTGTTCTCCTCTGCCTCCCAGCATCTGGAATAGCCTGGGCGCTTCAGAGCCCCAAAGCACACCAGGGCAGCCCAGGACTGATGCAGGAAAGCTCTGGAACCCCTCTATGGAGGGCCAGAGGAGCCCATACTTTAACCCAGGTCTCAGGCCCCAGCACAGGCTGCGTATCTGCAGCAAAGATGGCATCCCAGCACAGACTGGCTCATCCATCCAGCCCTTCTGCCTCCTTTCTGCCTCTGCCCTGTGTCCTGCAGGGCTCCTGCCTGTCCTGGGTTCCGTCCTGCAGGAATGGCATTGCCAGCAGGTGAGTGCACCACAGGAGGGCAGGGAGGCGTAAGCATGACTAGCAACCAACACGCTTCACAAATGTGGGTGCCATCTTCTCCACCAGTCTCAAGCACCAAGTTGCAGAGCTCATTAAGGACAGATTTCACAGACTCCCAGAATGTTCTCATTGGAAGGAAGAATCCCTGGGACACCATGCGGTCTGATCACCGCATGTTTCTCCGCATCCATCTCCATCTGTCCGTCAATATCACCACCACCTGTACAGACTGGTGGACTTGAATACCAACATTCTAAAGAAGCCACAACAATTCAGAAGTGGCACAAGATTCTGAATATGTGTTTTTCCAATGTGAACTTTTTTCACTTTCACCACAGCCCTGAAGGTGAGCTGTGATGCCCCGTAAGACAGGATAGGAAACTGAGCCTCAGTAAGGGAAG
This sequence comes from Cephalophus harveyi, assembly GCA_006410635.1. Classification (NCBI taxonomy): domain Eukaryota; kingdom Metazoa; phylum Chordata; class Mammalia; order Artiodactyla; family Bovidae; genus Cephalophus; species Cephalophus harveyi. The sequence continues at coordinate 120,444 of SJYT01003639.1, read as the reverse complement.
GGTCTGCTTAGCCCATGGAGTCACAGCCGTTAGCCAACTGAAACCCAGGTGTCTGCTCCCTAAGAATTCACCTAAGTCCAGGATGGGCTCCCTTCCTCCCTAGAATACAGGAGCTCATCTTATCCTGGGGGAAGGGTGGAGTTCTGAATGCCTGGGGCACCTTTACAGGCTCTCCCTGCACTGCCCACCCCCCCGCCAATCCCTTAATCTTTTAATTCTCTAAAAGGAATATCTACAGGCTACCTAGAACATTGGTGATTATAAAAGGAGACAATAGTACAGCCTTTCAGTGAAGCGGTTGCCTGAACCCCTGGGGGCACCAGAACTCAGCCGGGGCCTGTCCAGGCAGCTTAGGGCCCCTCTCACCTGAAGCTGACCTGGCCACTGAGCCACCCTCCCTGTCCAGATAGACAGGTGGTCCTTGCTGGGGGGAGCTGGCTGGGAGGAGGAGGGGAGCAAACACAACACATAGTAGGGTTGTGGGGGCAAAGATACAGGAGTGCCCCCTGAGAAGGTCAAACAAGCCCCACTCAAAGCCTAAGGATGCAAGGTGGTGGGGGGGGCGGGGGCAGCTGGAGAATGGAGCCCTCCCCGCTCCACTCCTGCCTTCCTCTCCCTGGGGGCAGTCAGCCCCCTGGCCCTTTTCCCTGTTTTCTGCCTGTATCTCGGCCTCCTCTCAGTCTCTGGCCTTCTCCCCTACTTCTCCTCCTCTGTTCCCCCCACCCCACCAGCCCCTCTCAGCCCTCCCCGCCTCCACAGCCCCTACCACACACTGGCCTCTCTGAGCCCTGAAATGTCACTCCTGGGGGTCCCATGGCCCCTCTAACCCTGTGCATTCTGGGCATCACCGTCTGGGGGCACCTCCTTTGGTCCTTGGGTGGGGGAGCCTTGGTGGAGCCCTGGAACCAGTTATCTGACTCTCATCACTCCCCCCAGCCCCAGTTGCTCTTCCCAAAGCCAGCTCTGTCTGGCTGCCCTTCCTCACCCCTGTCTCCTCACATCCCCCTTTTTCTCTTTAGATGGGCTCCCCCAACACATCAGATTCCCACCATGCTCCCGCCAAAATAAGGCCAGAGGGAGAAACAAAACCCTCCCTCTGGGCCCTCCAAGACTAGGTGGGATGGGCTGGGCTGCACGGAAAAGCACCTGCCTAAGACCTCCGGGGTCCTTGGGCTGGGGAGGAGCCCCTAGGAAGCAGTCAGCATGGAGTCCTCACCACGCTCTTGCCCCTGGGGAAAAAGAGCGACAAAGTTCAGGCGCTGCGAGCNCTCCAAGACTAGGTGGGATGGGCTGGGCTGCACGGAAAAGCACCTGCCTAAGACCTCCGGGGTCCTTGGGCTGGGGAGGAGCCCCTAGGAAGCAGTCAGCATGGAGTCCTCACCACGCTCTTGCCCCTGGGGAAAAAGAGCGACAAAGTTCAGGCGCTGCGAGCCTGGATCCCGGCTGAGGCAGAGCAGGTCGAGAGGGACCAGAGAGAGCCCTGTGCGACCTTGGCAAACCCTGTCCTTCAGGACCCTAAACGGATCCACAAATGGGAGCCAGGGTGGCTGGAGGGGGCCAAGGTCCTTACCCGCTTCCCACAGCCCCCATGACGGCAGGGTTGGGAGGGAGACTCTGCGAACCTAGCACGCGCGCCGCGCTCCAGGCGCCAGCGAGAGGAGCCCCGGGCTGAGCGCACAGCCCGCAGCAATCCTGCTTGCCGAGGCCGTCTCCTCATACCTATTTTTTGTCCATCCTGTGGGGATGGATGCAGCCAGACAGCGTCGGACCAGAGCTCTGGCCTCACCGGCCGCTCACCAGCTGTGTGACCTTGGGCCAATCCTTGCCCTCTCCACGCCCGCTAGTTTCGGGTCTCCACACTCCACACCCAGGAGCGCTTGTGGACTGTAACTCGGGGAAGAGTCCGGCCCCAGGGTGCCAGCCCTCAATGTGTCCCCAATTCCCTGAGTGACCTTGAACGTCCCCCTTCCAATTCGGGGTCTCAGTTTCTCCACCTGCCCAGTCGGTAGATTCGCACCCTTCTCCCCGCGTTCCCAGTCCCTCCCGAGAGCAGGTGTGTCCCAGACCAGATCGAGGGCGCGCGGCGACACTTACCGTTCTCCAGAGACGTGGGCGCTTGGCGGGGACCAACGTAGCCGTGACCAGCAAGTGCGAGGCGGCCACCACGAGCCCGAAGCCGATGGCCAGCAGGCTGCGCACGGGCAGCAGGGCATAGGACACGAAGGTGACCAAAAGGAGCTGCCAGACTCCCTGATCGGCTGTCGCCGGCACCGCTGCCGCCCCGGCGTGGGCACCGGCGGGGCCGCCGAGCGCGAAGGGACAACACAGCAGAGCGAAGGTGAGGCTGAAGAGCAGCGCGAGCTGGCCGACCTGCTGCAGCTGGGGCACCTGCAGCGAGCGGACGTTGGTGACCACGAGCAGCGCCAGGAAGAGCACGCAGTGCACGGGGTGCGAGCCCTTGGCCAGGCCGGGCGCGGGCCCCGGCGCGCCCAGCAGCTCGGCCAGGGCCAGCGCGCCCGCCAGCAGGCTGAGCACGGCCAGCGCCTTCAGCGTCGCCGCCTGCTCCAGCCGCAGCGTGTAGCCGCGGAACAGCGCCTCCAGCTCGGGGCACGCGAACTCCTCATCGCACGCCCGCAGCCCGCGCCGGCCGCCCGGCCCCGCCGCCCGCTCGGCGCCCCCAGACTCGCCCGCGCCGCCTCCGCCTCCGCCGCCGCCTCGGCCGCGCGGCGCCCCCGCCATCCCAGCGCCATGCAGCGTGCGCGGCGGGCCGAGTTGGGGCGCCGGCTGCCCCGCGCGCGCGCCCCGAGCGCGTCCCCTCCCGCCCGCCGCGCCTGCGCACTGGCGCCGCCCGCGCCCCGGCCGCGGTCCTCCCGCGACCGCGCTGCGACAGCCGAGCTCGGAGCCGCGGGCCTGGCGCGCGAGGCCCACGCGCGTGCGCGAGGCCCGCACCCCAACTCGACAATCTGTACACCCCGCCGCCCGAGGAGTCGCGTGACCTTGGGCGCCCAGCCTACCCCTCCTGGCCCCAGTTTCCCCACTGGGACGCAAAGCCTCGCACTATGCTGTCTCTTGGGGCGTTAAAAGTGCTGGAATTCTGCACCGTTCCCCCCGAGGGGGGCGGCTTACCTTGTCTAATGTAACCCCCCAATAAAAGCAGGTCACTCTATTCTAGAGGAACCCAAAATGGGGCCCATGCTTGACCACAGACCCATACCCAGAAACCTGAGAGGTGAGAGGATGCCCTAGGACCCCGGGTGCTGGAATTCTGCACCGTTCCCCCCGAGGGGGGCGGCTTACCTTGTCTAATGTAACCCCCCAATAAAAGCAGGTCACTCTATTCTAGAGGAACCCAAAATGGGGCCCATGCTTGACCACAGACCCATACCCAGAAACCTGAGAGGTGAGAGGATGCCCTAGGACCCCGGGGTCAGGGAGCAAGGTGGTGGCCCGCGGCATCTCCCTCCCCCCAGCCTCTCTACACCCAGAGCCCGCCACATGGCAGGCTGTGGGCAAGTCCTGTCCTGGTTCCTACCACCCCTGTCAGCGGGTGCAGAGGTGGAAGCAATGACCAGGTGGTGAGATCCTACAAGCAGAAACCCCAGTCGAAGTTCGGCTTGCACGCAGTGTGGCCAGTGCCACCTGAGTGCTGGAGGAGCCAGGTTAGAGTCACAGCGATGGACTCTAGGGAAGCTGGTGCGAGGCTCTTGGTGCAGGGATGGAGTGGGAGAGGGAAAGGAAAAGGGAAGCTGCAGTTTGCCCTAAGTGGAAGCTGGAAACCAGAGTGATGAGATGTTTTCTTCAGCAGGACAAATGTAGGGACTGTTGCCATGGCACGTGTGTGGGACCCACTGCTTACACTCTCTCTAAAGGAAAAGGCTTTGTGCCAGCCTTAACCTGCATTATGCTCACAGTAGCCCCTGGGGGTCCGTGCTTATGTCCTTCTTAGCACACTAGAATCTCAGAGTAAGCAGCTGACTCCAGGAGATTTGGAGAGGTGTCAGGACTCCCAGCAGAACCAGTGTCTGCTCCATCATCCCCTGCTGCTTCTCATATGAGTGGACCACCACGTGGGTGGACTGGGAACCGGAGATCCCAGGGAGTCACAGAGACCAGGAGGCTAGTCCCCTGCAAGGGGTCCTCCCTGAGCCCAGTTCTAGACAAACAGGTTAAACTACTGTGGCTCAGGCATGGGTCTGTTTTAGAGGAGTTCTAGGGCTGAGAACCCCTGCACCATATACTGTTATATGGACACAAGAATTAAATTTGAGGTATATGCCACATCTTTCTGGAATCAGTATTTGTTGAGCCAGGTGAAGTTGCCATTTTTATAAAAGGTCCAAAGTAATCTGGTATCAGCTGTGATAGTTGTAAAGACAGCACCTCACAGTCTCTGCCTAGGCCAGGAACACCTCCACCCCTTGTTTCCCAGCTGTAGCTGTTCATATCAGCAAATGTGGGGTGGCCATCTGGTCCCTCCTCCTGAAATGGCCTCCCCACACAGGACACCTCCTCTGTGAAGCCTTCCTGACTCTGCCTGCCCCAGCCAATTGCTTCCTCATCCTGGTTTCTACTCTCCCTAGTACCCACCACTCTTGGGTCATCAGTTAATTTGTCTCCAACTCCAGTGGATCTGGCAGCTCTGGGAGGGCAGCAACTGAACCAGGAAGATCACCTGCCTCCCCCTCACTTGGCAAAGTGCCCATCTCCCGACATCTGGTTTTCTGCCTGTCCCCAAAAGGTAGCAAAGTCTGCAAGATTTTTCTATTTAAGTACTGAGTGTCAAGAGTAGATTCTCTTATTAAATGATGCGGTATATTTCTATATCTTAATGACTTTGTGAAAGGAAAGTTGAATACTATCCAAAAATGGATCAAACTACGTAAGAATGCAAGAAGTATGATAAAGTGATCTGGATACAAAGTTCACAAATCAGTAACACACTCTTCTTCACCCAACAACTTTAAAGGGTAAGATGAACTCTTTTTCTACAGAGCCTGTGTATTACAGGGTCGATGGGAAGAGATTCAGCCACGGCACCATGCCTCTTGTTTACTGCTACACACAAAGCATCTCCTGACAAAGCACACTGCTCCTCCTGACAAAGCATCCAGGGCCACGGAGCATGGTTCACAGGTCATTGTCACGTCCATCATGTCCTTTGTGCCTCATGGCATCCTGGTGAAAAGGTTTATCACCCTTGTCTTGTTGACCGGGAAGCAGAGGCCTGGAGATGTTCCTGCAGGGGCAGAGATGGGGATGCACCAGAGCTTCGTGGGAGCTGCGGAGGCTACGGCTCCCTAACTCCAGCTGGGGGGAGAGATAGTTACCATCACAGTGCAGACGTGCACTGCTCATAGATTCCTCTTGTCTCATCCCATTGGCTGGAAGGAAAGGAGAAGACCTCACATGGGCAATTTGCAGCCAGGGCTATCGGAGAAATTATCCGAGAGTCAAGTGCACACATCCAGTACTCTCGCTGGGTGTCGTGGCTTGAAATGTGTCCGCCTCAAATTTATACTCTGAAGTCCTAACCTGCAGTACCTCTGAACCTGACCTTATTTGGAAATGAGGTTATTATAGATGCAATTAAGTTGAGGCCATTCTGGAGTAGGGTGAGTCCTAACCCGATATGACCGGTGTCCTTATACAAGGGGGCATTTGGAGACAGATTCACACGCAGAGAACAGCGCGTGAAGACTGGAGTGATGCTGCCACAAGCCAAGGCAGCACCTGAAGTCAGGAGAAAGGCCTGGGAATGGATCCTCCCCCAGGGTCTTCAGGGGAAGCATGGCCCTCCCCACTGACCTTGATCTTGGACTTCAGGCCTCCCACTTCTGTGAGAGAATTGTTTGCAAATCTCTTTTCTGTTGTTTAAGCCCCCAGGGTGCAGTACTTTATTACAGGGGCCCTAGCAGACTAATACCTCTAGCATATGGTTTATCTTGGGTAATGTTCCATGTTACAGAGAGTAAATATTGACAGATAGCAAAGGGGTTGCAAAGATCACCAGGGGAAATTTTGTTCTGGGGAACACGTTCTCCCCAGCAGAAGTGAGCAGATAGAGGGCACCATCATGGGCCACCTTGAGTCCTGCTGGCCTGGGAGGACAGACATTCGGTTACCTTCTTGTCACCAAATAAAAGTTTTCCTCTCCCCTATGGTGGGCTGCTCACAGTCCTCTCCCCACTTTCCTAAGGAGAGCTGGCACATCTCTTGGGGCAGACAGGCAGTGTTTCTTGCACCAGTAATGCCACCGGGCCTCCCTCTGACTTTTGATTATTTACAAATCTCATGTGCATGTTTGCATTTGAGCATCACAACTGCCAACAGCCCTGAACTTCACAGAAACTAATCCAGTTTCAGATCATGAGTGAGTATGGTCCAGGGTGGACCCAGCCTGAAGCCAGGTTCAGCATCACAGTCACCACAGGGATGGTGGACCCTGAGTCACATAGCTGGGCAGGTTTCCCAGCACCACCCTTCCCAGCTGTGTGACTTTAGGTTGGTTGCTCAGCCTCTCTGTGCCTCGTGTCCTCCTTAGATTGAGTAGGTAACAACCCCTGGCTCACAGAGTTATGGTAGGGAGAGAGGCTCAAATGCCCACAGAACCTGCACTTACTTCATCAGCACAAAATAAATGGGCTTTGCCTCTCATGGGTCAGTGATCCCTGCATACAGGAATGGGGCAAAGGCCATTCAAACGCTTTGAGGTAAATGTATAAGTTTCAGGCATTCTAAACAGAGACCATGATACCAGGGTAGTTGCTCTAATCGAGCCCATGGACTTCCTCAGACTTTGGCCAGAGACTTAGCTTGCAGACAAGCGTTTCTTATTCCACACACCACCACTCTGTATTTGGAACAAAGTTCTGCCTGTGGGTCTGTGGGGAAGAGACCTACCTCTAGTGGACTGATTCTGAGCCACTGTGGAAATGCAAGTTGGTTGGGACAGAGATAGGAAAGTTCAACAGGAAACTACTTTCCACAGAGTTAATTTTGTCAGAGCCACTGCTTCTTAATGAAATGACCCACATGACAGGCTCAAAAGAGAGCCATTGAAGCGGAGCAGCCCTGCAGCCAGGTGACTTGGGGGCGCTCAGCCTCCAGGGACACTGGGATGCACGTTCCTGGCACCTGGGGCAGGCACACTTTCCAGGCCTTCCTCAGATCGCTCCGGTGGACTTGTTGTCTGGGTCTTGAGAGGCCCACGAACATGATTTGTGGACAGTGATTAGAAGAGTTCAGGGGATCTGTTCAGGAACCCTCTAGTCAAAAGGGGGCAGGTAAACTCCAACCCCAACTATCTTAATCTGAACACTTGAGTCAGTTCTAGTGAGGGGAATGAACCTAAAGCCTATTATACAGAGTGAAATAAGTCAGAAACAGAAGAACAAATATCGTATATTAACGCATATATTTCAAATCTAGAAAGATGGTACTGATGAACCTATTTGCAGGGCAGCAATGGAGATGCAGGCATAAAAAATCGTCTTGTGGACAAGGGCACGGGAAGAAAAGAGAGGGTGAGATGAATGGAGAGGGTAGCATGGAGGCGTCTACACCACCATGGGCAAAATAGATAGCCAGTGGGAATTTGTTGTATGACTCTGGGCTCTGCGACAACCTAGAGGGGTGGGAATGGGTGGAAGGTGGGAGGGAGGTACAAAAGGGAGGGGACATATGTACACCTATGGCTAATTCATGTTGATGTATGGCACAAATCAAACCAATATTATAAAGCAATTATCCCTCAATTAAAAATATATTTTTTTTTTAATCTGAAAACTAAGAGGCCCCTTTACTCTCCCGACTGAAAGCCTAGATGGCTGACCCAGGGTCACAACTTGGAGGCCCAGGGAGGCCACCAGGGGAGGTGCTCCCCTCCTGAAGTCCTCGAGCCCAAGCAGGGGCTGCCCTTGGACAAGTGGATAGATGACAGCAGGCAGATGACCAGCCTCCCCTTCACATGTCACTGTCCCCTGCAGTGCCAGCAGGAAGAGGGCTAACCGCAGCTTCAAAGTGGCTCTAGAACTTGCCTCCCCGGGGTGGTGGGCTCGCAGATCCTGGGGGACTCAGCATCCTCACTTCTGCGCTAGCGTCTCTGGCCAGCCTAGGGGCAAAGGCATCAGATAACATCTGAGTGTCCACCGCTTCTGCAGGGAGACCCGGCTGGCAGGAGGAGGTTGGTGTGACAGGCACTTTTGCCGATTGCCCTTGTCACTTAGGATTTGGCATCAAGCAGAGCAGGACTCCAGGCTGGTGGGAGAGGCGGGTGCCGGCTGAGCAATCACACAGATAGATACGTGATCGCACCTGTGGCGATCATCTCCCGGGAAAGCAGGATACGTCCTCGGAAGACCCCTGTGGTGAGAGAGAGGGGTCAGGCTACACTGGGCTCTGTGAACCACACCTGTGCACCCAGAAGGGTGGGCTACTGTTCTTGATGCCCAGAGCACACTGTGGGGCCTAGACGATTGATCCAGACTTGGTGGTGGTGGGTGGTGGTGGGCGTGGGGGTTGCTGACCTCCTCTACTGCCCAGAGCCAGGTTCCTGTGAGGTTTCTGTGTCATCTTGGTGAGACGACAAGTGGCCTCTTGAGGAGTGAACAACAGCCACGAGCAGGGTGGGAGGGCCCAGATGACTTTGGGAGGGTTGACATCAGCACAGGTAGGATGAAAAGGTCCACTGACCGGCCCTGGGACGTAGGCCATGGTGGCCACTCTCAGGTGCAGACAGCAATTCATTCAAGCCCCATCCATGCCCACTCAGGTGCTCCAGGGAAAAACCGTCTGCCCTAATTTAACACACCTCCCTCCACGAGCCAAAGCATAGGCTGGTGCAGAGCCATGCTGCCCACTGGCCCCCTGCTCGCCACTGTGGGGTCTGGCTAAGCGGACCCTTCCCTGTGTTAAAGAGCTGCAGCTCTGAGTCACACTCAGTGTTGACAGCACTCAGCTCAGTCCATGGGAGATGTAAGTGGGACCCCACCCCAACCCACTCTGGATTCCCTGAGTCTCCAGGCACCGCCTTATCCCCATAAAGAGCCCGGCAGCCTCTCCCTCCAAGCCTGACTTCCTCGCCTCATGTCCAATCTGCCTCCAAGTCCTATGAATCCGACTCCTGAAATAGCTTCCTCCCGTGCATCTCCTCTCTCGCCCGCTGCAGCTTGCCTTCATCCGGGTCTTCATCGCTTCTTGCCAAGACCACTGGAACCACCCTCCCTCCCGTCACTCAGACGCTGGCACATTTTCCCTAAAATGTAGAAAGCATCTTATCCATTCCATACTCTAAAAAAAGATGCTTCCTACTGCCTCAGAGCATCCCCCAAGCGTGTTTTTTACAGCACACGCGTCCTGAGGAAAACCCTAAGAAAAGAAATGCTGTGTCTGAAAGCTCTCAAGAGATGCTGCAGACAGGAGCCCCGCTTACCTTGGCTGAACGCTGCCTTTCAACTAACTTGACCCCGGAACACCTAGGGGCACCGTGTAGCATGAGTGCCACCCTGGGCAAGGCTGGGCAGGCCAGCACCCAGCCTGTCCCCTCTCCTACACAACTGCACGCTGGTTGCCCCCAGTTCAGACTGGTAATTCTTTAACTGTTCCCTGCCATCCCCCGTGTGGCCAGGTCCTCTCTGAACCTCTTCTCTGCCTTGCAGAGTTTCATCCACTATATCAGCCAGAAACCTTCCAGGTCAATCAAGAGGAATGGAAACCACAGTGGCAGGTCAGTTCACACACATCCCTGATGTGTCCTGAAGCCCAAATTGTGTTTTCCTGATACCAATGGGAGCAACACAAGGAAGGGCAGGTGCCTCCTGTGCCTTGAGTCATTCCAGGTTAGCTCTGTCCTCCATGTGCCAGCAGAGGCAGCCCAGTGGCTCCCACGTGCTCACTGCTGGGACCGTCACTGTGCTAGGAACCCAGGGTCTCCAACAGTCAGCCTGAGTCTGGGTCCTGTTCCTCCCTAGGCAAGAGGGCATCAGGAAAACACACAGTTTGGCAGCCCATTGGAACCATGTCAACTGGGGAAGGTTGGGTTGCTAGTAGGATAAAACATCATCAGCACACCCCCATTTATGGGCCAGCTCAGTTCCCTCTTCATCGAAGGAGCCCCACACCAATTCCCTCCACATTCCCCTGCCTTCCCACACTCATCAACTTCTATCTCTGTAGCAGGCTGAATGGGGTCCCCCCAGAACTCATCCTCAGAATGGGACTTTAGAAATAACTTTCTTTGCAGATGCAATTAATTAAAGGTCTCAAGATGCCATCATCCTACATTTAGATGTCCAAGTGGAAACACTTATTTTCTTGGACTCTAAGTCACTGCAGACGGTGACTGCAGCCACCAAATTAAAAGACGCTTGCTCCTTGGAAGGAAAGCTATGACAAACCTAGACAGCATATTAAAAAGCAGAGGCATCACTTTGCTGACAAAGGTCCATATAGTAAAAGCTATGGTTTTTCCAGTAGTCATGTATGGATGTGAGAGTTGGACTATAAAGAAAGCTGAGCGCCGAAGAATTGATGCTTTTGAACTGTGGTGTTGGAGAACACTCTTGAGAGTTCCTTGGACTGCAAGGAGATCCAACCAGTCCATCCTAAAGGAAATCAGTCCTAGGTGTTCATTGGAAGGACTGATGCTGAAGCTGAAACGCCAATATTTTGGCCACCTCATGCAAAGAACCTCACTGGAAAAGACCCTGATGCTGGGAATGATTGAAGGTGGGAGGAGAAGGGGACGTCATCACTGACTTAATGGACATGAGTTTGAGCAAACTCTGGGAGATAGTGAAGGACAGGGAAGACTGGTATGCTGCAGTCCATGAGGGTCGCAAAGAGTCAGACACAACTTGACGACTGAATAACAACAAATGAGAAGAAAAGATGGCCGTGTGAGGATGGAGGCAGAGCTTGGAAGGATGCTGCCACAAGCCAAGGATGTCAAGGCTGGCCAGCCACCACCTCAGCTGGAAGCTGAAAGGCAGGATTCCTCTACAGGTTTCAGAGAAAGCACAGCCCTGCCAATGCCTTGATTTTGAACTCCTGGCATCCACACTGGGAAAGGATGAATTTCTACTATAAAACAACCACCCAGTTTGTGGATTTTTTTTTTTTTTTTTTTTACAGCAGCCCTAGGAAACTTTTACAGTCTTAAAAGACAATTATTTAGCTTCCTCCATTTCCCTCCCTTGTGAACTCCTGGAGCACACAGTCACTTCTTTCTCATTGTCCTGTCCCTCTCCTCTACCCTCAGGGCTTAGCTCCCCTCAGCAGGTCCCCAGAGAATATGGATGTTTGTTTTTTCTCCTATGTATGTATGTTTCCATAGCTTATAAAATTTTTATGAAAAACTTTTATAATCATAAAAGTGTAATTTAATATCATGAGGTTGGAAATCTAACACATTACTGGTTTGCTCTAAAGACTAATGAATAAGTCAGAATAGATAAATTACAACTCAGCCATCGTAAAGCATAAGCAAAATATACATTATTATTGTAATAATATGTCTTTTTCAGGTCAAGACAAATTGTTATCAGTGAGAGGAAAGCAGACCAGTTTATACGTGCTTTCAGTTCGTAGTTACCAAGTCCCTGTTCTTGGCCTGCAGGGGAAAGATGCGCTTGCCTCCAGGACCTGGCCGGAAGAGATGGCAAACCAGGCCTTGAGCTGCCCTGAAGTCTGGTCACGGACTTTTTCTTTGGTCAGATGTTGTTTTATAAGAGAGCTGGAACACTACAGGTGGGCATCCTTCTCCCCACAGACGGTTACAAGCAGGAAGTAAATGCTTATTTATCACGTATTAATTAAAGTTCCCAGGAAGAAACAGAGAGTTAGAATGCTAAGAAGTCCTGCAAGAATCCAAACTCCAAGGAGGTGCCAATGCACCTGGGGGATGGGCAGTCCTGGATGCTGGTGAGGATGTCACAGTGCAAGGGCCCACTGTGCAAGGTTCGTGGGGCACAAAGTGACGTAGCCCAGGTCCCCTGTGCAGCAGAGTGGAGCCTCAGCCCTGACCACACCGGTGTGCACGCCTGCGCCCCTGAGCGCAGCAGGCAGGCTGGGCGCTCCCAGGCACTGCACCTGGAATTTGGTGGAAATTATGGGAGTGGGGGGAAAGGGTCATTTTGCAAAAACATTCAGAGCTCAGCCGTGGGCTTGCACAGCCACGGGATTGCTGCTACCACTGACCTTCTTCCAGAGCCAACCTCCATCAGCCTTGCTTTGCTCAACTTTGACATTTTCATCTGTTAGAAAGAGGGTAATGGATGATCCCTCCTTGCTGTGAACATGAGGTGATCTGCCCGCTCTGGAGGTGTGGGGGGAAGCCCCTGATAAATCCCCTGAAAGAGATTGCAGGGAGGGGGAGCCAGTCACCTCACCTACAGAGGAGAGGGTCAGCCCCCGGGGAGGGTGATTGAGGAGTGTGGGAATGAGGAAAGGGGTGGCTCAGGGGCTGGGGGGCAGGCTGTCTTCCACTCCTTCCTTCCCAGTGGCAAGGAGAAAGGGACAACCTGGGGCCGTCACCTTGGGCACCTGCTGAAGTTCACTGGTGTAGGTTCAGCCAGTCCCAGACTCCTCTTTGAGAAATTACATGTCAGGTGAAAACAACTTTTTCACTGTACCTGTGAGTGTTTTAAACACACTTAGTATGTGTTTAAATATTGATTCTGCCTGCCTGCCTGCTAAGTCGCTTGAGTCATGTCCGACTCTTTGCGACCCTATGGACGGTAGCCCACCAGGCTTCTCTGTCCATTGGATACTCCAGGCAAGAATACTGGAGTAGGTTGCCATGCACTTGTGCCATGCACAACCCTGATGGTTGTCCCCTTCAGGGGATCTTCCTGACCCAGGGATCGAACCTATGTCTCTTATGTCTCCCGCATTGGCAGGCGGATTCTTTACCGCTAGCGCCACCTGGGAAAACCAGGTATTGAGTCTACCAATGTGCAATGTGTTGTTTCATATATGCTGGTCTTCCTGGTGCCACCAGCAAAGTGCCTTCTTCAACAGACTGGCATGAACTGGTCCCAGAATACAGCAGGTGGTCCTTTAGATACAGAAAACACTGTCTGGAACGGGGGCCCAGTGCAGCTGCCCTGGGTGCACCAGTGCTGGCCACCGGGCCTGAGACCGACTGGCGCTGGCCTCGGAGAAGCACGTGTGTTCCAGGCCTGCACCCGGTTAAAGCATGATGCTCCAGCGAGGGGGGCACTCAGATTTGCAGGTGTTCAGGGTCACTCAGTCACCATCAGCAGTGATTTTGGAGCCCCAAAAAATAAAGTCTGACACTGTTTCCACTGTTTCCCCATCTATTTCCCATGAAGTGATGGGACCGGATGCCATGATCTTCGTTTTGGGGGGGCTCCAAAATCACTGCAGATGGTGATTGCAGCCATGAAATTAAAAGACGCTTACTCCTTGGAAGGAAAGTTATGACCAACCTAGAGAGCATATTCAAAAGCAGAGACATTACTTTGCCGACTAAGGTCCGTCTAGTCAAGGCTACGGTTTTTTCAGTGGTCATGTATGGATGTGAGAGTTGGACTGTGAAGAAGGCTGAGCGCCGAAGAATTGATGCTTTTGAACTGTGGTGTTGGAGAAGACTCTTGAGAGTCCCTTGGACTGTAAGGAAATCCAACCAGTCCATTCTGAAGGAGATCAGCCCTGGGATTTCTTTGGAAGGACTGATGCTAAAGCTGAAACTCCAGTACTTTGGCCACCTCATGCGAAGAGTTGACTCATTAGAAAAGCTCTGGGAGGGATTGGGGGCAGGAGGAGAAGGGGATGACAGCGGATGAGATGGCTGCATGGCATCACGGACTCGATGGACGTGAGTCTGAGTGAACTGGAGTTGGTGATGGACAGGGAGGCCTGGCGTGCTGCGATTCATGGGGTCGTAAAGAGTTGGAAACGACTGAGTGACTGAACTGAACTGAATCTAACTTTACTTTTTTAGGAAACTCTGGCCCAGAAAGCTGAAGTGGCAGGTAATGTTGTTGTTCATTTCAAGAACGTCCCTCAAATCCATTTATTCTTTCTCCATTCATCACCCCTTTCTCAGGGCAATTTGTTGCTGTCGTTTAGTCACTCAGTCATGTCTGACACTTTGCAACCCCATGGTCTGCAGCCTGCCAGGGATGGGATTTCCCAGGCAAGAATACTGGAGTGGGTTGCCATTTTCCTCTCCATCTCAGGGCAAGAAATATCTTCAAAAGATGATTTACTCCTTAAGACTCCTTTTGAAATCTTCCCAAATCTGTGTATACCCATACTTAAGCATAACATAATAAACGTTGCCCAATTCATATTAAGTGCTCTCTTATACTGCATTGAAAAATCTACCTTAACTCAGAGTCCCCAAACTCATAAATAACCTAACTTTGGCCTCCCTGCTCCTGGGTGCTATTAAAACTTTTTCAAAGTGATAATCTCTTTTCCTTTGATTAGTAGCAAACTGGACTTTATTTTATCAGCTGGGCAGAACGTATTTATTTACTGTTTATGCAGAGATGCTCATATATCTCAGTTGAGAAATGTCCAAATGTCTTCTTTTGAAACATCAAATAAAACAGCTACTATCTGGCCAGTGCCATCTATGTGACTTATTGAGTATAATCCTTCAAGGTTAGTATTGCTAAACATAATTTTTATATATGAGGAAATGGGAGTCAGAAAGTTTGGAACTTGACGGAAGGTCACACAACTATAGTTAGAGCGGGGATTTTGATGCAGGGGTTTTGGGTCCTCGGGCCTGAGTTAGCTCCAGGACAGGCACCGCATTGCCTTAAGGCCAGTCCAGGTCTACTCTGTCTAGCTGGAGTAATCATCTGAAGTCTTACCAATTTCTAATGAGTCAACACTAGCCACTACCCTCCCAATGAGACACCACAAATATATCCAGATAATTGAAGTAAAAGAGTTGATTTATAATTTTTTCAACTACATTTCTATGTTTTAATTCTTCAGCTGGACAGTGTTTACCAGATTATTCTTTATTACATCTTTGTGTACCTGATACACTTTATAATACTCTTTCTTTTAAAATGTTATTATGAAACATTTTTAAGATAAAATAGCAGAATAGTATCCTAAACCTTTAATGTGTTCATCATCCAGCTTCAATATTGATCAACTCTTGGCCAATCATGTTTTATTTATATTCCCACACATTTCTCCTCTCCATATTACTATGAAGCAAATCAAAGCCGAAATACATATTTTTAGGAATATTTTACTATGTACCTATAAAATATTAGGATTTCTCCAGTATGTATCTCTGAAAGATAAATATTTAAAAACAAAAACAAAAACACAATACTCCCCTGGAGAAGGAAATGGTGACTCACCCCTGTATTCTTGCCTGGAGAATTCCATGGACAGAGGAGCCTGGTGGGCTACCATCTATGGGATCTCAAAGAGTCGGACATGACCGAGCAACTAACCCTTTCACTTTCTTTTCATATATCTGCCTAACTCTATCAAAAAGAAAAAAGAAACTCAAAAACCACAATACCATTTCAGGTCTAAAGTAAATTTGTTAATGTCCAAACACCCAATTGCCCCATAACTTTCATAATATTTTAGAATTTGTTGGTACAATTTAATTAACTTCTAGTGACTCAAGATTTCTTTCATCTTCCATTTAAGTTTGAGCATGAAAACTCATCCTAGCGGGGATATTTTTCTTATAAGGCATCTTCTATTGCCCACCTTCAGTCCCACCATGGTTTCAGTTCTCAGTGTTTTAATTTGAATTTTCACAAAGCCTAGTTTTTTCAGGCATGGCCTTATTTCTTTCAAGTTCTGAACTTATGTTCCTATTTTAATTTGCATGTCTGGGCCAGATAATATCTTTATGGGACTCAAAGCTCCTTGAGGATGGGAGAGGATGCAGTTAAGAGGTATTATCAATACAAATTAATCTGGGAGGTCTGCTCCAATTTTTCATGTTTAAGTCAATAAGTACTTGGACATATAAATCTGACATTTTTTCTGCAGCAATTTACATTACTGTTCTCAGAAAGCATTTCTTTCTTATTCCTTCATGGTTATCTGTGCTTCTAATGAGCAATAAAAGATCTGTCAACAGCTGATATGAACCAAGAGGGGAAAACTAAGGGTTTATGTAAAGACACAAGCTCCTAAAGTTCCCCAAGCAGTTTTAATCAAAGCTCACCTTTACTGGTTTGTTGTCTCCATAGTATTTTTACATTAAAAAATTACAAAAAGAAAGAAAAAGAGAAGGCTAGGAGGAAAGGAAGGAGAGAGGAAGGAAAAAGGAAGGAGAAAGTTAGATGATGTTAAAGTAAGTTAGGTGATAATAAATCCATCTCGCCTTTCTCCAGGAGTGATAAAGTTAGGAGCCTAACAGGTCCCCTGGCGGTGGTAGGTTAGTTGCTCAGTTGTGTTCAACTCTTATGACCCCTGGATCCTCTGTCCATGAGATTTCCCAGGCAAGAATACTGGAGTGGGTTGCCATTTCCTTCTCCAGGGGTATCTTCCCAACCCAGGGATAGAACTCAGGTCTCCTGCATTGCAGGCAGAGTCTTCACTGCTGAGCCACCAGGGAAGCCCTATACGTCACCTGGCAGGACCCAATTAGGAACTCTCAGTCCTGTGTCTTTACAGTCTATTCTGCCCTATTCCCTATTCGAAATGTCCGTTCCTGATGAGGAGTCCTAACTTGGTAGTAGCTCTATAAGCTAAACAAATTTCTGCCAGAACATGAGGCAGATGGTTATCAAATGATTTTGCCTTTCCCAATACCAAGATCACTGTGCCCTGCTGACGGCAGGATTACATCAGGACTAAAACAAATTAATAGGAAGAGAGGGAGAATCCCACTTGGACCATACGTGTGGTTAAATAAGAGCAGGAACAATCAGAGCACTGGGTTTTCTTTAGATCTGTATGTGCTTTCGCAAAGGGATTGAAAGCGTTTGCCATTGGATCTGTTCTTTTCTACTCACACTGATTGCTCTGTCCCATGGTGTTTGTTAGGAAACCTCATGGGTGCAGAACCCCACTACAGCGTGGCACTGACTTTCGAAGTCTCATTAAAGTGGGTTCCTGCTCTGACCTCCAGATCTTGTTCAGGGTGTTTTTTTGCATGAAAAGCTACTTGGTCCTCTCTGACTACCTCTGCTCAGAGACAATATCTCTGAAGCTGCTCTTAGCAAAGGATAAAAGCAGACACCATCCAGGCTGTGTATTATATAACGAACACTTGGCAGATTTCTTGTTCTGTGCTTAACTTTGACATGAAGCTAGTCAGTTATGTTTGAAGATCAAATGAGCTTCCTGCCCACCACTACTAGATAGGGAGGATTTATCTGCAACCATACTATGATGTTCCCTTAATACCTTTCAAAAACACAAGTGCTTACATCCTAATAGGTTTTTAGCTTAAGATCTAATCATCCACTCTTGAATTAAGATGCTTGAATGAAGCCAACTCATTTGGAACTAAGCACTTTAATGTCAACAGAGACATATGGTATGGAGACGGAATTACAAAGGCTCTCTTCTTAGGCATCCATTAGGAAAGCAAGACTTAGACTCCACCGTCTTTATTAGTTTACTCATTTATTCCTCAGTAAATAATTGAGAGTAATATCATCTTCTGAAAACGGAAATGGTTGAATAATTACATGTTAGAGATAGGGTACATTCCCATTCAAAATGATTAAACCATTCCCTTGCTCTATAATTACTGCTAAGTTTTTTTGTGAATGGCATTACATTTTTAGACTGAAGAAAGTACAACATATATTGCACATATTGTATAAATATACAGGTAGCCATGTGTGGAACAGTACATCTCAGTCTAATTACAAGCTGTCACTTCAGTGACCTTCAGGTCCCTCAAAACCAAAGAAAACGTCAACATAATGTAATAATAAAGTTATATCTGACTTGTCATATGGGGAAAACATATTAATAAGGAATTGCAGAATACTGAGACTTTGAGAAGATTATCTTATTGAATTTAGATATGGAAAATTTCTGCAAAGTACAATTATTAATATGTAAATCTTGCTTATCTTGGTCAAAGTAGTATGTTCAAGAGTCTTGAATGACTTTAAGTTATTTGAAGCATTTGACCAGGAGGCAATCTTTTCTCCTGCCTATTAACTTCTATTAACTCTGAAATATCCCTTGGTGATAGTAGGAAGGGGGTCTTTTAAACCACCCAGACTATGTTGGCTAACCCATTTTGATATCCTCTCCTCTTTTGGGGCATTTGTCACAATGATACTATTTGGTTAAAGTCCAAATTTCTTGCTACTTTATAAGTTCTCTGAGATGAGTGCTATTCCTATCTCTTTCACTATTTTTAGTGAAGTGCATTACATTTTACTACCCATTAAGAATATTAAATGTCTTTCACTAAAGAGCACCTTCCTCCCAGAATAGTCTATTTCCAGTCCTGTTGATCTCACTCTTAGTTACATGTCATTTTTGGCCAATAAAATATGAGTAGAATTGACACGTGCCACTTCTAAGGAGAGGCTTTAAGAGTTTCCACATAGTTTCACCATTGCTCTTTCCCTTTGCCATTCTCTAGGCCAGAATACTGGAGTGGGTAGGCTTTCCCTTCTCCACGGGATCTTCCCAACCCAGGAATTGAACCCAGGTCTCCAGCACTGTGGGCAGATTCTTTACCAACTGAGCCACAAGGGAAGCCCAAGAATACTGGAGTGGGTAGCCTATCCCTTCTCCAGGGGATCTTCCGGACCCAGGAACAGAACCAGGATCTCCTGCATTGCAGGTGGATTCTTTACCAACTGAGCTATCAGGGAAGCCCACCACAAGACCAAAATAGCCCAAATAGGACAGCTCCTTTAACCTGAGGCCTAAAATAAAAACTTGGAGTAGAATCACAGCTGAGTGGGGAAGAACCTGCAACAAAGGAAAAAAATAAACTTTTTTGGTTATAAACCACCATGATAAGGGGGTATCTGTTATTGCTGCTTTACTTGCTTAATTTGATACAAATATCCAGTGACTATCAGAATGTCTGGCACATGGTGGGCATGCAGAACATATTTGTTGACAGATTGAGTGAATTGGTAGAGATTATATGATCTAGACACACAAGAAGTTCAGGCATATGCAGGTCTAAAGTAATAAAAATCTGAGTGTACATATTATTTCAACCACAGAGGTTTAGCTTTAATGTAAATGTAATTCAGTGTTTAATTATCTGCCTTTGAAACCTAAGCCACTTGGGTTAAATATATGTGTGTAAAAAGAGTCATGCATAATTGAGTGCCAACTGGTGAGGGAACAGTGGAGTGTCACCAGTAGCCAAAAAAGATTTCACTTGAAGATGTGAACTGGATGAACAAGTGGATTTATCAGGGCTTTTAGTTAGTGAAGGGGTGAGAAGAGGACATGGCAGATTTCGGAAGGGAAAATGCATGAAAACAAGAAAAGGGCTGGATTAGAGAAACTCAGGGATGGGATTTAATGAAGATGGTGCTTGAGGCAGATTAATCAGGTGGCAGAGTGCAGATGGCCTGGATTACAGAACTAAGAGACTGGAAACCCTTAAGAAGCTAGTACAGAAAACGTTGACATCATAAAAGTGGCAATTCACTCTCAACTTATAAATTCAAAGTCATCTTAATAAAAATACAAACAAGATTATCATTGTTTTTTTTTTTAAGGAACTAGAGTAGAAAATTCTAAATTCACATGGAGAAATACATAAGACAGGAAAATTCTGAAAAAGAATAATGAGATATTAAAACATATAAAATCTACATAATTAAAAGAGCAATTTGAACAGGCAGCTCAATGCGAGTTTTGGTATTAGAAACATGTATAACTTCAATTGTAAAATTAGTATGCAAGAGATGGCGTCAAAAAATCAATAGGAATATGGCAGAAACCAACACAATATTGTAAAACAATTATCCTCTAATTAAAAATAAATAATGTTTTAAAAAATAAATAAGTTTTTAAAAAAATCAGTGGGAAAAGATGGTTTAACTAGTTACATGGCATCTGCAAAAAAAAAAAAAAAAAATTAAGTTGAACTTGATCTCACATCTTGCAGCAGAATAAATTCCACATGGTTCAAAGAACGGAATGCACTAGATTGAACTATATGACCATCTCTTGTAGGTAAAAACAGTCAAACATTGATTTCTTACTTTTTACTTCACAAAAACTGAAGTCATGGTGGTACTAAAAAAAAAAAAACAACACTTTTTTTTTAAAATCTTGAGATGGGAAAGACTTTTTGAACTGTTACACAAAATTCAAAGGCTTATAAAACAATAGATGGCTAAATTCAACTACTTAACAATAAACTTTTTCTGCATGGCAAAAATCACCATTAACAAAGTCAAAACATTAAAGATGAACTTGGAACCATACTTTCAATTCTTATCATGAATATGGGAGTAATTTATCTTTAGATAAAGAACTTTTATGAGTATGCAAAAGGCCAATAACCCACTGATAAAATAAGAATGGGATGTGAATAGATACTTCAAAGGACAAAAAGATCAGGTGGCTCTTATTCATATAAGAGGCTCAGCCTACACATTATATGCAAATACAAATCAAAATTAAAGTAAGATAGCATTTTTTTTTACCTTATCAGATTTCAGAGATCTAGTTTGTCAATATATTGGCAAACTCAAACCTTTCTAGTGGAGCCTAAATTGATACAAATTTCTATGGAGAGAAATTTGACCTCAGCAGTCAAAATTACTTTGTATACTTCAGGATCTGACCCAGTCATTCCATTTTTTGGGAAATTATACTGGAGATGCACCTGCACATGTGTGAAATGCCGATGGTGACATCATTAACTGCAGCAATGTCCACAAAAGCAAAGGATTGGAAACAGCCTGAATGCCCATTACTGGAAGACAGCTAAATAAGCTACTGTGCAGGTTCATGACCCAACACTATGCAGTCACAACAACCCATGAGAAAACTAAATCCTGACCTAAAATCAGATTCAAATCCTGTTACATGATGAAGGAAAGCAAATGCTACAAATGGTAGCATTGTGCGCTACCATTAATTTTAAAAAGGTTATATAACAATATATAAACATATATATCTTATAAAGAACACCTGAGCACATATAGTTTTCATAAACATAAAACTTCTAGATAAGACTATACAAGATACTAACAGCATTGATTACTGTGGGAAGGGGAAACGGATAGCCAGGAACAGAAGGAAGCTATACTTTTCTTGCCTGTCTTCTGCACTTTTTAAATTTTGAACTATTTTCACATATTATCTTTCACAGAATTAAGTGAAAATTGATCAGTTAAAACTGATGCCAACCTCTTATGAAAGAGCTGTTTCTACTGTAGATGAATTAATATCTGACTTGTGAAAAGCAAAACAAAACAAATCAGAAAACCCAAACCCAACATAACAAATAACCATAATAATCTATGTGTGGATCAAATATGCAATTATAATAATTAAATTTTACGTAAATGAGTGTGTAGATAATTCATTTCCCACATTGTAGTTAGAGTGAACTGTCTAAAACATAAATTTGATCATATCATTCCCTTGCTTAAAAATCCTCCCACGGCTCCCCACTGACCTGAGCATAACAACATCTGAATTCCTCAGTACAACAATCAGGCTTTCTGTTGTTCTGGACTGTGCTCTCACTACTCCAGCTTGATTTCTCACTCTTCTCTCGACTTTTATTGTGAATTTGCTATTGTCTTTAGGAACCAAACTCCACACTAGACCATAGCACATATCTCAGGTGTTAACGTGCTCATCTGCCACTTTCCCTGTTTCATGCCTGAGAAAGGTCTCACTCTCCCCCGTACCTTGTTTTTCAGTAATTAAATATCAAGTCTCCCTGACCCCCTAAACTTGCTAAGTCCAGTCTTCTCAACAGTCTCTTAACATCCCACACGGTTCACTATGGTTGGTCTTCACCCCATTATAGGAGTCTCCCTTTATCCATGGTATATTATTCCAAGACCCTAGTGGATGCCTGAAATTGAGTCAAGTACAAAACCCATACAGACTGTTTTTTCCTATACTGATGAGTGGGTGGGATATACAGCAGGAATAAGCTGGACGAAAAGATAATTCACCACCCGGGCAGACAGTGCATAAGGATACAAGATTTCATCACTCAGAATAGTATGCAATTTAAAACATGAATTGTTTATTTTCAGAATTTTCCATTTCATATTTTTGAACTGCAGATTGACCAGGGGTAACTGAACTTGCAGATCGGGGTCGGGGGGATCACTAATATTGATAGCTGATACATTTGTCTCCTTCAGTAGATTGTGAGTGCTTTGAGGGACCCCTATGCTTGGTCCAAAAATCAGCAGAGCTTACTGGTGCTAAATGTTTCTTGAGCAAGACTATAGATACACCAGTCTGTTGAAGGAATCCAACCATGAGGTGGCAACGGGGATGGAGCAACACAGGTGATAGCGAAAAATCACCAAAAGACAAGTAGATAGGACTTGGCCACAGATGTGCCATAGTCAGTGAATCGACTTTGTCAAATTCCACCATAGCGGATATTCTCTGCTGCTGCTGCTGCTGCTAAGTCGCTTCAGTCGTGTCCGACTCTGTGCGACCCCACAGATGGCAGCCCATCAGGCTTCGCCATCCCTGGGATTCTCCAGGCAAGAACACTGGAGTGGGTTGCCATTTCCTTCTCCAATGCATGAAAATGAAAAGTGAAAGTGAAGTCGCTCAGTCGTGTCTGACTGTTCGCGACCCCATGGACTGCAGCCCGTCCATGGGAGTTTCCAGGCGAGATTACTGGAGTGGGATGCCATTGCCTTCTCCGGGATATTCTCTACCAGGCCTAATCTTACAGATCAGTAGCAAGCAGGAGTCCTTCTGGTTCAACGGTCTTTCTTTCTCCATAGAAAAAACAGGCAATAATGTTTGTGCTCCCCTCCACGTTCCATCAGTCAGTCTGGAATGATGTACTGACACAGATGCCAAAGGCCGTGCCCTGTGATCCAGCTCTGCACTTTGTTCTCAGTAAGCTGTGGACACTTTGGCTATGGCAGTTATTCTATCAGGTTTTAAGCAGGTGCTCTAAGGCCACTGGCACCAAATGGTACAAAAGTATACAAAAAGCATCAAAGGATCTTTCAGATCTTTCAAAGAGTCCAATAAGCAACCAAGGGATGGCAAAGCAGAGAGAATAACTGGGTTTGGATGTCATGCCTGTACATTCTTGCTGACACTTCCTCCCAAGACATCCAGGCATGTGCCCCACAGAGCACCCTAAGTAGAGGGGACTGGCTGAGGACTTCTGAGAAACATTTGTTATTGTTTAGTCACTAAGTCGTGTCTGACTCTTTTGCAACACCATGGACTGTAGCCCCTCAGGATCCTCTGTTCATGGGATTTCCCAGACAGGAATACTGGATTGGGTTGCCATTTTCTTCCTCAGGGGAACTTCTTGACCCAGGGATCAAACCTGTGTCTCCTGCATTGGCAGGTGGATTCTTTTTTTAAAAAAATTAATCAATTTATTTTAATTGGAGGCTAATTACTTTACAATATTGTGGTGGTTTTTGCCATACATCGATATGAATCAGCCATAGGTGTACATGTGTGGTAGGCGGATTCTTAACCACTGAGCCACCTGAAGTGCCCGGATACCTCAAAAAATACCTACCTGCAATTTTGCATTCTAGTTCATAAGATATCTGATTACCTTAATAGAAATAGGTTTTAAATTGTTTGCAAACTACATTATTCAAAAATATTGATGTGCAATCAGTGTTATAGGTTGATATATAAAACACATCATTAATTTCTACATCCCAGTCCAGTATACTCTGTGGCACACAACTGGATTCTATCAAAATGGGCAGAACCAGGAAGAAAGGTGTAGGCCTATTGGGTCCTTTTCCTTGGCTTTTAGATTTTTCAAAAGGATTTTCATCTGGGAAAATTCTCTCTCCCCGAAAGTGAGACTTTCTTGTCTACCAGGTCTGTGGGGCCACCATCCTGATAGAAAGTTCTGGGGCTTTAAGCAGAGTCAGAGCCCATCCGTTTGCTGTATTAATTTTTCATTGAGCTATAGTTATTAAAAATCATGCAGCGCTGCCCAAAGGCAAGAGAGCATGCTGCGTTCATTTGTTGCCAAGGCTGACCACAGTGGTTCCAGTGTGGAGAGCATGTGCCCAACAAATACTAGAAAGTTAACATTCAGATAGTGGAACAGTTTTTACAAAACACAAGGATGAGAAACTTGTGATCATAACTTATGGCCATAGCACGAAAAATTGCAACTGCCTAGGAATGAATTGAACAGAATATATAGAAGTCTTTATGGGCACCAAAGGATTTAAAATAAGATTTGAATAGAGAGCTAAACCATGTTCTTAGACAGAGAGATTCAATATGTAAAGATACTATCTCTTTCTGAATCAGTCAATACAATTCAAGGGAAAATCCCAATGAGAATATTCCCCTTTGCATTTAATAAATACCCTAGAAAAACAGTCACTCTCTTCAGCTAGTCAGGATGGTGATGCTGTTAAAGAAAGAAGATCTGTAAACCTGTTTCCCATGGTAAGTGGCATAATTAAGTGGATTTTCCTCACATTTTACTAAAGCGTGTATTTTGGGGGATTACAGGGCCATTCTGATAGTTTATATCACTGAAGTCATTTGGTTTTATTCCCTTCTTTTCTCAAAATACAACCCGTGGTGACATCTGATGCTGCCAATCACATATTGCATTTCTGCAACTAAAAGTCCTGGAAAACAGGAAAGAAAAAAACAGCCGACTTTCCCTCCAGCTCGTCACTAGTGACCTACTTCATACGCAATCAAACAAAATTGGTGGGATTAGGTAGAGAAAATAAAATGTAAGTAATAAGAATGGAAAAAGAAAGATCAGGGTGATAGCCTAACAACACCATGTAGGTGATAATCTAACAAAGTCTTACAAAGAGTTTTCATTTGCATGATCTCATTTATGTATTGCAACAATCCTGTGACGTGGGTTGGGTATTTTAATTTATTGTACAAGTTTATTTTGCAGATAAGGAAGAAAGCACAGAAGAACTTGCATTGTACAACCAGTGAATGGCAGAGAGAGGTTATTTTTTCTCTCTAAGGCAAAGCAGTCTGTGGACAGAGCCAGAATTTCAGATGCAGGCAGGCTTGCATCCAAACCTAGAGAGTGTGTATTCTCAAAATGGAAAAGATAAGGAAAGTCTTCGTGGTGGTGGTGGTAGTGGGAACTGGGCTTTGAAGCAAAGACAGAATTTGAAATGTTAGAAGGAAGAAGGAAGGCATTTCTGGTGAGGAAAAGGAGCGTGCCAACCAGAAGTTAAGAAAGAACCAAGGCCCGGCCAGGAAATGATCTCAGAAGCAGAGGGCTTATGAAGAGAGGATCACACGCAGGGAGGCTGGATGCAAGGGGTTGAGAGCTTGGCGGAGCCCTGTGGGCCAGCTTCGAGAGCTGTTCTGATTGACCAGAGCCCTGAACATTTCAACAGGAGAGTTAGCTTGCTTTGGGCTCTGCCACACCTTGATTCTTATCCTGATTGCTTACTATCTGGCTCAGTGATCTTGTGAATTTATGCATCTTATGTTCCCAGTTCCTCATCTGTAAGAGGCAGTAATATTAACTCATATGACTGTTATGAGATGAGTTAATGAATGTAACAGAGTACCTGCCGTGTGGGATTTACTCAATAAATATTGGGTTGGCCAAAAAGTTCATTTGGGTTTTTCTGTATCGTCTTACAGACGATAAACCTGAATGCACCTTTTGGCCAAGCCAATATGATTGTTGTGACTATGAACTTGAGAGTGACATGAGGACAGGTTACTAGATAAATGAGAAAGGTCAGTGAGATGTTCAATAATCTATCAAAAGTATTGCTTGTTCCCTTTTCTCCACCCCCTGTCCAATAGAAAATTATATTAAATACAAAAGATAAGAGCAGCTAAAGGCAAAAACAAAAACAATATCACTTGGCTGGGGAAGCAACCCATCACAGATAAGACATGATTTACAAACTCTTCACTGCAGCTAACACTGGAGAGGATTGCAAGGTTTGCACTTCTTAGAGTTCATGTGGTCAGCACTGGGATCTTACCATTGCCTTCCACCCTCTACCCTCACCCCTTCAAAACTATAAGTGGAAGTATTATCCACAAACTGCCCATTCTTGCTGCTTCTAACGTCCTTTTTCCAAAAGAAGGTCTAGGAAACAGGAGGGAAGGTCTTGGAGATTTCATTTAGGGAAGAAAACAAACAAAAAGAAAGCCCATGAATTCACACTCAAGTGCTCCTCTAAATGTGAAGAACATATTTCAAAAAAATAAACACTGACTAATCACAAGGAAATCTGCTGTCAACTCAAAGGCCTCGGCGTAGATATTAACAACATGGCGAGAAGAAAATGGCTCATTAATGATTCATGAAAATTGCTGTCACCATCAAGCAAAGCATATTTTGCAATGGATAAAATGACTTGTTTAAAATGCACACACACGCTCGCTCACTCTCTCTCTCTCTCTTGCTATCCAAACCCCCTGCCGCTTTTGTGCCTTTCTCTCTGCCTGTCATAGTGTAAGTCACCACTCGAGGGAGCCCAAGTTTCTCCCGTTCTGGGCTCACTCCAGGCACCAGGCGCGCTGAACCGCAATGGGGGCAGGGGGACATGCAATTCTGTTTCTCTACTGCAGGTGTACATTCTGGGTGAGATGCTGCTTTGTGGTGGATGTTTAGCAGCAGCATCCCTGGCCTCTACCCACTAAATGCCAACATCATCAGCAACGCTCTCCCAGGCATGACACTCAGGTATCTCCTGACAGCGCCAAATGTCTCCTAGGGTGGGGGCATAGGAAGCTGTCCCACTCCCCCCCCAGTTTACCCACTTCTCTGATGGAGCTCAGGGGTCTCCTCCAGACTTTGGTCTCTGATGGAAAAGTGTTGCAGAACCGAGAGAAAGTCGAGACACTAGCTCTATTTGTCTCGCTCTCCTGCCAGCAGCCTGGGGAGAAGCAGAGCCCGGCAGGGGACGAGTGGTCCCCTGGCGGCCTCGAGCTGTTATCAGAGCCCCAGTATTTCAGGCAAGTTTTATTAGGAGAGGAAACACTGTCAAGGCCTGTCTGGGGTAGTGTGAGCTGAGGCGCTGCCCTTCTCTTCAGGTTTTTGGTAGCAGCTCAAATGATCTGTTAATTATTCATTACTATTTGTCATAAAATCCTGAAGGACTGCCAAGTGGTAGCGTGTGGGCAAGACGAAGGCAGGGGACATGTCTTTTCTTATTTTCCAGTGACTGTTGGATGTGGAGGGGCTGGGCTGCCTGGAAAATACACACAGGAATCGTGGGCGCTTGCCCTGGA
Source organism: Cephalophus harveyi (assembly GCA_006410635.1). Taxonomy (NCBI): domain Eukaryota; kingdom Metazoa; phylum Chordata; class Mammalia; order Artiodactyla; family Bovidae; genus Cephalophus; species Cephalophus harveyi. The sequence continues at coordinate 93,078 of SJYT01003639.1, read as the reverse complement.
GCATGCAGATGGGGGGCTGGCCCACGCTTTACACAGCACCATCCTCTGGGCCCCGTCACACTCTCTGCTCCATTTGCAGTGGAGATCATAAGGCCAGGGAGGAAAAGTGATGGATGCAGGGGCTTCCTGCACAAACACAAAATCTGAGACCCTGAGGCCCTCCATTTCAGAACTTTCCCTCCTCTTCCCCTCAGGGGTGGACACAGTCCACCAGCGAGGTTCCTTTCTTTCCTTTCTCTTCCCCCCCATTCTCCTCTGCTTGCACCCATGGCCCCTTCTGAGACGTCCCCTCCCTCTTTATTCTCCTTCATAGCTGTATTTGATGTTCATTTTAATCACATAAAAATATGTGCTCTATGGCAGGGTCACTGGCCGAGGTGACAGGAGACACAGTATAATTTGCCCCACATCCAAGGAAGGATGTGGGGCAAGGAAGGATGACCTTGCTTTCTTTCAGCCCTAGTGAAAGAAATTGGGAAACTGAACCCTACCTTGCTTTTCAAGGAGCCAAGGCTCTGGAATTCAGCAAATTTTAGTGAACTTAGAAACCTAAATTCCAGAGTTACAGACTCCCCACCCCAGGAGCTGGAACCAAGGCTTTCATGTTCTGATGTGTAGGAAGGGGCTGCAGGACCCTGGGGTGTCAGGCAGAAGAGGCAGGCAAACAGCAAAAGCCCATCCTCACTAATGGTTCAAGAGGTTGGGGGAAGTAGTGGCTGCCTTCTTGAGAATTTCAATAGAGTGCATTACTTGGGAAGGTCACCCCAGCCCTGGGTCAGCAAGGACACCACGGGCTGTCCCGATTGGAGGAAAAGATGACACGTTGTCTTCATTCCAACACAGCCCGTGCACGGTAGGCAACCATCTCACACTTGGACCCAAGCACATCATCACGGCATGAAGAGGCCTTTATTTACAGGTGACTCAGTGGGAAAACCACTGCACAGAGCAGCCTGAGGAACAATAGGAGAGGATGGGACAATAGCTCATTAGGGCTGCCAAACGAGCCTGTGGCCACTGGTTCCAGTAACAGCTCTTCCTGTGTGTCTGGAGGTGTGTGTCTGTCTTCTGGCACTATAGAATTTTCTAAACTGTTTATTCATGTGGTATTTATTATTTATCCAATAGTCATTCATTTGTATAACATATATTCATTCATTCATACTTACTTATTCATTCAATAATATTTACCCATTCACTGAGTATTACTGATTCAATATTTATTCAATAAACACCTACTGGGCACCTCCTATGGGTCAGGTACTGTTTTTGTCTCTTGGGATATACCAGTTAGAAAAAAACAAAGATATGAGTTTGTGGAACCCTTGCAGGATACCAAGTAACTTCTCTTTGATTTAATCCTCACAGTAAATGTTTATGGGAGGCATTCTTGTTCTCATTTTACAGATGAAGAAACTGAAGCTTAGTGAGATCAAATAACAATGTCAGTATTAAATGGTAGAAATGATAATCAAGTCAGGTCTGTGGGACTCCAAGTCTGACAGTCATCCTCTGGAAATGTCACTTTACCTAAGGAAAATTAGTTAACTTTGCAATAGGAATTCAGTAGTTTCCCCCAGATCTTATGTACGGAAATTAATCTCAGAGAGGGACAAACCTCCTTACACACCAATTGCCAGATGCAGAAAACCAACCAACTTAGCCGACCCACTCATACTGACCAAGAGAGGATGGATGTATGCTATGAAGCACTAAGTTACCAGATCTTACTTGCAGAACAAGTATTTAGCAAGACTTTTAGTGAATGAATAAGGAGCTTTCAAGAAGGACTTGTTAAACTCACACAAAGGTAACCAATGCTGGGCTTCCCAGGTGGCACTAGTGGTTAAGAATCCACCTGCCAATGCAGGAGACATAAGAGATGAGGGTTCGATCCCTGAGACAGGAAGACCCCTGAGGGGGAAATGGCAACCCACTCCAGTATTCTTGCCGAGAGAATCCCATGGACAGAGGAGCCTGGTGGGCTATAATCCATGGGGTTGCAGAATTGAACACGACTGAACATCTGAGCAAAAAGAAAAAACAGTGCAGATAAAATTCTTATACTTGTACCTCCTTATGGGAGAGAGGAAAAAGCTAATTAAAATAAACATCTTTGCCAGTAAGAAAATGAGAAGATATGGTCTAAGGCATTCGGGGGCAGTGAACATTTCCAACATCTAGCATAATATAGACACAAGAAACACACACTGATCTGTGAACGGAGGTTCTTTGCTGACTGGGACCCCAGTGGAGTAGAGGGGTGGGTATGGGTTTCCCATTTGGTTCGGAGAACTTTAAATTTGTTGTATGTTTCTGAGTGTGTGAAAGCCACAGCCCATAGGTCCTCTCACTTTGCTCCTTTACCCGTACTTCTCTCAGGAAGGATTTGGAACCTGAGACATAATCCAGTTGAGTAATATGCTGGCAGGGACTGGACAGAAGTCAGGGTGAAGATAGGGTATAAATGAGGAAGGAGCTGACATTCACAAGAAAATTGCACATGTTAGATTTTTACATAAATATTTCATTAAATTTTAAGACAACTTCAAGAGGTAGATATGATCTCACTCACCAGAGAATGATGACTAACATGTCAGTTGCCCCAAACCTCAGGCTGGAAAGATAAGAACCAAATCCTCCTCCTTTATTGTCTTCCCAAAGAAATCACAGGTCCTTTTTCATTTTAAAAATGTTATTGCTAATCACCATGATGAAACAGGCAGGAAGGAGCTCCTACAAGAGTGAGGAGTTACCAAGTCGAGGCTCAAACTCTCTTTCTGAAGATAGAAGTGAAGAAGGAGCTAACTCCAGTGATACTGGTAGCTTCTCTCCTCTCAATCTCTACCCCATGCCCTTCCTCCTCTCTCACCATAACTCTGCTCACGCCCCACCTAAACGCAGAAGGATGGGTGTACCTTGAAGCACCAAGTTGTCCGATCTTAGTTTCACACGGGAAAACACACACAACAACCTCCACTTCTTATGTTCTGCTCATTCTAGGTTGAATCCCCACTGGCCTCTGTCTACTTTCCTTGGTAACCTCTTTTCCATTCCAGACCATTTTGTGAGTCCAGTTTTTTTTCTAAGTTGGCAGGTATGCAAACACTGGGAAATAGAGGGGCAAATTGAATTTGGCAGCTCCTTGTTCAGCTGAATTCACTGAATTCAGCTTCTTGAGCAGTGGGTTGCCTCTTAGCCCTCCTGTTAGAGGGCCCACCTTGACCCTTCCTACCCAGTGGGCAAACACACGGTTTTGACCAATCACACTCTCAGACAAAGGGTATAAAGTTTCAGTTAAAATGAGGGCCTCTCGAGTCACCTGTACTCTGTCGCCTTCCAACTGCATAGCCTTCGGCAGATTTCTCGGGCTCAGGCTCCTCATCTGGCAAAGAGATAGAGCAGCATGCTATTAGCCTGAAAGCATCAGTGTGAAGAAGACACGGGACAGCCGTCGGTGTGGTGCTTCACAGACTTCTCTGATGACCAGAATCCCCCCCGCGCTTATGGAGGGAAAGATTCCCACGGCTCTCCTGAAAGTGTGGATTTGGTGGGACCAGGTTGGGGCTTATGCTTTTACCTGTTTACTGATCAATAGATTGGCTGGCTGATAAAAAGCTTCAAATTATATTCTAATACTCAGAATGAGAAAAATTCTGGGAACATGATTAGTGATTGAGAGATATTCATTTGTTGATATTATTCTCTTTGCTTCTGACCTTGACTAACTGCCCAAATCCCAGGTATTTAAATTCTGTAGCCCTTCAGTTTGCTGTATTTCAAGACTCTTGAGAGGGCTGTTTCCTCAGAACCACCACTTTGGTTGGGGACCTCTTAAGGTTCCCAGCTTCTTACTGATATGCTTTAGGAACTCAGTCAGTGAGGTTATCTTTGCCCAAGGTCACACTCTACAAAGACTCCTCAATTCCAAGTTTAATCTGATTTATCCTTGTGCATTTCACTGGTTTCTTTGTTTGACGCTTATGCTCCTAAATCACTCAGTAGGTGCCTAAGGCTAATTTGTTCGAAGCTGCGTATGTGGGCTCCTTGTTTAACTCTGTTTCCACTTCCCCTCCTCTTTTTACCCTGTTTTTTATTCCCCTTCAGATATGAGAGTATAAGAACCTGACTTACAGCCCACAATCCTCAGGAAGGCTTCCCCCATCTTTGTTACTGGTTGCCCACCTTGGTTCTGCCTGGTAAGGTTTCCAACTCTAACTTGAGCAAAAGACTGGCAGGTGAAGACTATTAGGACCGGAAGTACATAATGAATTATGCTTTTTGGAGGTGAGTCTTCATCATAGATTGAATATTTCACGTCAAATATTTTCCAAACATTCTTATTTTTGTCATGGTTAAATAAGTATGCTTTCAGTTGCTTTTTTTGGAAAGGACTCTATCAGGGATTACCACAGGGAATACAACAGACGGGCAGGCACTGCTGCTGCTGCTAAGTCGGCTTCAGTCGTGTCCGACTCTGTGCGACCCCGTAGACGGCAGCCCACCAGGCTCCCCCATCCCTGGGATTCTCCAGGCAAGAATACTGGAGTGGGTTGCCATTTCCTTCTCCAATGCATGAAAGTGAAAAGTGAAAGTGAAGTCGCTCAGTCGTGTCCGACTCTTAGCGACACCATGGACTGCAGCCTACCAGGCTCCTCCATCCATAGGATTTTCCAGGCAAGAGTACTGGAGTGGGGTGCCATTGCCTTCTCCGGGGCAGGAACTACAGCAGTGAAGTGAACGGCATGACCCTCAGCAAGTTCATTAACCTCTTTGTGCCCCAATGTATATATCTGCAAATAGGGATTACACTAATATGCACCTCCTGAGTTGCTGTGACGGTTAACGTGAGGTCATGGAGGGAAGATGTTAAGCGCAGCCCAGAACGGTGCTGGTGGTAGCTGTTACTGCATTACAGTAGCCCACGTTGCAGAATTTGTGTGCAGCCCTGTCTGTTGGCTGTTTTCTCCTTTCTTTACTTGCTGGCATCTCTGCTTGCTTTGGGTTCCGCGCTCTCTTGACTCTGAAATGCATATGGTTTTTGTTTGCTGCAGTTGTGCTTTTTCAACTTATTCTGACTTCAAATTCATGATCCCATTTCCAAAAGGTAATCTTTCTCTCTTCCCTGGGTTCATCACCCTGAAAGACAGAATGTACCTCTGATCATCCTGCCTCACCTCTAGCCCCTGTGATGGATGAACTCTGCGGGGCAGAATGGTCGTCCCCAGACAGATGAGCATTAACAGGGTTAGAGGAGTCACAGGTACAAAGTCTGGCTGCTAAGACAGCAGGGTTTGGGGTGGGTGATTTCATTTAGCAAGGCTATGAGCAGGCAGGCAGGCAATGATTAGCATCTTGTAACATAAATTCAAGACCATATGTCCGCAGCAATTATATTCAGAGTTTATGTTACAAACTCTGATTTCTGTAAAAACCAGGAGGTAATGTCCAAAAGAACATGGGACAACAAACTGGGGGAATAGAACCCAGACTCTTGATCCCCCATGGGCCTCAGTTTCCTCATCTATGAAGAGAATGGAATGGGGTAGATGAACTCGAAGAGTCTTTCCACCTTCAAGATGACAAAGAAGTGGAAATGAAAAGAGGCATGATGCCTAAAATCTGATCTTGGACCAGAAATGGTTAGATAATTGAGGCTGATGCCTAGTTTAAAGCATTAATTATATGAAAAATTCCATATGCATTGATATTCTTGGAGACAATTATCTATCCGGTAAGCATATGTTGAATTAGCATAAGGTTGCTATTAAAAAATACTGTGGAAATGAAACATAAACTTCTCTAATCATAGGAAGCAACAAACTCAAAATCACTTTCACTTAAACAGGTTTGATGACTAAAGCTCCAACTTCCTTCCTCACAACACTGACATAGCACAATTAGGATGAGAAGTCTGCACGAAAGCTCAACGGCCTCTAAGTAGACTGGCCTCCTCCCTGAGGTCAGGTGTCGGTTGGTCTTTAATCACTGTTGTCCTGTAGCCGGGTTTGTTTATAAACAAGTCGGATAGTAAAATGTAAACCACATGTGGAATGTCCCCCGGAAGTGTTGCCAAGGTTTGGGACAAGCATAGGCAGAGAAATGTGTAGTCAATGACACCGGGAAAATGAAGATGAAATTCTTTTCGATCACCAAGTTAGCAGAAGATTGTAAAGCTACTAAAATGATAGCCACTATTTAGGAAGAACACTAATCTGCTCATCTTTGGACATTGCGTGCCTCAGACAGTCTTTATCTATGTGGTTCTTGTCTATGGTTGAACTCTCTGGAGTGTGCTTAGTCTTATCAGATTCTTTTCAACCCCATGGACGATAGGCTGCCCACAAGTTTTCTCGGTCCATGGACTTTTCCAGCCAAGAATACTGGAGTGGGTTGCCATTTCCTCCCCCAGGGAATCTTCCTGACCCAGGGATCGAACCCACATCTCCTGGGTCCCCTGCATTGTCAGGGCAGATTCTTTACCACTGCACCACCTGCTTGAAAGTAGAATTTAATGCTTTTCTGGTTCCAGCTTTTGTTTCTTAAAAAGTAGAGAACACCTACTCTCTGCCCTCTTTTGCCTGTCAGAGGGCCTTTGAACTCATCCAGGGAGTTTGGTCTGCCACTTGACCAAACCAAACAGTGATTTTCTGTCTCAAAGTGCCCTGATACACACCATAGTTCTGTCCAGTCTGAACTGCCTCTCCTCTAGGAAAACAGGCTTTGTTACTCGAGGTTCCCGAAGTGACTGGTCCACCATGTTTGTCAGACCGTGTCATCAAGGTCTTCTTGCCACTGCGTGCTAAGTCACTCCAGTCATGTCTGACTCTTTATAACGCCTGTCAGGCTGCTCTGCCCATGGGTATTCTCCAGGCAAGAATACTAAAGTGGGTTACCATATATCCTTCTCCAGGGGATCTTCCCAACCCAGGGATTGAACCTGTGTCTCTGATACCTCCTGCATCGGCAACCGGATTCTTTACCACTAGCACAACCTCCTGCCCTTGTTATTTGCAAACCTATTGTCTGCCTTCATCCCCGACCCCAAAGTTACATTTTTCCCCCTCAGTAAGTTCCCCTGCCCTACAGACTGTCCTCACAGCCCCTGAAACAGGAATTTTCACACTGAAAAAAGTGATGATGGATCATCAACAATTTGCCTCGATCAATGGATTACTTATGGATCTTTGAATTGACTGAAATCTTGAAGTAGTTTTTGTGTCCTTCATGATAGACTACTTTCCAACAAGGTGTCTTTTTGATGATATGCTCATGTAAGTGAACACTAAGTATGCACGTGTTGTGTGTTCTGAAACAGTCTCAAATGGGGTCCAAAGCATGGATGAAATTTTTTATTCTCAGTACTCTCTCATCTGGCACTACTCAAAGTGGGAGTCCATAGACTAACGTCCATCTGCAAGCTTTCTATCCCAGGCTCTCTGGGGGTAAGTACAGAAATTGAGAGTAGAAAGGGTTTAGAAATGTCATGGCCATTTTACAAAGTGATTTTTATGTATGCTGAACTCAATAATTAAAATTTAGAGACCATATTTGTATGACTTAAAATTCCATTGTCTAAGAGTTCATTTTCATGATAATTTATGGTCTCTGGTAGATTTAATACTAAAGGATATCAACCCTGAATATTCATTGGAAGGACTGATGCTGAAACTGAAGCTCCAATACCTTGGCTACCTGATGCGAACAGTCGACTCTGGAAAAGACCCTGATGCTAGGAAAGATTGAGGGCAGGAGGAAAGATTGAGTGGTGGCAGAGGATGAGATGCTTGGATGGCATCACCGATTCAGTGGACATGAGTTTGAGCAAGCGCCGGGAGACGGTGAAGGACAGGGCAGCCAGGCGTCCTGGCCTAGGGACTGAACAATGACAACAGATTTAATTTAAATCAACCAACTAAACCAAAACTAGTTTCCCCCCAGATAATTCTAGAGCAATGCTTCTCAAACTATTTCAGGTTTTCTTTCTAGCTTTCAGGAACCATAAGTTTCTTAATATAAAGGCTTTAAAAAGAGAACCCAATATTCAGCACCTCATGGTGTTGGTCTTTCCCTTACCCTACACACCACTCAAGAGCAGGGGATTTTCATAGTCTGCAAGTAGTGAAATAAACATTTATCAGCTCTCAGAGGCTTCAAGTGTTAAAGAATCCCTGCTCAACACTACTGGGGAAATACTGAATGATAAGGCTCTGTCTTAGTTGGGATCCCTGGGAAAATCCAGTTTTGTGATAAATATTACACACATCATCTGTCACTAAGGGATATAATTTTTGACCTAACGGTAGTAGAAAATCAATGCTCATCTGACACATGGCCAAGATTTTAAGACTAGAATTAAAGGCATTCTTTTGGATTCTGTCATTTAGTTAGTTGTAGAGAAGAAAACCTTGATGTGTTCCAGTTCAGTAGAGGAGTGAATCCAAGAGCGGTAGGGTGGGGGGTAGGGGAGAGAGTTTAAAGAGGGAGGGTATATATGTATACTTACAGTTGATTCACACTGTTGTATAGCAGAAACCAACACAGCATTGTAAAGCAGTTATACTCAAAATAAAAATTTTAAAATGGCTGTTGCAGATTTTGGTACTTCTCTTCACCCTTCTGCCCAAATGACACGTCTCATCTTCTTATCTCCTCCAAGTCCCTCACAAGAGCACATGTTTCAAACATCTACCAACCAAACTACCAAGTCACCTCAAAGGAGTGTGAATCTGAGATTTTCAAAGACCTCCTCCCATTCTACTTCAGCAAAAGGGTCACATTTCTCAGCTTTTCCATCTCCATGCATAGATAATAGAAGCAGCACACCCCTTTTCTTCAACCATAAGGACCATCAGCAATGAAAAATGGCATCATAAATCCAAACTCATAAAACACACTTCTTGACTTTTCAGTACAATTAGGAGTCGGAGACATGAGTCAATAGGAAGCTAAATGCAAATTTCAAGCAAAATAAAACCAATTCTTTGCCTAATATGAGACTACTGACCCTACTTTCTAAACAAAATATTAAGAGTCTGAAAAGAAAAAGATTTTATATTTTCTGATTGATTAATAAATGACAAAGATAAAGTAATTTTCTGGAATTTTTATAAATGGTTTTCACCCAGGAAAATCTATTGGGAAAACACCCCCAAATTTAGCTGGTAAAGAGTATCAATATATACATTTAACCAAGGAAGTGAAAGACTTGTATACTGCAAACTATAAGACATTAATGAAAGAGATTAACAAAGGACACTAACAATTGGAAAGACATTCCACATTCATGGATTGGAAAAATTAATTTTGTTAAAATGTTTAATTCTACCCAAAGCAATATACAGATTCAGTGCAATTCTATCAAAATTCTAATGGTATTTTTCACAGAAATAGAGCAAACAGTCCACATAAACAAAAATTTATATGGAATCACAAAAGACCATGAATAGTCAAAGTTGTCCTGAGAAAGAAGTACAAAGCTAAAGGCATTGGTCATTGATTTCAAACTACATTACAAAGCTATAGTAATTAAAATACTCTGGTATTGACATAAAAACAGACAGATCAGTGGAACAGAATAGAGAGACCACAAATAAATCTGCACATATATATGGTCAATTAATTTATGCAAAAGGATGAAACTGGACCACTGTTTTATACCACACACCAACTCAAAATAGATTAAAGAGTTGAACATAAGATCTGAAACCATAAAACTCTTAGAAGAATATATAGACAATAAGCTCCTTGACATAGGCTTTGCTGATAATTTTTTAAATTTGACACCAAAAGCAGAAGCAACAAAAGCAAAAACAAACAATTGTGGCTGCTTCAAACTAAAAAGCTACTGCACAGCAAAGAAAAGAGAATGAAAAGGTAACCTACTGAATGGGAGAATATATTTGCAAGGCATATCTGATAAGGGACCAATGTCCAAAATATATAAATAACTCACATAACTCGATAGCATTTTGGCATTGTCATGTTTTACAAGGTGGAACTATGTGATATAAATTGTTCTCTCGTCAGCATGAGAGAGAAAAAAAGTATCATGGATGGCATATCATGTAATTTAAGTCAATTTGTATGCAGTACACAACAAAGGTCCCTCTAGTTAAAGCTATGGTCTTTGCAGTAGTCATGTATGGATGTAAGAATTGGACCATAAAGAAGGGAGCACTGAGGAACTGATGCTTGTGAACTGTGATAGAGAAGACTCCTGAGAGTCCCTTGGACTGCAAGGAGATCCAACCCATCAATCCTAAAGGAAATTAGTCATGAATATTCACTGGAAGGACTGATGTTGAAGCTGAAACTCCAATCCTTTGGCTGCCTGCTGAGAAGAACTGACTCATTGGAAAAGACCCTGATGCTGGGAAAGATTGAAGGCAGGAGGAGAAGAGGACACAGAGGATGAGACGGTTGGATGGCATCACCGACTTGATGGACATGAGTTTGAGTAGGCTCCGGGAGTTGGTGATAGACAGGGAAGCCTGGCATGCTGCAGTCCATGGGGTCACAAGGAGTCGGACATGACTGAGTGACTGAACTCTATTAATACATATTTAGGTTTCCCTTCAACTTTTCCTATTTTAATGCGGCAATGAACATTCTTGCATGTGAGACTTTCACAGTTGTGTGAGTGGATTGCTGTAGAAGAGTCCTAGGAAAGCCCTAGAAATGGAATTATAGGTTAAGAGATGAGCATGTTTAAAATTTTCATAGACTCTCTCAAACTGTTCAGAAAGTAGCATGTGTATTTATTCCTACCAACAGGGTGCATGTAGATAAGGGGTGTTTTAAAAGTCTCTTACAATAATTTGAAACAGTTGATGGCACATTACATCATCCTTGAAGGTGCTAAGTGGTTAGTTTTTAGACCAGGAAGTGATTCCTGAACACTGCCACCCTGGACCCACTGTCAATCTACATAATAGGTGAAAAAATTAGAAGAAATAAAACTGAATAGGGATCCAAAAACATCCTTGTCTAATGAATGAAAAGAAAAGCTAGGTGTGGCTTAGCTTGAGGAGGTTGTTAATCTTGGAGACACTGACACTAAATTTTGGAAGAAAGGTGCACACAAGCACCCCATAGCGTGATTATAAGAAGCTCAAGACTTGCGGGCCAGCGCTTCAGCAAGTCGCGGTGAAACTGTCCTTTTCTCCTCCTTTTTATGGAAAATGCCCTTAAGGTAATGAAACCCATTCTAGCAAATTTCAGAAATGAAGCCACAAGTGAGAAAGGGCCATGGAAGTGACAGCGAATCTCTAGGCATCAGTATGCTGAGCCTCTGGCCACATTCCTTCTGACGGGCTACACTTCCTGCTCTGACTTACCCCTGGGAGATGTAAGCTGCTTCACTCAAGGGACAGTGTTTTGTACATGCTGGTAAAGTTTCTCAGGTAAAGCATTACCACTGAGTACTATTTTGGAATAGAAACAGGAGATCTGATACCTGCCTCAGATGTTGTTCCTCAGTGATGTTTTGTCTTCAGGTCACCTCTAAGTGTCTCACTTTCTTCATCTGTAAAATGGGCTCTGTGATGCTTCATGTACTTTTCAGCTAAAGACCACATGAAATCATAGATACAAATACAGTTTTTAGCATAAATTGGATTTCAAATGTGAGGTTTTATTAGTAAACGAGGTTCATCCTACCACTCTTTATAAACACTATGGCAAAAAAAAAAGAAAAGAAAACTCATGGTCAATAAGTCAAAAGAAAAGGTTCTGGACTTAGGTAGGGCTCATGGTAGTTTCACCATCCTGAGAATATAGAAACCACTATTGTGGGGAAAAGAGAAAGAAAGAAAGAGTGGGAGGGAGGGAATGAAGGAAGGAAAGAAGAATGGAAAAGAAGACAAAAAAATGCTTTCTAAAATGGAAAGACAGCAAAAGGAGAAGGAAAATCATTTCTTTGGTGTATATTTTATATGTCACACCCTCTTTGGGTCTTTAGATATGGTGTCTTAATTTCATCTTCCCAGTAGCCTGAGGTATAGAAATTATTATCCATACTTTGTTAGAAAAATGAGAGAGAGCTTCAATATACCTTGCCCAGCATCACAAGGTAATTCATTACCTTGCCCAGGATTTGAATCTAATTCTTCTCAACTCCTAAACTTGAGCCCTCTCAACTGCACCATGTCATTTCTAGACCTCGTCAGAAGCTCAAAGAAAGAATCACCAATGACATCAGATCCAACTTTTCAGCCTCCTTTCAAGAGATTCTACCTGGAGGAATCTGAGGGCTCTCTTTGATGTCAGCCCTCAAAAGTTAAGTGAAGTATCCCTGCCTGGGAAGGACAGTCTATCCTGTGTCTGGTGTTTATACATTCATTGTAACCTTTCTGGGTCTATTTGCATTTTCAATCCCAAACCCTGTTTTGGGTTAATGAGCCCCACAAGTTCCCCAGACAAATGTACTGGCTTTCAGTTTAGCATAAGCTTGTATCTAATCAATGTAGACGTTGAAACAAGTTCCATGCTGGCAAATTCCCAAAAGCAAAAGGAGGTAAATGAGAACAACATGAATGAGCCAGGCAAGGGAACCACCGTGGGGAAAGAGTTTAATCAACACTTAGAGAAACATGGCTGTCTCCTGCTGAGATGGAACTACATCTGTTTTGTAGATGTCTTGGTGCCTTTAACCATACCCTCTTCCCCAAGTACAAAGTCTTTCTGCCTTTCACACCATTCCTACTGGAGATTATTTTATAGCAAGAGGAGTTGAGAGACCTCAGATCCAGGTTTTGGATGAAGCTATTTGCAGAGCAGCAAAGGAGACACAGACATTGAGAACACACTTATGGAGAGGGCTGTGAGGGGAGAAGGAGAGGGTGGGAGACATGGAGAGAGTAACATGGAAACATACACTGCTGCTGCTGCTAAGTCGCTTCAGTCGTGTCCACCTCTGTGCAACCCCACAGACGGCAGCCCACCAGGCTCCGCCGACCCTGGGATTCTCCAGGCAAGAACACTGGAGTGGGTTGCCATTTCCTTCCCCAGGAAACATACACTACCATATGTAAAATAGATAGCCAATGGGAACTTGCTGTGTGACTCAGGGAACACAAACCAGGGCTTGATAACAACCTAGAGGGGTGGGATGGGGAGGGAAGTGGGAGGGGACATGGATAAACCTATGGCTGATTCATGTTGATGTTTGGTAGAAACCAACACAAAACTATAAAGCACTTACCCTTCAAGTAAAAATAAATAAATTTTAAAGAAAAGAAAAGAAAAGTTGGTAGCAGACACTGCCAAGGCCTTACCCATGTCTCCATGGATGCTCACTGTAAACACTGTTAAGAGGTAAAATCCCTGAGGATTTTGTCTGAGTGGAGGGTATGATAGACCCGAGTTCAAGGCAAGTAGGGAATATTAGAAAGCAAATACAATGACTGCCCTCATCCAGTGACTGAGCTGATGGGTAACTAGTTTGATGGACAAATAGCCAAAGACTAGGTTGATATATACCAATAATCATCTCAGCATCTAACCCCATGGTTGGGATAACGCAAGCATGCTCTACACTGTCATCCAGGGTTCGCAAGCTCTGGGCAACTGTTGTGATACAACACCTCTGTTGGCATCCTTCTCTTTCCACTCTCACCTCCCCATTCCTCTCCTGCTGTTTCCTGGAATTATCTCACAAAAAGCCTACTGGCATTAGAATCTTTGTCTCAGAGTCTCCTTTAGGGAAAAGCCTACACTAGACAAGAGTGACTCATATACACTGAATAGTCATTAAGAAAATAAGCTTTCACAGGGAACTATATTCAGTATTTTGTGGAAGAGAATCTGAAAAAGAATATGTGTGTGTATAGCGGAAAATATATGTATATATGTATACATACATATATGTATACACATTTATAACTGAATTATTTTGCTGTACACTTGAAACCAACATAACATTGTAAATAAAACTTATGTATCAATAAATAAGAAATGAAAATAAGCTTCTGACCTCTCTCTTTATTCCTCCTGTTGGTTTTGGATTTCTTTCATCCATTCATTACTTTTCCTCCATTGACTTAATCTCCTTAAGAGCCTAAAGTTTGGCTCACTATCTGTAAATTGTGTGGTCTCCCCTCTTCCGCTTACGGCCATTTTTTCAGATAGATGGCAGCAGTCAGGAGGTCTCTCTTTACTTGAAAAGTTAAACATGGCAACACATAGAATGTTAGGCTTGGAAAGCCAAGAAGCTGAGAACTATAAGGCCGTGATGTCTCCCAAAGAGACTCACCAATACTGCTGGGAGGGCTCCTTCCCCTGCCTCGCTTGTTCTTCCTCTTCACCCCATTTCCCTGCATGGGTAGTACGCGTACCTTTAGTTCTTATCCAGGTAACAGTCTGGTTAATTACTCCTGAACCCTTTCACAGTTCTCCATCCCCAGTGAGCCCACCTCCATCTTCTAACCTCTGCCTTTTAACTAAGAGTTAGAATACTGGGACAACCCTAAAAGAAATGACCACCAGATTTCCAGAAACACCACGCTTTAGGAGATGACTCATTTCTCGCACAACTAAGACTTTTTTGGTCACTGAACTGAATAAATTCTTAGTTCATATATCTTATTTTTGCTGAATTTCTTTACCTGTATTAGAAATAGCACCCGTTTCTTCATTTCAGACAAATCCCTGACAAATACCGTGCCATGGCCAAGGGCATGGTAAGCAGGAAGTCGTCATACCTTTGCCCCATCCTGAAGGCAGTGGGGCAGGAGGGTTGATGCTCCTCCCTCTGCCCCTCAGCCCCGTGCCCTGCCTCTGGGGTAGCGTCAGCTTCCTTCACTAATTCACATATGCAGGAACCCGCCCACAGGCAATTCACTGTTCTTGGGAAGGTAAATTGGGAGTGAACAATTTGGACATTATTTGAGTTGTTTTTTGATTGCATGGATGAACACAAAACAAGGAACGCTTGGGAAGAGCGCTACACTGCACTACTCAAGCCTGTCAAAGCCTTTAGGGGCCCACGTTGTTTACCGCAACGGTTATGGTCACCTCCTAGTTATTACAGGGAATGCTGTTTATATCCATATTTAAATATGCTATTTCCCCAAAATGAACCACAACAGCCTCTTTTAAAGTTATTTTATTTGATGAACAGATATTTGGACAATTTAAACTCCATTTGCAACACAAACGACTCCAATAATGCCTCAGTTTAGCATGTAAATACATATTTAACCAATTTAAAAACACATTGACTACATAATGTGTATTTGTTGCTGCTCAAAAAGAAAGGACCTTTTACTTAGTATGCCAAATAATGTGAATTTGGGTGCTTTCTGAAAAAGGATGCATTATTCATGTGCAAGGGAAACAAAATCAATAAATGAAAATTCAAATAAAAATAAAACACACTGTGATACTGCAATCAGGCAGTGACCATCTTGTGCGTTATTTACTCAAGGAAAAGACACAGGAAATGGCCCTTTTGAAACTGGGCTATGGACTGAGTCATATTTAACTTCTGCTGAGGCTGTTTGAAAAGAAACAAAATTGTATATTTCTAAAATGCTCTTCAGTTGCTTTTTGTTTGTGACTATAAACTGATTTAAAAATTCAACAACAAAATACATTTGGGAGAGTTTTAAGATGATATTATTTTTGTTATTGTTCCTGTTGTTATCACATGACTTATTTCATTGCTACAGGGTATATAGAATACATTAATGTTCTGAATAGGATTCTAAGGAAAACCAAATCTCTGCTCATAGAAAGTACTGGCTAAGTATATTTAGATATTTGGGGATAAAAGGAAGGGCATCCAACCTGGCACATCCCAGAAGCTTCCTTAATTTTCACATAGGCATCAAAGAGGTCAGATTATCTCTCCATCAAATCTTGCCTCTGATACCACCACTACTTATTCTGTAATTTTTCTCAACTTCTCCAAGCCTTGGTTTGTCCCCTGTGAAATGGGGGTTTAGTGACAGGACCTACCTCATAAGGTAGTTGGGTGGATTCAGGGACACTCTTAGCCTAGTACCCGGTATAGGCAAGTTACCTGAACAATGTTAGCAAGAAGAATATCTTAAGAGTGACACTGCCTGTCCTTACAGGCAGTTGACTGCCCAAGCACATGACTCTCCTTTATCAGCAACAAAGAGCATGTGCACTTCGGTTTCTTGCTGAGGAACATTAGTTTAGACTCTCTATGGCCCTCTTTCTTATCAAACATTACGAGAGAATGTCCCATAACTTTCATGGGACATTGCCTGAAAACAGCCTACATTTTAACCTTAGCTCAAGACAGATCTAAAAGCTTCACGATGGAATTTATAGAACTGACAGTATCAAATTTACTTTGTTGCATTACATTTCATGCCTTAGATCACACTGAAGTGTGAAAAGAAAACATCTCTAGGGAATTAAATATGTATTTATCAAGGGGATGTCTACTTTATTACATGATTCCCCCTTTTTTTTTGGAGATTCTTCAGTGTCTAGGACTAGGAAAATATGTTTCTGATTAATTCATTCAAGAACTGTATCTTGTATGTTAGTTTTCATTGGGCACTGTGGGTACAAAAGCTACAATAAGTGAACAAGAGACAAAATGCACTGCCCAGTGTAATGGAATTTATATTCTAACTCCTTATCAAGTGGTTTATTTTTATCTTACGGATGCTACAAAACTTAAACTGACTTGACTCAGCTACTTGCTTTGGCTTTTAGAAAGTTCGTAGCAAAATGATGCAGATCCTTGGATCATGCAACCCTGTGTGCAAACTTTTTATTCCAGTTTTCTCATCTGTTTATTATTCAGCTACAAAATTGTGTAGGTTCCATAAGCAACCTCAAGGCCTTCTGAGAGAAACAAAGCTAAGAATTTACTAATTCATCAAAGAAATGAATAAACAAGCACAAGAATGCAAACATAGGTCTGTATGGATTCAAATAACTGTAAATCAACTTTACCTACATCCTGAGTGAACATCTAGTTTTACTTCCCTTTACCTCCTATCTTTAGCCTCAGGGACAATAATATATTGAACTTCATTCATTAATTTAACAGATAACCATTGACCCGGAGAAGGCAATAGCAAGCCACTCCAGTACTCTTGCCTAGAAAATCCCATGGATGGAGGAGCCTGGTAGGCTGCAGTCCATGGGGTCGCTAGAAGTCGGATGCGACTGAGCGACTTCACTTTCACTTTTCGCTTTCACATAATGGAGAAGGAAATGGCAACCCACTCCAGTGTTCTTGCCTGGAGAATCCCAGGGACAGGGGAGCCTGCTGGGCTCCTGTCTATGGGGTCGCACAGAGTCGGACACGACTGAAGCGACTTAGCAGCAGCAGCAGCAACCATTGACCACGTGCAATATGCTGAACTGTGTTCAAAGTGGAGGGACGCTCTCTGAGCCTGTATCTGTATGGAGGTCTCAGAAAGACTTGTCCAAAATTTGAAGACCTCTGAGGGGATAAAACAAGTTCATTTGGTGATTGCTTCTTGCCTTGAAAGTCCCTCTCTATGTACTATTTTTATTTGATCTAAGCCCTCAAGTTCCAGTTAAGGTAAATTTACTTTATTCTGTCCTTGGAGGAGATTCAAAATTTTAGTCATGTCTACTATATTACTATGGATTGAATGTTGGTGTTCCCTTCAAATTTCCATGTTGAAAGACTTATCCCCAATGTGATTGAGTTTGGAGGTGGTGCCTTTGGGAGGTAATTAAGATTAGATGAGATGATGAGGGTGAGGTCTTCTTGATGGACCAATGCCCGTAAGCAGAGAAGAAGAGACCCAACGTGGATGATCACTCTGTCTCTCTTTGTTTCTATTTCCCTGTGAGTCTCTCTGTCACTCTGTCTGTATGCACCAAGTTAGGCTACTTGAGGACATAACCAGGAGGAAGGCCTTACCAATAACCAACCGTGCTAAAACCCTGATCTCAGACTTCCAGCCTCCAGAACTGTGAGAAATTCCATTTCTGTTGTTTAAACCATCTAGTCTGTGATATTTTATGACAGCAGCCCAGATGAACTGAGACATATATGATAGAAGCATTCAACTGGCAGAGGATCTTGTACCGACTTCACTGACTAAACTGCTCAGTACACCACAAAGGATGGGGTTAATGCTATAGTTGTGTTAGCGTCTCTCTCTTCAATAATATTGTGAGACTTCTAAGCTTCAGACACTGCCAGGAGCTAGGGATGCAGCAGCGACTAATAAATGTGATCTCTGGCCTAACAGTTTAGTAAGACATACTGACAAATAAGGGGTTTCGCCTGCCAATGAAGGATACACAAAGAGACCCAAGTTTGATCCATGGGCTGGGAAGATCCCCCGGAGAAGGGAATGGCAACCCACTCCAGTATTCTTGCCTGGGAAATCCCATGGACAGAGGAGCCTGGCAAGCTACCGTCCATGGGGTCGCAAAGAGTGGGACACAACTGAAGTGACTCGGCATGCACACATGCATGCATTGATGAATAAATATGTAATTACAAAATAGAGTTGTAAGTACTGGAGCAAGGGGAAGGATACAGAGCTAGGGGCACAGAAGAAACACACTGACTTGAGGAGTCAGTGAAGACTTTCCAAACACGGTAATGTCTCAACGGAAATTGTCAAGATAAATCACAGTAACCCAGGTGAAGCATGTATACGGAGGGAATGTGTTCCAAGGCTGAGGATCTGTGTGTATGCTCAGTCACTCAGTCTTCTCCAACTCTCTGCGACCCCATGGATGGCTGCCCACCAAGTTCCTCTGTCCATGGAATTTTCCAGGCTAGAATACTGGAGTGAGTTGCCATTTCCTATTCCAGTGAATCCTCCTGACCCAGGGATAGAACCAGTTTCTTCTGCATCTCCTGCACTGGCAGGCAGATTCTTTACCCCTAGTGCCACCTGGGAAGCCCACACAGCTCTTGATGTGTGATGTGAAGTCGCTCAGTTGTGTCCAACTCTTTGTGACCCCATAGACTGTAGCCTACCATGCTCCTCCATCCATGGAATTTTCCAGGCAAGAGTATTGGAGTGGGTTGCCGTTTACTTTTCCAGAGGATCTTCCCAACCCAGGGAATGAACCTGGGTCTCCCGCATTGTAGGCAGATGCTTTACCACCTGAGCCACACAGTTCCTTCAGTTCAGTCGCTCAGTCGTGTCCGACTCTTTGCGACCCCATGAATCGCAGCATGCCAGGCCTCCCTGTCCACCACCAACTCCTGGAGTTCACACAAACTCATGTTTATCAAGTTCTCTGCCTTTTCTAAAATCAGCTTGAACATCTGGAAGTTCACAGTTCATGTATTGCTGAAGCCTGGCTTGGAGAATTTTGAGCATTACTTTACTAGCACGTGAGATGAGTGCAATTGTGCAGTAGTTTGAGCATTCTTTGGCATTGCCTTTCTTTGGGATTGGACACAGCTCCTTAGGAAAGGCAAATGTCCAATACGTATGAACAGCGAGCAGGGAGATCCTAGGACAGAACTTTCAAGAGCAGCAGCTTTCACAAATAGGGGAGAACAGTCAATGCCATCAGGTCTGAGTGACCCAGAGAGAGGATGAAGCCCAGGAGGCTTCATTGCCAAGAAAGTCAAGGCTAGAGACTGTTCCCAAATGGGAGAGTGGTGCCCTGGCTCAAAAGCTGAGAGTAAGGAGGAAAAAGTGCTCAGAGGTGAAGCACAAAGGTAAAGGAAGTGGCTGAAAAATGTGAGGAGGGATGTTTCAATGAAGTGGAGGAAAGAGGCATCATTTCTCCTGCTTCCATCTACCTTATTGACTCTAATGAAAGGATATTTGTTTAGACATCAGGCTCACCCAGGTGAGTCCTTCTTTGCACCACTCTAGCAGGTATGGAATATGTATGCATATAGGTACACACACACACACACAGAGGCATGGGCAGAGCAGACCAACACATTAATAATGACTTCCTTTGTAAGCCATGGGGTATGTCTGGGTCATGAAATAATATGCAACTTTTGTTTACTCATCCTTTTAAAAATAGTTTACATGTCTTCTAGATGTTGAACTCCTATTATTCTTCTATCATGAAAACCATGAAGTTAATTTTCAAAAACTGATTTACACACGGAATTCATGATGCGTTATCTCTGATCTACCACTTAAATGCAGCTCTATTTGTGTTAGTTTTTCCAAACGCATTTTTTTTCTAGTTTTCTCTTTACCCCTCTCTAAGAAGCAAGGTTTCATATGCTTAGATACCAGGGAAAGTTTTGTCTGAATTAGACAAACTGGCTTTAGGAGGCTGAAAAATGTATTCCATTAGATTGAAAATGTCCCCTGGATTCAGACAAGCTTTGAGCACATACCCAAAACTGCCTTTTCATCACCTTTCTTTCCCTTATAAGCAGCGCAGAAATTTTAAAACTGAAGTTGTTAAGGTAACATCTGCCTCGCTGAGATTCAGCCAAAATTGATTAAAGGGCAAAAAACTCAAAATGATCTGTTTGCATTATAGTTACCTTCTTTTTTTTGCAATTAGAATATTTAAAGAAAGTAAATTTCTGGCAGAGAAAAGCACCTTTCAGATCTAATCAAAAGAAATAGGCTGTTTACATTTAAGATCTTTGGGGAAATTAACTGGTAACTCTCAGATCACAGAAGACAGGACCCTGCTGACTTAAGTAGCCTCAGTATCTGATGCTGGCAGTCCCCCTCCCACAACTCCTTAGCAAACTCTCAGAAGGATGACAACTAGGTGATTCTAACTGGAAAACTGAAAATCAAAGAACTAAAAACCCTTGCTGGAACCCATCAGATGCGTGATTAAAAAGGAAACCAGAATGCTTCCTTCCTTCCTTCTGCACCCCACACACCTCCCACGGCTAACTCAGCAGCAGTACCATGGTTTCCTGAGCTCATCATTAAACTCTCCGCCAAGCAAGGACCTTTAGACTGGATTAACAAATTTGTTCAGCTTTCCAAGTTGATTATTTTTTGTCTCCTTCAATCACAGTGTAAACAATGCTTATGAATATTTTAAAGGACACAGAGAAAAGCAGGTTATCTATTCCATGTGCCCTGTGATTCTCAACATTTATATAAGACGGTCTCTGGCCCATAGTAAACTATGAGTGGTGTTACATCAGTGAAACACTATTCAGAAGCCCCAAATAATAAATAATAATTGAAGAGCTTACCCTGGTGGCTCAGAGGTTAAAGCGTCTGCCTCCAATGCGGGAGACCTGGGTTCGATCCCTGGGTCGGGAAGATCCCCTGGAGAAGGAAATGGCAATCTACTCCAGTATTCTTGCCTGGAGAATCCCATGGACAGAGAAGCCTAGTAGGTTACAGTCCATGGGGTCGCAAAGAGTCGGACACGACTGAGCGACAGCACCTAGCACATTGAAGAGCTTACAGGTGTTTCAGAAAGAGCGATAAAGAATTTGTGCAAAAATGCCATGTGTGCCACACAGATGGCCACATTCTGGCAAGAGACATCCATTTCTCCAGCTTCCAGGAATGTTGTCCTTGGTGAGAGGGAGCTGCCCCACCCACCCAAGGTAATGCCCCCATTCCCAGAGACAGC
This sequence comes from Cephalophus harveyi, assembly GCA_006410635.1. Classification (NCBI taxonomy): domain Eukaryota; kingdom Metazoa; phylum Chordata; class Mammalia; order Artiodactyla; family Bovidae; genus Cephalophus; species Cephalophus harveyi. The sequence goes on along the minus strand of SJYT01003639.1, from coordinate 71,556 downwards.
CTCTTTCCAATGGCTGGCCTATGCTGTTACATGGACATTCAAACTCCTTGCCTCGAATTGGGACAATTCAGAAGAGCTATTCCAGTTCAAGGGTGCCCCTGGGGATTGGCTGAGGTCTTCGATGAAACTTTGATGGACATCATAGTTCATCTTTTTCCTCTGCCCAATCCTGGTTCCCTTATTCCCCCATAGGTACTCTCCCAAGAGCATTCCCAGTAAAATTCCTGAAAGCCAATATCCACTGAAGACTGTTTCCTAAAAGACTCAACTTATAACTGCATGGCAGACTATTTGCAAACATATGGCTTTCCCTCTCTGTGGGAATCTTACAACTCCATACCTGTTGATGTCAGGCTGAGTCATGTCATTTACGTTATCATTGAAATGTGAGCATAAGTGAGAAATGCCGCTTGTAAGCAGAAGCTTTAAGAGTCATCAGGTGATTCTATCATTTTTATTTTCCTTCTATGTGTCATGATTGGAGCATATAGAACTGGAACTTTAGCATAAGTCCAGCAATAAAAGGTATATACAGCTGATCAGAAGTGGCCCACCACTGTGTAATGTAAATGAAAAAGAAGGTTAGTATAAGCCACTGAGATCTAGGGATTATTTAACACTGCCACATAGTCGACTAAGCAAGGTGAGATAATAACCTCACCAAATTATAACCTAAAATGATACTTTAAAAAGTACCCCTTATTGAAACATATATATTATCATATGTAAAATAGATCACCAGTCCAGGTTCGATGCATGAGACAGGATGCTCAGGGGTGGTACACTGGGATGACCTTGAGGGATGGGATGGGGAGGAAGGTGGGAGAGGGGTTCAGGATGGGGAACACATGTACACCCATGGCTGATTCATGTCAATGTATGACAAAAAGCACTACAATATTGTAAAGAAATTAGCCTCCAATTAAAATAAATAATTTTTTTAAAAAAGAAAAAAAAAAGTACCCCTTTCCCATTCTTTTAATTCTCAATATCTCTAACATTTAGACTTGTTCTTGAAAGTGAAAAGTGAAAGTAGCTCAGTTGTATCCGACTCTGAGCGACCCCATGGACTATACAGTCCATAGAATTCTCCAGGCAAGAATACTGGAGTGGGTAGCCATTCCCTTCTCCAGGGGATCTTCCCAACCCAGGGATGGAACCTAAGTCTCCTGCATTGTGGGCAGATTCTTTACCAGCTGAGCCACCAGGGATGCCCAAGAATACTGGAGGGGGTAGCCTATCCCTTCTCCAGCTGATTTTCCTGACCCACGAATCCTAGGAACATCTTTTTCTGCAGCTGAATTTCAACTGCCTACCAAAATGTAACTTCATCTCTTTTGATCCTCTTCCTGAGCAAAACAAGGTCAAAAAAATGAGTAAGAAACCTCTGAGTCTCCTTGGATGTTATGGTGGGTTGGGGAAGCAGAGGGCCAAGAAAAGAGAGAGGCCTCACACCAAAAGAAATAATTTCCTTAGCAGATTGTGGCAGAAGGAAGAAAGGAATGGAAATTTACCATCTTTGCACTTATCCTAGTTCATTAATATGAGGATGGGGGAACACTATGCTAAGAAATATGGCAGGATGACCAAGACCCAAAGGTTAGCAGTATTTGAGCGGAGAAATTATGGGAAGTTTTCTTCTATTTAGTTCTCTGTGATTGCAAAGGTATTTCTTTTTTCAAAATCACAAATATAATTTATTTATATAACTTTCTTGACTTTTAATGACCTACAGATTAAAGCACAGACTTTTATCCTGTCATATCAAAAGTATTCTTTAGATTTGCTTTTTCTGTCCTATGGCATCTTGGTCCCCAAGCCATAGTGTATCTGGACTGTTCTCATGACCAAAGCAATGATGGCCTTGGGATAACCTCTATTTTGCACATATTTTTCTCTCTGTTTAGAGCTGCAGAACTCCTCCTTTTTTAAGAAGCAGCAAAGGTATTTCTAATGAACACATTCTTCTGTGGCTAAAAGAAGCCAAATAGTTTCCAAAAAAACAAATATCCATGATCAGGCAACTGCTACTGTCTCAATCCATGTGCCCATGTTACCTGATGGGTGTCTGGAGGCAAACTCAGGTGATGGGGAATAGACCTGGAGAGAGATATTCTCAATCTAGGAATAAAAGCATGCATCAAAACCAGGAAGAGGGACAAAGGCACACAAGTGTCAGGCAGTGTGGAAGAACACAGCAGTAGCCTTGCTGGGGCACAGGATAGGAGCAAAAGGAAGAATGATGGGAGACAAGGCCAAGACAAAGTCAGGCGCCAAGGTGATGAGCGGGGGCCTCTCACTATCTACTGTGTGTCAATTGCACTGTGGCATTCTCAAGACACTCACAACTTGCTGTTTTAATTGTTACAGGCACTGTGTAAAGCAGTATGGAATTTCCTTAAAAAACTAAAAATAGAGCTACCCTATGGCACCCCACTCCAATACTCTTGCCTGGAAAATCCCATGGACAGAGGAGCCTGGTAGGCTGCAGTCCACGGGGTTGCTAAGAGTTGGACACGACTGAGCAAATTCACTGTGACTTTTCACTTTGATGCATTGGAGAAGGAAACGGCACTCCACTCTGGTGTTCTTGCTTGGAGTGTCCCAGGGATGGGGGAGCCTGGTGGGCTGCTGTCTACGGGGTCACACAGAGTTGGACGCGACTTAAGCGACTTAGCAGCAGCATGATCCTGCAATCCCCACTCCTGGGCATATATCCAGAGGAAAATATAATTTGAAAAGATACATGCACTCCAATGTTCACTGCAGCACTATTTACAATAGCCAAGACATGGAACCAACATAAATATCCATCGACAGAGGAATAGATAAAGATGTGGTTCATACACACATGCACACGCACAAACACACACACACACACACACACACACACACACACACACACAATGGAATATTACTCAGCCATAAAAAAGAATGAAATAATGCCTTTGCAGCAACACAGATGGACCTAGAAAATATCATATTAGGTGAAGTAAACCAGGCAGGAAAAGACAAGTGTCACATGTTATCACTTATATGTAGAAACAAACAAAAAAAACCACTTATTTATTACACAGAAATAGACCAACAGACACAGAAAATACACTTATGGTCACCAAAGGGGAATTGGGATGGGAAGGGATAAATTAGGAGATCAGGATTAACATATACACACTACTAATTATAAAGAGTTGGACTGTAAAGAAGGCTGAGTGCCGAAGAATTGATGCTTTTGAACTGTGGTGTTGGAGAAGACTCTTGAGAGTCCTTTGGACTTCAAGGAGATCCAACCAGTCCATTCTGAAGGAGATCAGCCCTGGGATTTCTTTGGAGGGAATGATGCTAAAGCTGAAACTCCAGTACTTTGGCCAACTCATGCGAAGAGTTGACTCATTGGAAAAGACTCTGATGCTGGGAGGGATTGGGGGCAGGAGGAGAAGGGGACGACCAAGGATGAGATGGCTGGATGGCATCACTGACTCGATGAACGTGAATCTAAGTGAACTCCGGGAGTTGGTGATGGACAGGGAGGCCTGGCGTGCTGCAATTCATGGGGTCGCAAAGAGTCAGACACGACTGAGCGACTGAACTGAACTGAATTATAAAATAGGTAGCCAACAAGGACTTACTATACAGCATAGGGAACTATGCTCAATATTTCGTAACAACCTATGAGGGAAAGAATCTGAAAAGATATATATACATATATCTGAATCACTTAATATCTGAATCACTTTGCTATATACCTGAAATTGGATGTGAGAGTTGGACCATAAAGAAAGCTGAGCACCAAAGAATAGATGCTTTTGATCTGTGGTGTTGGAAAAGACTCTTGAGAGTCCCTTGGACAGAAGGGAGATCAAACCCGTCAATCCTAAAGGAAATCAGTCCCGAATATTCATTGGAAGGACTGATGCTGAAGCTGAAGAACCAATATTCTGGTCACCTGATGTGAAGAACTGACTTATTGGAAAAAACCCTGATGCTGGGAAAGACTGAAGGCAGGAGGAGAAAGGGAAGTTGGTCGGATGGCATCACTGACTCGATGCACATGAGTGTGAGCAAGCTCTGGAAGTTGGTGATGGGCAGGGAAGCCTGGCATGCTGCAGTCCATGGGGGTCACAAAGAGTCAGACACAACTTGAGTGACTGAACTGACTAATACTCGAAACTAACCCAACACTGTAAATCAACTATACTTCAATAAGAAAAGTTAAAAAACACACACAAAGGAACAAAATCCTGGTGGGATGATCTAGAAGTTTCTCCTATCCTAGGAAAATTGCTCTTTAAGTATTTTTTTGTTTCCCTGACACTGCCAGAAGATTAATTATTAAATCAAAGGCCCAAGATTTTTTAAAATCCCAAGATAATAATGAGATGTGACTTCTATTTGCCCTACAAAATCTGCATCCATTTTTTTCATAAAGGAGACTCAGAATATCAAAATCATGATGATGAAGAGTTTAGTTAGTGGCGATTTTGTTCTGAGTCCATGTTTTATGAATTCATAAATGTTCATCCCATTTGATAGTGTCTCAGAATCTCATGCCTTCCAATGGAACTTCATAGCTTACAAGTCTTCTGCAAGTTTATGACCACATTAAAATTACTCTTCTGAACAGTGTTGTGAGAGTGGTCTTGCTGGGTCCATTTTACAGGTAAAGGGACTGAGAGCCATAACATGAAAATGGTGTGTCCCCCCTGGAAATGCTTTGAACCTGGTCAATTCTGACTTTAAATTGAAACCCTGCTACTTATCAACTGCGTAGACTACTTAATCTCTTTGAACCTCATATTCTTAATGTTTGACAAGGGATGATGAATACGCCTCACAGGGTTTTATAAACATTTCCGTGAGGTTTCAGCCCATGGTAGCAGGATTATGGCAGCAGTGACTATTCTTAGTGCTCAAGGAGCAGAGCTCAGGTTTGAACGCACTTAATTAAACTAAGGCAGGGCTCTCTCTCCTTTGTTACAACACAGACATGTCCACAAGGATGGGGTGGAGGGCAGGCAGGACCTCATTTGTCAAGTCTCTAAGAGATTTGGCCTGACTCCTATTCTTCAGACTTATGTTGTTCTACCATGTTTCAGGAGATATAGTCATTATTCGGATAGAAAGTGTCTCATCACGTTATATGAGGGGATAGGGTTATAGATTTTGTTGTAGATTTTGGATTACCAGGAATAAGCACTGATAATTGAGGCAGAAGTATTTTTGGCTTGCTAAATGTGATTTCACATATTTTGAGAACCTTGTTTCCATGTAAGTCAATCATTAGGTCTTTTAAAAGAGGAAAGTCTCTGAATGTACTTCATTGTTAAATTCTCCCACATGAGCATAACCTTAATGCTGAAATCAAGAATGTGTTGATTATGAAGCAAACATTGTCAGGGCAAGGATGTTGTAATTCCTTTATCTATTCAAGACTAGGAACAGAACACTTTGGGCTCCTATGCAACTCAAAGTAGATGTCCGTTCATTTTTCTTGGATGAACATTGAATCTCGAAAAAAAGATGGCTGAATGGACCTTTTGCAGAACGAGGATGAGTGTGTCTGGCACAAAGTGAAAAATATGAAAGACTTTCTTTCATCTCCATGTGAGGCTCTTTTTCTTCTTCCCTCTGTACTCTTCCTTTGCAGGTAAAGCTTGTTTCATAACATGGGGAAGATCTTTCATGGCTAAAGGATTATTATTTATTTCTCATTAATTAAAGTGGCAGAAACCCTTTGAAGTAAATCGGTTCTTTTAAGTTAGATCAGATTTCACATCAATTAAAGCCACCATCACTGAGTAGACCCATGGAAGTTCACCTCTCCTTTAAAAACATTTGAGAGTTTGGCTGGTACATGAATGATTTCCTTAGGGGAGGGGTTTTCCTGGTTTGTCTTTTATCTTAAGAATTCCTGGTGGGATGTTGCAGTGGAATTCACATTTCCAGTCCTCCACTCATCATATAAATACTATTTCTCCATGTTTAAATTCAGCAAAAGCCAAAAATGATAAAAACAACAGCAATCCCTTTCCTCATGTAACGATTCTGTATTCAGGATAATAAAGACCACTGTTATGTTTGATTCAACACTTTCAAAGTTCTCATTAGGAAACACTGAACACTCTTGGATTAGTTGTCAGACTTCTTGTTTTCATTTTTGGCTTTTTTTTATCATATTACACGCCCAAGCATAAACATCACATTCTAATTCCTGCCAGCATCATGGAATCATGAAGGGGGTCTTTCATTTGTTGCTGTGGGCAGAGGTCCTTCTGAACCTGGACCGGCTTCCTCCATCAGAGGATTGGGCTCTTTCCATGTTAAGAAAGTTGCTAAGATGCAGTGCTACAACAGATGAAGCAGTGGTTGTTAGAGTGTAGTTGCATGGTTTTGACTCCTTTTGCGGCTAAGAAGATAACTGCTTTTATTTCTGAGAGAGACACTCAGCATACCCACTCTTTGCTATTCAATGATCCCACCTTGTGTGTGCCTACTCAGTCATGTCTGACTCTTTGTGACCCCATGGACTGCAGCCCGCTAGGTTTATCTGTCCATGTGATTTCCTAGGCAAGTATACTGGAGTGGGTTGCTATTTCCTACTCCAGATGATCTTCCCAACCCAGGGATCAAACCTGTGTCTCCTGCATTGACAGGAGGATTCTTTACCACTAAGCCACCTGGGAAGCCCTTTAGCAAAAGTTTATGGACCCGGAAACTGCTTGGGTCCTTCCCTCTAGGCATGAACCATTATTATAGAAAGACTGGTTATTCCCTTGCTGCTTCTGAGTGCTCAGTGTTTGAGGCCCTTCAGACCTGGTCATTCCCAGTGGCGTATTTTCTGCTCTGCCTAAGGAAAGATCCCCTGGAGGCCTTTCCCACCACGAGACTCAAAGTTCTCCAACAGCAGTACTGTGTTACTTTATTTTCTGCTTTCAAACTATGCCTGTGGCTCTTAAACTTTTGAAAAGCCACTTACTGATTCCAAACACATTCTCCTTAAATCTTCAATGAGGCAAAATGTTTTAAATCTTCAAATCACATTGATGCAATCTTTTAAGTGTGTTTATAATACAGACAATATGATCTGCTACCTGGTCTTCTCTCTGTACAGCAGTCCTATTAACATCCATCTTCTACTTTGCAGTGAAATCAAACACTGGGGAGAAAGTTTGTTCCAAGGAAGGTTACTCTTGCAAGTAGACTGTATCCACAGCTTGTGGGAAACAAAGCAAATGATGACATGTTCATGGCTCTGAGAGACTCCAGGGGAGGCAAGCTGAGGTCAAGGGGAAGGAAAAGTCAAGTTCATCTCATACCTCCCAAACATGCATACAAGGATTCCAGGAGCAGCAGAGTTCCTCAGTGTTTTTGCCAACATCACAGAAGCAACAGATTGAAGAGAAGTGAACTTTGTGTCTAAGGAGGGAACTTAGAGACAGAGAACCAGAGAACTCTGGACTCTTTGAATGGGTCCAATGCTTAATTTCCTGAATTCTTCACTAAAGACTGCTTGTATCTTGAGGGCAAAGTAAGCCATTCCAAGCACTGACTGGGAGCTAACATGAATCTGTACATTCTTTCAGGTTTCCAGTTCAGTTCAGTTCAGTCGCTCAGTCGTGTCCGACTCTTTGCGACCCCAGGTGCCGTATAATTATAAATAAGGACTGGCTGAACCAAGGTGACCCTAATTATCTTTATTAAAAACACAGATGGAGAGGCAATAGAAGCTAGTGTATAAGAAAAGCCAATTCTCAGACCAGAACTATGTTTAAAGATAAGCTAAGGGCTTAGAAAATTCCAGTTTTGGCATACTGTCCTGTATTTAATTTTTTTTACAGATTATCTTAAATTTCTCCTGCTCTAATTCAGAAATTATTACACTGTAGTGATTAAGGCTCTACTACCAAATATAGTTTGCATTCCATGTTCTCCACTTACTAATTGTGGGATATTGGGCAAGTTATTGAAACTTTCCAAGCCTCAATCTCTTCACTTGTATAATGGGAACAATAAAAAGCTGCCTGGTGAGAAAGGGTTGTTGTGAGAATTCAAAAGGACAAAGCATCTGAAGTACTCAGCTCAGACAAGCAGCAAACACTCTCCATTGTTGCTATCATTTAATTTGGATGATTTGACTTTGCTGATTTCAGCAGAAGTGAACCCACAAGAATGGCTTCACCTTCAGAATCTGTGAGCTTCCGTTTTTCCTTTCCACCACCTCAGTTTCCTCTTGTCATGACACAGAGAAACTTGGCACATTGTGTGTGTTTCATAGCCCATCCAAGTCATTTCCATATCTCTGAATAAAGGAGGTGCCAACACAATCCCAATGGCATTTACTGTTTCCCAGCAAAGAAAATGTCCAATTAGAAATACTGAAGAGTCTATGTCCATACCACCCTGAACATGCCCGATCTCATCTGATCTTGGAAGCTAAGCAGGGTCGGGCCCGATCAGTACTTGAATGGGAGAAATATTGAAGACTCTCCTTCTCAGAGCCAGATTCCTCCCCAGTGATCTTCTCAGCCAATAATGGATTTAGGGAGTTTTTAGACATCTTGGGAAATAAAGCATCCACCATTATATTTTACTTTGTCTTCTAAGAACATAAAATGATCCACACTAACTGCTTGGTTTGTGACACTTATAGTGGGCACTTTGTATGTTCTTTTCCACAAATTGAAGTATTCACAAAAGTCTACAAAGCTTAGGTCATTGTTGTCTTTCAAGATCTCACGTTGAAGGTCAGGAACGGTGGCGGTAAGGAGATACCCCTCGTCCAAGGTAAGGAGCAGCGGCTGTGTTTTGCTGGAGCAGCCATGAAGAGATACCCCACGCAACAAGAGACACAATGTTCCGCACACTCAGAAGTACTATATAATCATTCTACAAGTCACGAGATGCCCACAAAGTCATGAGAATCTGCACAAGGGTTGACCTTGCCCAACGTGCATGACTTGAATGGAATGTCGAATTTCACAGAAAAATACTTTAAGAATGGAGCCTTAAGTAATATGCCAGTTATCCAAGTCTCTGGATGCTTTTTTGCCACATTGCAGGACTTGTGGAGATCTTAGATCTCCTACCAGGGATTGAACCCAGGCCCATGGCAGTGAAAGCACCGAGTCCTAACCACTGGACCACCAAGCAGTCCCTAGGTTTCTAGTTGGTATCTTGTTACTAGGAAGGAACCCTGCCAAATGTCAACTTGGGATTATTTCATACTATAGTCTGTCAGTGTCATGCCACTGATTTGGGGGGATCCCCTATGACCTGAACGTGGAGCAGGTGCTAAGTGACACATATGTGTAAGTAAAGGTACTTTTAAGCAGTGTCTTGAACATTAGTTCAAGTCATTTTGGCCAAGGTGGTGCTGCTGATTCCTCCTAAGAGAGTTCATCAGGGTCTGGGAGGTTGTGTCCTAGAGAATCACTCAGTCTCAGTACAGAGTTTGGGATCTCTGAGATTCTTTTATCCTCGAAAGGAGGCAGGGAAAGAGAGGAAATGAACTAAAGCCTATTGAACCCCACTGTGTGTCAGACACTGTTTTAAAGACTTTTCAGATGCCATCTTGTAACACATGAGGCACTTCATATGCCTCACAAGAACTCCTTTGAGAGAATTCTGTAACACATTTGTATTCATCTTCCAGCATCCATTCCATGGAGTCACCATCCCTCGTATATACACTTATGCCTTTAACCCTAGTGAGCTGTCAATTACCAAGCCTTAAGTTCTCAGACATTGGGATGGTTATTTGGGACAGGCTAGACAGAGCAGAACTGGAGAAGGCAATGGCACCCCACTCCAGTACTCTTGCCTGGGAAATCCCATGGACAGAGGAGCCTGGTAGGCTACAGTCCATGGGGTTGCTAAGAGTCAGACACGACTGGGCGACTTCACTTTCACTTTTCACTTTCATGCATTGGAGAAGGAAATGGCAACACACTCCAGTGTTCTTGCCTGGAGAATCCCAGGGACGGCGGAGCCTGGTAGGCTGCTGTCTATTGGGTCACATAGAGTCGGACATGACTGATGAGACTTAGCAGCAGCAGCAGCAGACAGAGCAGATATCCTCTGTGAGTTATACCCGCTAGAAGATCTCTTTCTTTTGACTGACTGAATAATGGACATTTCCCCTGGTACTGTTGACAGGCATCCTCAGGATGAAATAACAAAAAGAGAGAAGTAAATCTGAGCGATTGAGAAAGTACCATAACCTTAACATATCATTCGTATTATTTGAGCTCCTGGTTCTAACTTTGCCTGAAACTGAACAGACTGCTGTGGATTCCCATTTTTGCCCCTGAATCCAGTTTGTTTACGTCACTGGTATCTTAAAGGGTCCTAGACAAACAAAAGAGCTATTATAGTCATTTTATGAGTGAGCAAACCAAGACTCAGAGAGAGAATAAAGTTTTCTTGTCCCCAAAGTGGCAGGGCTGAGATTGAATCCAGATATTTTATCTCCAAAGTTTGTGTTCTTTCTATCCTGGTGCCTCCCTGGAAGGTCAAGAGGAGTTGTAGAACTCTTTCCAGATGTCTGAATTCCCCAAGAGTTGAATTATGTCTGCAAAACAGACCAAGGGTAGTTGGTGATTTTCACATTTGGTGTGAGCCAAAACGGGCCCAATCAGAAAAGCTCACTAACAGAAGACTGGAATGGAACCAACCTGCTTGCTCTGCATGACTCCAGCTTCCTATTGGGCAGTGTGGGTGAGCAGGGAGGCCACAGACTAGCAGAACACTAAATCCCAGCTGAAAGACAAGCAGATACATTCCCAAGGACAACTTCACATGATGAGAAATAACTTAGGCCATCCCAGATGCAGAACAGGGATGACAGAGGAGTAGGGCATGGACTTCAGGGGAAATCAGCCTGTCTAGTAGTTTGAAACCAGAGGAAGTATGATGGGGGTCTTTGTACTGGGAAGTATTAACTACAGGAGCTGGTCTAAGAATTGTCTGCAAACATGCACAGAAATGGAAACACTCAAGGTCATATTGGTCATTTCAGTCACTTGCCCACTCGTTCATTCATTCATTCACTTTTCCAGCAAACACTTATTAAGTATCTACTATGTATCAGGCTTTACACTAAGAACTGGGAATTCAATATTAAGATGGGGTTCCTGCTTCAGGGTTTTATATTTGGAAGCCATGTATGCCAGTTAATTCATGAATGTGTATACATGAGTGGGGTGTGTGTATGTGTGAAGGAGAGAAAGAGGCAGAGAGAGACAGAGATGGAGAGAGATCTACACTGTTGATACTGATGATTTCAGAAAAACAATTCATGCCGGTAGAGATATTTCCTTCTAAAGAGTCATGCTCATGATGATACCTCTAGATGGAGGAAAGCCTTATTTAACCCATCTTTGTGAGTAGAAATTCTGATGACTGGCAGAATGCCTTGGGGATGAGGACTAGAATAGTAGGGGGGGAAAGAGGAAGACCCAGACCAAGGAGAAAACGAACTTCTGAAATGGGACCTGTGAAGGTTGCCGAGGACAGCTACGCCTGCTCCTCTGCAGAGTCCTCACTTGAACGAGGCGTTCAGCTTGGACCCAGGACAATTACTGGAACTATACTATACCAGACAGAAGTCAGCTCTGGATGGGTAACTGATTGTAACACTGTATGGAGCTTCGTAGATTGTAAAAATGGTTTTCATGTATCAGTACATCATCTCACCTGATCTTTATAGCAACTTGGGGGCAGCGCAGATTTGATTAATGCACTTTTCAGATGTGGAAAATGAGGGTCATGGAAAGGAACTGATTTACCTAAGCTCACACAGCAGGAAATGTGGCAGGCTGGGACCTGAGTTCCAGTCATTTGGGTACAAAGCTCATGACTTCCAATTCACTTGGACACCTAACTTCTGCTTCATCCCAGGAGTCTCTGGACTTCAGAACTGACTGATTAAAGAGGCTAATTAACAATCAGAGGGCTATTCAAGGTAGTACAGTTCCTTTTTGAGGAAGAATCCTAGCCTGAGCTTAGTATATCCCATCAGCCTTTTAAAAGCAAGATTGCTCCTTACTTTACTCAAGAATTTGGTTAACAGGCATTTCCTTGAAGAGAAGGGGCACAAGTGAGATAATGTAGAAAGTTCCCAGCACAGGGTCAGTCACATAGTAGGTACCCAATTATTGCTACACTCGAGATCTATACCTGTCTCTCCAACCATATTTCACACCATTTTTCCAGCAGTCACACTGATCGGCTTTAAATTCTTCCAGCACGTGTAGTTTTTACAGTGATCTCAGTATGAGAGTTGAGTCAACAGAGACACAGAGAGGTTACATAACTTGCCTAAGATCACACAGAAAGTCAGCAAGGTGGTGAAGATTCAAACTTAGGAAATCTGGCTTCAGAGCCTACACTTCACTCCCATGCCTTTTCTAAGCCACTGAGTAGATGGATAGAAAAGAAGAATATACATCAAGAGGCAAGAACACGCTTACCTCACGATGCTGTCATAAGACATTCATGAATTTATTCACAAAAAGCAACTAGAGGGGACTTCCCTCGCAGTCCAGTGGTTAAGACCTCACCTTCCAATGAAAGGGTTGCGGGTTTGATCCCTGCTCGGGGAACTAAGATCCCACATGCCTCGGGGCCAAAAACCCAAAACATTAAACAGCAGCAATACTGTAACAAATTCAATAAAGACTTTTTAAAATGGTTCACATTAAAAAAAAATCTTAAAAAAGCAATTAGAGCAGGGCTGGTTCAATTAATGTTAGCCATTGTTTCACTCATCACAGAGAGTTCACATCAAGAACCAGTTTCTCGGGGAAATTCCTCAGTGCCTGCCATCTGATCAGTTCCCCTTATTACACCTGCCTATAAAAAGTCAGAGCATCCTATGGAGCACTTATCTCTGTCTGTAATTATACATCCATTTTTGAGCTGTTTCTTTCATTTTCTTCTGTAACCCAACCTTTACAAAAACAAACAAACAAAAACCCCCAACAAATCCCAACATAATAAGTATTTCTTGAATGAATGGATGAGTGAATGAAACATTCCTTGCCGCCCTAGAGTCCTACATTTTTCTCCTCTGGGTGGGAGGAGAATATTCTTCTTTGTTTCCCTTCATGCCATCTCTGACTCTCACGCATTTCCCATAGCTCATCTACATGATGTTTACAGGTGCCTTCTGAAAGCCGCCTACTCCCTGGTTTCTAAACTCAGCTAAGCTATGTCTCTGAAATGTCAGCCTCTCCCGTGAAATCTCCTTCTCAAAAGCAGCAAGAAATTCAGACAAGGAAAGTTTTCAGTGCCTCTCGCATTGTGCCAATTGTATAATGACTCTGTGGGATTCAGTTTATTTCCAAATCTAGACTCACTCTGAACAAAATGGAGGCTTCTAAACTCATCCCAGTGGATCTCAAACCCACTTCCGACTTTTAAAGATTACAGATTTTTCTGGTTTTGATGAGTGCCGAGAGGGGACAGAAAGTTCCAGAAAATATCGTGGTGTTGTTTCTGTTCTCATTTTGATGTGGTCTTTTCTTTAGAAACTGTATTCTCTTTCTGCTCCATGACTGTACTCTTTACAAATACCTGCCTTTCCTTTCAAAGAAGCTGTTTTGTTTCTGGTTGCACGTAAAATGAAAAGGCAGATTTCTTCAAACACACATTTTTGGCTTCCTTATTACAGAGATTTTCTTAATATCTGTTCTTTGCTCCCTTAATTTTAGTTTTAAATTTTTCTTTCTTCTGAAATCACCATACACACCAGCACGAATATATGAGTTTTAAACCCCACTTTGCTGTGTTACCTTAACTTTTTCATTTGTAAAATTGACTATACCTACACTACAGGTTAATTGTGATCCTTGAAAAATGAGATAATGTAGAATGGCCATCATCAAAAATACACTAGATAACAAGTGTTGGAGAGGATTTGGAGAAAAAGGAACACTTGAGCACAGTTGGTGGGAATGCAAATTGGTATAGCCAGTATAGAAAAGAATATGAAGAATTTTTTTTTAATTAATAAGAATAAAACTACTTGGAGAACTACCATATGATCCAACAATTCCACTTCTGGATGTGTATTTGAAGAACATGAAAACATTTAACTCAAAAAGTTAAGCGTCTCCATGGTCATTGCAGTATTATTTACAAAAGCCAAGATATCAAAACAATCTAAGCATCCACTGACAGACAAGTAGAAAAAAATATGTGGGGTATGTGTGTGTGTGTGTGTGTGTATGTCCTCAGTCACTAAGTCATGTCTTACTCTTTGTAACCCCATGGACTGTAGTCTGCAAGGCTCCTCTGTCCATGGGATTATCCTGGCAATACTAGAGTGGGTTGCCATTTCCTCCTCCATGGTGTATGTGTGTGTGTGTGTGTGTATATACACAATGAAATATTATTCAGTCATAAAAAAGATTGAAATCTTGCCATTTGGGACAGGACCAATGGACCTTGAATGCATTATGCTGAGGAAAATACATCAGAGACAGAAAGACCAATACTGTATGGTCTTAGACTTATATAGGGACTCTGAAAAAACAAAAACAATAAAACAAGCTCATAGATACAGAGAATGCCAGAGGTGAGGGTGGAGGTAAGAGAAATGAGTGAAGGGGATCAAAGAGTACCAAAAGAGAGAGAGAGAGAGATAGTGACTGTGTAGCAGAGTTATAAACAGGGCATTTCGTTGCTTCTGTTGAAGCTACAAAGCCAAGAATGATAGGTGGCAAGGACCCTTTCTTTCTAAACAGAGATGTTGGACCATCTAAGCAGTATTTCCTCCTAACTCTTCTGTGCCCTAAGCCTACTTCCTCCTGTAGGGGTGCCTTAAGAAGCATCCAAGGGGAGGACTGTTTCAAAAGAACCACAGAGGAAAGAGCCACACTGGGCACCAAACCCGGATAACAGTAGCAGCAGGGAAGCTAAGGCCCTTCCTCCTTTCTCTCTATCTTGGAGGGGACAGAGGCTGTGGGGTGGGTAGGGAAGCATGCAAAGACAAATAAGATGGAAGAATAACTATGACCCAGGCAGCGTCATTTCTGCTCTCTCACTGCTGCACTGCAGAATTCACATGTCAGGCACACGCTGCCCAGGGAAAGCAGCTTTGAATGGGACGAGACATTGACCTCTTGGTATTGGAACAGTCTGACAATTCAGGTATAGGTTTCTGCACTACTCTCTTATCTAAAAGCACTGGGGCCAGATGGTTTCAGAATTCAGAACTCTTCCTGATTTTTAGAAAGAATGAAAGAAAGTGAAAGTCAATCAGTCCTGTCTGACTCTTTTCGACCCTATGAACTGTAGCCCACCAGGCTCCTCTGTCCAGGGGATTCTCCAGGCAAGAATACTGGAGTGGGTTGCCATTTCCTTCTCCAGGGGATCTTACCAACCCAGGGATCAAATCCAGGTCTCCCACATTTCAGGCAGACCCTTTAACAACTCAGCTACCAGGGTAGCCACAATTTATTTTTTGGCCCACTGTGTGGCATGTGAGATCTTAGTTCTTCAACCAGTAATCAAAGTTACTCGCCCTGCATTTGAAATGCAGAGTCTTAACCTTTAGACCACCAGAGAAGTCAAGAATCTATTTTTTAGAAAGGATATATATTATTTATCCTGTCATCAGTATGTGTAGGGCTGCTGCATAATCAAACACATCAATATTTTTGCTGTAAAATATACTGCTATTCACAACAGGTGGCAGTCCATAATGTCCTCCCATCAGAGCATGTCACAATTTTTCACCAAATGACTTTGTAACAAACTTCCAAAAAGTTCTGATTTTTAGAGATTTGGAGATTTAAAACTGTTGATAAAGAATAAAATTTCACCAAAGTGAAATATTTTATGGATGCTTGAAAGTGACCTGAGAAGCCAAAGTACTAAAATATCCTCCAGGGGCAGGCAATCTAACAGTGGGGGTTGGGGAAAGAGTGGTGTGGCAACTTTTCTGTGCACACCATCAAATTCTACTCCTTCAGGTAATCAGTTCCTCCTGTAAATAAGTGTGTGTTTTGTTTGTGCTTTTTTCACACCACAAGTGATTAATAAATTTAACTCTCCTTTCTCCTTCACTTCTTCGTAAATACTGTCAGATTGTCCAGATCCTTCCCCAGATGGGAAGCTAATGGGGCTTAAGCTTTATCATCCCACTCTGCAGGGACCTTTTCTGAGGATGTAGGGAGGAGGTTGTAACTGGAGCACCACCCGTGTCTCGGAATATGAAGCAAATAACTAGTGGGAACTGTTTTTGGAGAAACTGTAAAAGTAATAAATATGTATTTATTGCTATTTTGAGTTAAATATGTAGATTAGGTTTATTCTAAATAGTCTCATCCTCTACTTTTTCCTCACGTCCCTTCCTCACTTCTCTTCTAAAGTGATAAAGGTTTCCTCCCAAAGCAGGATTTTTACATCGAATTTTGCTGTAATGTGGCGAGAATTTGGGTGGAGGTGCTGGACTGAAAGAGAAGTGTTTTCTGGAAAGGTGGGTTTTGGGAGGATAGTTGCTGACAGGAGGGAAAAAAAAAATGGGTTTGTTGGGTCTTTGAGGAAAGAGAGAAAGACATCTAAAAGTTACTTTTTGATTGGATGGTAGAAAGAGGGGAAAGGGGGCCATGGGAACAGGTAAGGGCCTCAGTCTCAACAGACAAGCACCCCATGGAGAGGAATTGCCAGCCCCGTGTGGCTCCTGAGGGTCAGCCTCCATCACACAGGGCACTTGCAGAGGAGATGGACAGGTGACAAAACTCTTTCTTTGCGACACAAGTTAGGCACCGGAATCCAAACAGTTTGACATATAACACTCACAGAGTAAAGCAGTGATTAATCCCATGGAGGGGGCAGCAGATGGGCAGAGTGGGCATGGATGGAATTTTCATCCCAGAACCCCTCTATTTCCCCTGGAAACTTCCCATGCCTCTTCCATAAATCTCCTTTGGGAAATGTCATTGTCTTACATCACTTCATCCTTCTGAAAATTGTTGATTAGTCTAGGAGTGAGGATCTATGCCAAGCAAATCTAATCAAAGCCTTCCTAGCAGCTTCAATAAAATCTAGAACTGACATTGACAGATTCTCTCAAATGATGAGAGTTGCGTGACACAAAGTCCAGGAAGTGCCAGGCCCTGGGTCTCATCTCATGGAGTAAGTCTCCCTGTAGCCAGTGGGAATGAAGGAAACACTTACTGTAGCTGGGGTGTGAGCCTGAATGAGAAGCAGTTGGTATCTGGCCTCTGGTTCCAGTGTGCACCAGCTCTATGCCTCTGCTTCCTGCACTTTGGTTCATCCACATTTCCTACGGCTCCATTAGCCAGAAAGTCCCCCCTTTTACCTATACTAGTTCAAGCTGGGTTGGGTTACTTAGTACCAAAGGAATCCTAACGTGCAGCTTAATTAAAACATTTGATTAACTGGGCATTGGAAACTCTTTACTTCAATCCTGTTCACAAACTAAAACTTATTAGTTTGGTCTCCCAGCATCTTTCATTAAAAAAATGAAAGATATGGAATGTAATGGCTCTTTAATGATTTAGTATCTCCTTGGGGTTATCAGTTATTTAGAGCAGTGAGGATGAAGGTATAAGAAACATAGACACACTGACCTCAGGAAATAGAAGAGCTATTACTTAAGTGTTTGAAGGGAGTTGTTTTCTTGAAATGAGTTGTTTCATTCAATAGGCAGTTTTCAAGGGCTTAATCTTTGCTGGGCACTGTTCTTAGCACTAGGGATGTTTGTTAGTTAGCATTAGTCCTTCAGACGTGTCCAACTCTTTGCGACTCCACGGACTGTAGCCCCCCAGGCTCTTCTGTCCATGGAATTCTCTAGGCAAGGATACTTAAGTGGGCTGTAGCCATTCCCTTCTCCAGGGGATCTTCTTGACCCAAGGATTGAACCTGGGTCTCCTGCATTACAGGCAGATTCTTTATCATCTGAGCCACCAGGGACCCCCCACTAGGGATATTATCAATCACTAAAGTGGACCAAAATCCATATACTGGCAAAGTTTCTATCCTAGACTCTTTCACCCACAGGAGTAAATCAGAAACTTTCTGGATAATTTAGAATGCCAGTTAGTTATGTGCTAATTAATTTGGAAGCCTAGGTACCTTTGTCAATGGCCAACCACACATGTTTTGCAGAAGGTGGATGATCAAGAGACCACTCCACCCAAGATAATATGGCAAAAATTAGTTCCTTACCTTCCATCAAGGAGGAACATACCATTGCACCATTTCTTGCTTCTGCTAAATCAGATTCCATTTCATCAAATAACTGAATGATAAAAACCTATTATCTCCCACCTCCTTTTATCTCTGGTATTTTCTGAAGGATATTTTTATCTGTGTCACTAACACTGCTGTCACAGGCCAGTGAAAGTCTACCTGGCAAGTGGCAAGTGTAACCTGCACCAGGTAGGGAGTAAGCGCATCAACAGGACTCTCGGCTCCCCTTTGTGCAATTCCTTTCCTTGGTTTCAATCTGGAAGTCATTCTGTTTGTCAGAAGGCCAGGGGGTGATGAAACAACTCCCACCACCCGCCTCCATCACTGTAGCACCAGGAAAACACATACAGGGAAAGAAAAGAATAGGAGACAGAGAGCCGCAGGATCCAGCCCATGTTGAAAATCGCCCTTCCGGGTTAAAAACTAGCAGGTGCCGGCAGTTTTCTGAGCTTTGTTTTTGGAGGAAGCAGCTTTTCTTCACCGTGGAGTAGAAGGACTCATTTTAAATCTGAGATGTGATTGGTAGTCTAAGCCTTTGAATTATCTGCAATCAGCCATGACAGCCCTGCGAGAAGAAAGCAACATCTTTGTGCAGACAGACGCACTGGGACAAAAACCCACAGGGGAAACGGAAAGGAGGAGGAAGAAGGTGTCCGATGGAGACCTCAGGGTCCAAGGAGGCCAGAATCCAGCCGGTGCTGGACCAGACATCATTTTCTTCGACACTGTTGACTCAAGAGCATGCTTACGTTTGAAGCAAAAGTTTCATTTATTTCAAACCAGCGTGTTGGAAAATAAATTGGATATTAATAATTGGAACCACATATGTAATATCTGTAGCTTTTGTGCATATAAAATGTATCATAATCACAGGGAAAAATGTATGGATTCATTCCACAGAGGGCATTCAATTAATCTCTCTTTTGTCTCTTCATATCAGTTTGAAGGTCTTTTTACCAGTGGAAAGACAAATACATTTATATTGTTTTCTATTGTATAAAATTGCAGAATTCATGAAAGCAGAACACAGGAAAAATCACATTTTAAGAAAGCAACGAGCCTTATCCCATTGTGGAGGAATAACCACTATTAAATAGTTGGTGTGTATCCTTTCAGCTTTTGTTTCTACACGTGTTTGCTTCTTCTTAGGGATCGTATTGCAATATTGAATTGTAACCTTTAGTTTTCCCTCCTTGGTACTGTGTAATGAAGATTTTCCCCACAGCATTAATATTTCAGATGGTTCCAGCTTTAGCAAAGCTGCTTCAGTTCCCTGTAACTAAATTTGTGTCCCATACCTGGGGTAATTTCCTCCATGAATTGCTAAGTCAAAAGATGTGCCAGTTTTTAAAGATTTTTTTTTTTTTTAATAAATATTGCCTATCTGTCTTCCAAAGAGTTTGTGTTGTGCCTACCAATTTGCAACCTGAGCAGCAGTGTTTGAAAGTGACTCTTTGTCCTTCCAATACTAGGAATAATTTTTTTTTAATACTAGGAATAATCCCCTTTTTTTTTTTAATACTAGGAATAGCCCCCTTTTTTTTTTTTTTTTAACCAGTTACTTTGGAGGAAAATGTTGTTCACTAGTTAAACTTAACCAGATTATCATATTGAGTGAAGTACATCAGACAAACACAAATATATGATATTGCTTATATGTGGAATCTAAAAAAAGACTGCAAACGAACTAATCTACAAAACAGAATAGTGTTAGAGATGTAGAAAATTAATGGTTATGGGGGAATTGAGGGGAGGAATAAGTTAGAAGATTGGGATTGACGTATACACACTACTATATATAAAATAGATAACTAATAAGGATCTTTGGTATAGCACAGGGAACTCTACTCAATACTCTGTAAAGTCCTATATGGGAAAAGAATCCAAAAAAAGAGTGTATGTATGTACAACAGATTGACTTTACCATACACCTGAAACTAACCCAACATTGTATTGGGTTAGCCAAAAAGTTCATTCAGGTTTTTCCATACACCCAATTTAGCCCAAATAAATCAACCACACCTCAATTTAAGAAAGAAATTTCTTTCAATACTAGTGAAGATTTGCATATGTATTCATACTCCTTTGGTATTTTTTTTTATGTATTACCGCTGAACTTTTTTCTCATAATATTCTCAAATTATCTTGTATAATAATCTTACACTTCTTTTCATCACATAAATTGTCCATTCACTTAATTTATATATAAATTATAAATTAATATATATTATATGCTAAGGTATTTTTATAGTATATTTATATATAATTACATATATAGTATTTTAATATGATAAACTTTGTTGACTTTTGGCATCTATTCCCATCACTTCATGGGAAATAGATGGGGAAACAGTGTCAGGCTTTATATTTTTGGGCTCCAGAATCACTGCAGATGGTGACTGCAGCCATGAAATTAAAAGATGCTTACTCCTTGGAAGGAAAGTTATGACCAACCTAGATAGCATATTGAAAAGCAGAGACATTACTTTGCCAACAAAGGTCCATCTAGTCAAGGCTATGGTTTTTCTAGTGGTCATGTATGGATGTGAGAGTTGGACTATGAAGAAAGCTGAGCACCGAAGAATTGATGCTTTTGAACTGTGGTGTTGGAGAAGACTCTTGAGAGTCCCTTGGACTGCAAGGAGATCCAACCAGTGAGATCAGTCCTGGGTATTCGTTGGAAGGACTGATGCTAAAGCTGAAACTCCATTACTTTGGCCACCTCATGCGAAGAGTTGACTCACTGGAAAAGACTCTGATGCTGGGAGGGATTGGGGGCAGGAGGAGAAGGGGACGACCGAGGATGAGATGGCTGGATAGCATTACCGACTCAGTGGACGTGAGTTTGAGTGAACTCCGGGAGTTTTGATGGACAGGGAGGTCTGGTGTGATGCAATTCATGGGGTCGCAAAGAGTCGGACATGACTGAGCGACTGAACCGAACTGATTGACTTTTTCCATTATGAATTTTGCTTTTATTACACAAATATTTTTTTCCCTAATTGTTCTGTAGTTTCGTTTATGTTTTTTTGCTTTAATTTTTTGCATTTTACTCTTGAAACATTGATGTTTCATTTTAGTGTATAGCATAACTCTTTGAATGCAACTAATGATCTTTTTTCTAGTTTTTTCTAAATGGTTTCTAAATATTTTTTTTAAATAGTTGCCCAACTTCTTTCCCCACTGATATAAAAGGCCCTCTTGTCACATAATAATAACAGTATAGTAATTATTGTATAATGCTAATGGCAAATACTTATTGAGTGATTATTATGCACCTATTTCAGTGTATTTTATAATAATTATTTCATCACTTCATGTTAAATCTATGAAATAAGTGCTTTGAATACTTTAGAAGTAGATTATTCCTACTTTTATACATAAGGAAACAGATGCTCAGAAAGGTTAAGTGACTTATCCAAGATCACACAGCCAGTAAGAGGCAGAGCTGAAGTTAGAATTCACTAAGTACACCTGCTAAAGACTGCATAGACCCCGAGCTCCACTGCTTCAGACACACTGTGAACATTTTATGTACTTTGGTTTTGATTCTGAGAGTTTTTTAACTCTATTATTCTATCTGTATGATTTCTTACCCCAGAGTAAGAATTGTTTCAATTACTATAAAATTATAATCTATTTTGATGATTATTTTCCTATTTTTTCTTTGCAACTTCTTGACAATTCATCTTCAGTTCAGTCGCTCAGTCGTGTCCGACTCTTTGCGACCCCATGAATCGCAGCACGCCAGGCCTCCCTGTTCATCACCATCTCTCGGAGTTCACTCAGACTCACATACATTGAGTCAGTGATGCCATCCAGCCATCTCATCCTCGGTCGTTGCAGGCATGGCTTGGTTTCATTGAGTTAGACAAGGCTGTGGTCCTAGTGTGATTAGATTGACTAGTTTTCTGTGAGTATGGTTTCAGTATGTCTGCCCTCTGATGCCCTCTTGCACCACCTATCATCTTACTTGGGTTTCTCTTACCTTGGGTGTGGGGCATCTCTTCACGGCTGCTTCAGCAAAGCACAGCCGCCGCTCATCTTACCATACAAATTTTCTAATTATTTTTTCAAGTTAGGAAAAAAGCCCTCTTTGATTGAATATATTTAATTTATAAATTTATTTTTGAAGTACTGATAGTTTTTACAAAATTAAATTGTTTTTTCTAAGAATAAAGAATGAGATTTTCCACGATCAAGTCCTTAAAGAGTTTCTCAGTAAAATCAGTACTTTCTTCATCTATACCCTATACATTACTTGTGAAATTTACTCCTAATTATGTCACATTTGTTACTATTGTGAGTAAAATTTCTTTTCATCATGTTTTCTAATTCAGTATTTCTCAAGATGTCCCCAGGGGTGCAATAGTCCTAAGAAATGATCTTGAAGAGTTGTCATAATCTGAATGGTTGAGGAAACACTTCTCAAACCCTATGTATATGTGGCTGGTGAAACTTTGAGAGGAGGCTAGATAGAGTATGAAATGTTTCCTAAATGTATTTGGTATAGAAACTTAATTTTGAGGAGCATTTTTTGATTACAGATGATAGCAATTATAATAACACACTCTAGGAAATTTTGCTCAACAGTGTCATTATGTATTATTTTTGCAGATTATTAATATTTTGAGCCAGATATTGATAATATTAAAAAAGTATCTTCATATTTTTAGGTAGGCCTTGGTTGGCATATATCTCGATGACCATATGGTTTTTCCCCCTCTTTCAAACTACTGATGTTATGGAATAAACAATAGAAATCTTAACATTAAACTAAATCAAAATCCCTGTAGGGAAAAAGACCCTTTTTGATTTTTGATTCACCAATTTATCATGTTTTTAATACAGTGCTGAATTCAACATACTAATATTTACATAGCTTCTTGCATCTCTATTTATAAATTAAATTGAATAAGTTGTCTTCTATCTTCTCTTCTGTTTTCCTTTCCTTCCATCTTCCTCCCCTCTTCTTCCATCCCTTCCTCTTTTTTCCCTTCTTTTCTTTCTCTGTCATGTTTTAGAGGGTTAAGCTAGCTTTGTAAAATGAATAACCTTTCATATTTTTTAGCTCCCAATATGGAAATTCTTAGAAACTGTAAAAGAATTTTCCTATAAATTCAAATGCAAAGTGTTTTTTTTTTAATAAAAAAATCTACATTAATTTTCAAAGGGGGTTTCCTGATGATATGACGGCTTGGGGTTTATACTTCCTGACAAAATTTTTGTAGTTGATACATTCCTTACAAAAGATCTCTTCCTTCAAATATGCCCACACAGAAATGTATAGAATACTCTTTTTGTTATTAAAAATACCTTTAAACCCTATCTTTACACATTTATGATTGTTTTTTCTCCCCAATGGACCAATTCTTTATTTTTCATTCTATCATTTTTCTCCTTTTAAAATAATTATTTTATTCTTTAAGAAAAACTTTTTTTCCTACTCTTTGAATTTATTTTGTTGTTTCACCACATCTCCTTATGTCAAGACTTAATCTATTTATTTTAATTTTAAATAAAAATAGAAATGAAAAAGAATGAAAAGCTACAATTTTTGTTTGATTATGATTTGACCAAGCCCTGTAAGTTTTGATACTAAATCAGAATATTGGTGGCAAATGCAAATTATGCAGATTGTTTTATCTCAAATCCATCTTCATCATTTATTCTCTGTGTGGCCTTTAGAAAGTTACTTGGTCTCTCTGTGCCTCAGTTTATCTACATGTAAAAGGAAAATAATAATATTCACTTCAGAATTTTTTAGAGAATTATGAGATAATATATGCAAAATAATTGTATTAGTGATTGACACACGTAAGTGTTGAGTAAATATTATGTTATCTTTTTATTTTCTATGCAACTTGTACTTTTACTCTGAATTTCATTTACCTCAGTTACCAGGTCTCTAATGATTTCTATTAATTGCTAGTTTTATTTCCCTACAGCTAGAGAATTTGACCTATAAAATTTATGGCAATGTAGTTTTGAGGTAGATGGATGAAAGAGGGGAATTATGTGTATTGAACATTGTTAGACATTGTGTTGATGTGAGTGGTTGCTTTCAGAGCTCTAACACAGGAATGCAGGAATCTGATTCATGTTGGTCTTTTCTCTAATCCTGCAATTCCTCCACTATGATACTATACTTAAGTTGCATATTATGTGTTGCTTTGGAGCAAAAATGCACACCATCTTCCTGGGTTTGCACACCTGCTTGGCTCTATTCCAAAAACTAGCTTACTGAAAACAGGAGAAAGACATTGTGGAATTATTTAGGTACTGAACAGATATTCCTAATATTCCCAGATTCATTTATGAAAGAGGAAATGGCTTTCTCACAGGGCTTTTAAGCTGCTTAACAAAGATGAGGACCTTGCCTCTAAAGCCGACTCTAGGATACATTTCTCATGAAAAAACTTTAAAAAATGGGATGAAGAACAACTGAATGAAATGTGGTAAACACTTAGCACTCATTTCAGTGAAAAGCTGGCCAAAGTGGTCAGATCTGATGTGTGCTGAAAGGTCTTTCTGAGCCAAAATATCCTTTTTATTGGTCTCTTCGATTCCTTTCCTGAAGGTGTTAGTTCTCAGTCTTGGCTGCTCATTTTTAACCACTTGTGCATGTGTGTTAGTCACTCAGTCATGTCTGACTCTTTGTGAACCCAAGGATGTAGCCCTCCGGGCTGCTCAGTCCATGGAATTCTCCAGGCAAGAATACTGGAGTAGCCATTCCCTTCTCCAGGGGATCTTCCCGACCCAGGGATGGAACCCAGGTCTCCTGCACTGCAGGCAGGTTCCTTACCATCTTGAGCCACCAAACATACTATGTTTATTATATTTCACCACTTGGGGAATTTTAAAAAATATATAGAGGGGCTGAGTCTCAGGTAGGTGAATCAGAATCTCAGTGGAGCAGGGGCCTCGGGCATTTGTAAAATAAGCTTCAGAGGAGTCTAGTGTGCAGCCTCGGTTGAGAACCACCAGGTAAAGACATTCTCCCAGAAGTCCGAAATGAAAGTGGAAGATGACACACTGAGCCATCTTCCAGTATGGCAGAGAACAGAAGAGGCTGTGGGACAACTACACTTAAAGGACTTAAAGCTTGGAGTTAGGAGACTTAGCCAGAAAGAGAAAACTAGACCAATGTGTAACAGACATTGGGCAGTGACCCCTAAAGTGGGAACTTGTGGAACGTGGGGATGGACACGGGGCTGGGAAAATATAAAGGGTCAGACAGAGGAAGGGGGCTTCCCAGGTGGTGCTGGTGGTAAAGAAAGTGAAAGTCGCTTAGTTGTGTTCACTCTGCAACCCCACAGACTATACGATCCATGGACTTCTCCAGGCCAGAATACTGGAGTGGGTAGCCTTTCTCTTCTCCAGGGAATCTTCCCAATCCAGGGATCGAACTCTGGTCTCCTGCTTTGCAGGGAGATTCTTTACCAGCTGAGCCACAAGGGAAGGCTAACTATGCTGGGATGGGTAGCCTATCCCTTCTCCAGGGGATCTTCCCAACCCAGGGTCTCCTACATTGCAGGCAGATTCTTTACCAACTGAGCTATAAGGGAAGCACATGCCTGCTAATACAGGAGAGACATGGGTTCAATCCCTAGGTAGGGAAGATCCCCTGGAGTAGGAAATGGCAACCCACTCCAGTATTTTGCTTGGAAAATTCCTTGAACAGAGGAGCCTGTCAGGCTACAGTCTCGAGATTGCAAAGAGTTGGACATGACTCAAGCGACTTAGCACATGAGCACAGATGAAGGAAGGGAATTGCAAAGCAGAGAAGAGAGGAAAGGCAGGCAACATCTCTGAAGATCCAGAGTGCACAGGACACTATGCTGAAACAGTGTGCCTCCTGAGTTCACTCACTTCTCAAAACCACTCTCTAAAACATGAGCTACTTCCCTCAAGTTAAAAATGAGGAAACAGAGACTTAGTTATTAAACAACTTTTCACTAATGCAGTGGGCAAGGTGGCTTTGAATCCATGCATTCCTCTACTCAAGCTTCCCTAATATGGTGACAGAGCCCCTACCTTCCCCGGACCTCCTGAAACTGAATCTTGAGCCTGGGAATGGGAATTTTAACAAGTTCTCAGGTGTGATCGTTATGCCTCTAATTGTTAGAGGCCTGGTGTCTCACACTCCAGCTCTTTAGAAATGTCAATGACTCTCTCAGGGATCATGTGAAAAGGCAGATTGTGACTCGGTGACTAGGGGGAGGCCTGAGATTCTGCATTTCCAACAAGCTTTGGGGCAATGCTAAAGCTACTGGTGTGCAGACCACACTTTGAGTAAGGAGAGCTCTACCCCCCTGCCCAGAACCTCATCTCCACAGTCAGGCTTCTGCAAGCAGCCAGGCTGGCTGGGATGTTCACAGGCGTGTCTGCTGATGGCTGCTCAGCTGGCTTCTCACCAGGGGAGAGGGCTCACCTCGCTCATCTGTCAGAGGGAGCAGCCAAAGCCACTGGCAAGCACCTGCTCCCAGCCCTCAGGAAGCCAGCGCTGAATTTAGCCCCACAGCAGCCGAGCTGCGGAGAGACAGGATTTACAGGCAATTGCCTGCAACCACAGTCTGCACCAGCCCCAGCACACCGCCTGTAACCAATTCTGTTTCTGCCAAATAGCTGGACCTGGGAAATTGCAAGGAAAAGAGCTTAACCCCAGGAAGCCGGGGTTTGGGATCTTTTTAGGGTTATTTTTTCTTAATCAGTACATTTGGGATCTATTACCCCATGACTTTTAGTTTTTCCCAGTGTGTGGGCTTTATGGGATTTCACCTTCTTTGGGGAGTATTTCAGACTTAGGAGTTTAATTCTGTTATCTTTTTTTGCTTGATCATAAAAACAAAGGCATTGACCAAGAACTTGTTACTTCATGAGGGAAAGAAATCCTATTTCTCTGCTATCTTCCCCAAAAGGCTTGGCTCTTTCTGAAAAATTAATCACCCTATCTTTTACACATTTAAGCTCCTTGGCATTGTATGAGAAATTATCTGTTCCGCACTTGAATCAAGCAAAAGCAACTCCATACGCTTGTCCTTAATCTCTCTTAGTTTTCTTCCAATTAGATGCAATCTTTTTTCCAATACTCTAATTAATACTTCCACATTAAATATTAGGCCTTGTAAGAGAAAAATCAGCTGTAATATAGTCACATCAAGCCAAACAGGATTTTCAAGCCCTTGCCCTTAATCTTTCTTTCAATTTTCTGCCATTTAGAAACAATTTTTTTCCCCCAACACGCTAATGAATGCAAATGATATTCGTGATTAGTTAGTATTATGCTAATCTGAGCCTGGAATTTACCTAAATCTGCATGGTGTTGTCTGAGCACCAGATTGCTTTGGGTTTCTGAGGAAAATTACATTAGCCTGCCAGATGTACAAAACATGATAGAGTAGAAATCTGAGCAAATAATCAAGATTACATTAGTTTTGTTTCTTAATGAACAACTGTTGGCATTAGGGATTACAGACAAATTATGGTTTTCCTCTCTGAGCTCAAGCAGCTAAGCAGCTGTTGTGAAGGTCCCCTTTTCCTGACTACCCCTAAATAGATTGGGAGCCACTAGGGCAGGGGGAAAGCATCTAAAATTTCACATAATTTAATTTGTTCCATTACCAAGTAATCATCACTCCGAGGCCCACAGCTAACCTCCAAGTCCCCCCCACCCCCGCCCTGCCCCACTTCTCTCTGGAATGCAGGAGCAATTCAAATGAGTATCTGGGGCAGAAACTCAATGTGTTTTTCTTCTCTCCTGGCTTTGGAGGGACATGGGTTACACGCCTCCAAGGCGTACCTGCTTTCTGTACTCTGTGGGCCACTTTCCAAAAGGGTGCCTGCCTAATTCCTGCTACTTGGGTGACACAGATGGAATGCGGCTGATAAGGATTCTGTAGGTAACACAGTACATCTGGCCACAGTTTCATAGGCTGGGTAAACCAGAAATTCACAGAAAACAGCAGCCATCTGAGCTTAGACCCTTGTCCTGTGTTACTTGATCTATGTCTGTGAAGTTTCACTATAATGAAATCCTTGTCCTGCAGTGGATCTGTGACATGTGGCATGGTGGTGGTACCAATGGTGTATAGATGGGAGTGTTTTCATAGTCCATGGCCCTGTTCCTGAGCATTTTTTTCCATTAAATTAATCAGCAAAATAGAACTATGTGCTATTTTCAGGCCAAGAGTCACATGCTCTCTTACCACTGGGTCTTTATATATGCTGATCTCTCTGTAGAAATGAATCTTCTCCCCTCTCTTCTTTGTCACTGGAGAAACTACACCATCTCTAAGATGAATTAGGTACCTCTCTTACGTGGCTTTATGACAGCCAATACCTCACCAACAAAGGACTTGTCCCACTGCATCCCCCACTTTATGGAAGTTCCATGAGGAAGGGAAGGAAATTCATCTTCATACAGTTTTTGGTGCATTCTCTGTGCAAATTTGTTGACAGAGTGATTAGATTTATGCCATTGCAAATGCAGTGTTAAGAGGAAGGCAAAAGTTTGAGTCTATAAACCACTGTAAAATGGATGTTTGTAATAAAATATTGGCAACAAGGTCATAGCAAAGCTATGTATGTTTTGTATAGTGGCTAAGGACCTGTCAACCCATGGCCTTATGTTTTGGAGGAAGATAACTAATGAAGAACAGGTGTTTGTGTTTATGGGCACAGGCAGCTCTTGACTTGCTCTAGTTGGCTAAGCACAGCTGCCTTGAGAATGGAACTTCTCTTCCTGCCTCCTGTCTCCACCTTTGTGATCATTCCCCACCCAGTGAGAGACCCATTGCTGGTGAGAGTCTCATTTTTATTTTTAAATCAACACCACCTATTATTCAACTGGATAGCCTAAATCCCCTAAGATTCCATCATGAACAAGTATCGAGTGGTGGGATGCCGGATGCACTGGCAGGAGAGAAAGAACAGAGTAGAAAAAAGAAAGAAGAAGAGGAAGAAGTCTGTTAGGTCCGCCTGCAGCCGTAACCCTCAGCCCTCACTACCTTTGTCCCATAGTTTCAGGCATGGGAAGAAACCCAAAGAAAGGAAGGTGGAGAGAAGGGGAACCAAGTCATCAAGGAAGAAAAGCTTCTTCCTTTCCTGCCTCGTCAGTAATAGGAAGTGAAAGAGGAGAGGGACAAGGAGGAGGGAGGAGTAAAGGGTACCAGCTGCTCCTCCTCCACCTCCTTAGCACACTCCAGGGGCCCCAGGCTGTACTACTGGTTCTCAACTCCCCTTTCTGAAGCAGACTCCGTCCCTTAGAGATGGGGAATTCCTTCTCCCCTGTTGAGAAAGGGGCTGATGAAAGGAGGAAGGGCCCTGTCCCTGAATCAGATAGGTGCTATGCACCTACCCTGGTTGCCTGGAGCCACTGCTGCACCTGGTACCCTGTGGGTGAAACTGTCTTTGATGTGTCCTTTGAGGACCTACTGCACACGTTATAGAATTTTTGACTGACTGACTCCTGGTGAGCTTCAGAGCCCAGCTCGTTTGTAAGTGATGAGTTTGTTTAGAGGCACCTCTATGAAAAGCAGAGCTGACTTTATAAATGTATGTATTATTAATTGATATGTATATAATTTATCAATTGGGTGTCCAAAGCACCAATGATGAGCTAAGAAACTGGCACCTAAGGCAAGCTCAAGTTCATTCAACATGTCTTGTAGATGACCCCTGACCAAGGATACAGGGGCATGGGAGAAGTCAAAAGAAGAAACATAAGGCCACGAAAAACCTGATCTGTTTCCCAGAAATTTACCACTGAGTTCAGCGGAAACACGAATTCAGTGACACCTGTATACAGACTTACATAGACAGGAACTCAGAGTCTAGGAGAAGTCACTTTGTCAGTGGAGTCTTTCTGGAACTGAAGTCACTGACTTAATAGCTAAGAATCATTTCTCCTACATGTAGTTTCAATGGCTTTTTTGGTAGGAAGAAGTTGATTTTAATTTTTAACCTTATTTTTTGCTTTTCCTTACATGTAGGATTTATTTATTGTAAAGCATTGCAGTTATATTTTATATGTGGTTAATGATATTAACATGAAGACTTTCTATACACTGGGCAGGCCTATGTATATTAACTCAGCAAATCCTTATAACAGCCTTCAGAGTAGATCCTGCTACCATCTCCCATAATGTGATAAAATGAGATGGAAGAAGTTGAGAGGGAAAATAATGTGTACACCTTTCATTTTTAATTTCCCACTGAAAACATAAAGAAATGTTTTCCTTAACTGTTATATATAACAGTTAAGGAAACTGAGGCACAGAGAGGTTATATCATCTACATTTATCCCGCTGGTCAATAGTATATTTGGGATTTGATCCCAGGTAGTCTGACCTCAGAAGCCCAGACTCTTTATGGCTTTTGCAAATACATGCCATTCTGACTCCCAACATTATCTGAAACACCCTCCAAAAATCACTTTTATATTCTATGCTCTCTTCCATTTTAATTTCAGCTGCCCCTCAGTTCTCTCCTTTAAAAATATTATAAAATGCAGATTACTGAGAATATGAAGTTTCCATATTCTAAAGAAAATATTTATACTTTCTCACTTTCATCCATTCCATATGGGGCTATGCAAAGTGCAACAACTATTACCTTACAAAGCACTCAGATTTCCTTCCACTAAGAATTTCAGGGGGAAGAAAATTCTTTAAGAAAACACCCATTTCATCCTCTTTTTTTTTTTTTTTACCAAAAGGCTATTTCTTTATGTTTTTAGTGGGAAATTAAAAATTAAAGGTGTACAGCCTATGTTTGATACAGGATACAGGATGCTTGGGGCTGGTGCACGGGGATGATCCAGAGAGATGATATGGGGTGGGAGGTGGGAGGGGGATTCAGGATTGGGAGCTCGTATACACCCATGGTGGATTCATGTCAATGTATGGCAAAACCAATACGGTATTGTAAAGTAAAATAAAGTAAAAATAAAATTAAAAAAAAAATTAAAGGTGTACACATTATTTTCCCTCTCAACTTCTTCCATCTCATTTTATCACATTATTTGCAAAATGACGGCCTGTCCTATAAAGTGTTAACTCTCTGATGAAGATAAGAATTCAGCCTGTGTTATAAATATGAACCCAGCCCAAGAGACATCCTGTTCTTCTTCCAAGGGCTGACCAGACTGGTTCTTTTATCCTTCTGTGTGTGTGTGTGCGCTCAGTCATGTCCAACTCTTTGAGACCCCATGGACTGTAGCCCTCTGGAAGCAGCTCACAGGAAAAAAATCTCAGTAGAACGATCTGCAGCCACAGACCCCCAAGCAATCACTCTCTTCTAATGAGTATGGAATTCCTTTAAAAGGTGAGGTTCAGATAATAGAAGACCTCTAAACATAAGAATGTGAAGCACGGGTATGCAGAGAGCAAATGCAACCTCGGAGAACATTCACCTTCACTAGGTATTTTTCAAACCATGTATCATGACCCACTAGTGGTTCAATATATCAGTTTAGTTAGACAACACCTTCATTTGAAAAGATGAGAGAGAATAAAATAAAAACTATTAAAAGCACATTACAGGTATTAGGAGTAAAGAGTGTTCAATGAATGCCGAATTTTCATTCCACATATTTATACATGTGTGTATTAGGTTATGATGAGAGGCCCATAAAAGTTGAAAACTACTGCATTTCATCTGCTTCTTCTAGTGGCTCAAAGAGGCAGGCAGGGTTCAAAGGTTAAATGGCTTCCTTGCGCTTACAGACCAGCTCAGGAACATCCATCTAGCTTTGACTCTCAGTGCCACTGTCATTCCACTGCCCCCACTGATTCAGGACAAGAAAATAAAGCCAAATGAAAGAAAGCCGTAACACTGTTAGCCCAGCAGCGAATGATGCTTCCAGGGTACTGGAGGCAGGGCAGGACAAAGGATTCAGAGGTCTTACAGCCTTTTTGAAACTCTCAACAGCACAGTCGAAGGAAGGTTTCCAAGAACTTCTAATTAAAAGATGAATAAGTTATGAGATCTAACATACAGCATGGTGACTATACTTATCAGTACTGTCCTGTATACTTCGAATATGAGAAGACAGCAGATCATAAATGTTATTACCATACACAGACACAAATACAGGTAATGAGGTGATGGAGGTGTTGACAAACCTTACTGTGGTAGTCATTTCTAATATAAAATGCATCAAATTATCACAATATACTCCTTCAACATATATAATGGTGTTAAGTTTATCTCAATAAAGCTGGAAAATAATGAACCCAAGAACTATTTTTTCATATTTCAAAAGCCTTTCAGAAATGGTAGGTTTATCCAGAATGAGGCGACTAACTAAAACGTCAAGTTCCTTTTCTCTGGCTAGAACTGCATCAACCCCATGTGGTAACGTGGGTTGTGATGCGCTGATCAGATGTTCTTTGGTGTCTCTGGTTAATCCCGATGTGGGGAGGGGCCGATGCACTGACTCTCGCTCATGGCACTGCCTGTTATTAACTGTAAATTTGGGCAAACTGCTTAAATCCTCAGAGCTTCCATTTCTTCTGCTATGAAATAGAAGTTACATCTACCGTTCAGTATTGTTGCAAGAATTAAATAAGATCCTATACAGGATGTGCCCAGCAGAGGAGCTGGTACCTAGAAGTGCTTGTGAAGTCACTCAGTTGTGTCCGACTCTTTGGGACCCCATGGACTGTAGCCTACCGGGCTCCACCCTCCATGGGATTCTCCAGGCAAGAGTACTGGAGTGGGTTGAAATGGTCATATCTTAAAAAATGCAATAACTCACAGTTCAATAAATGCAACTTGCTCAGTTAATGGATTCTTTCACAATACAGGGTAGAGGTGGAAACAGAACAAAGGAAGTACCCTTGGGGGTGATGGTGAAAACTGATACCTTTGGAACAACTTAGCCCCTATAAGCTGCCTGTTTGCTGAGAGACTGGGATGCTGTTTTCTTATTCCTTGCTTGGAGAAATGGCTTTGGTCAAAACCTTTTGGATGCTCAATTATTATTCACCTTACCCATTGATAGTCTTTTGGCCCAGCGTTTAGAGAATATTAATCAATACATCAGCAACATTTCACTACACCCATGCTGTTGTTTAAAATTCCCTATTAAAGCTTAGAAAAAGGCCTATCAGCACGAGCAAATGTTTTCAAAGCACCTGAAAAGAAAAGTACTTGCAAGTCTTTGAAAAGGGCCCAGTCCACGTAGATGACTGTTTTTTCACTTTACCTCATTTCTCAAAATTATTTAGAAGTTGTTAGTGTTGTCGCTTCAGTTGTGTCCAACTCTTTGCAATCCTATGGACTGTAGCCCGCCAGGCTCCTCTGTCCATGGGATTCTCCAGGAATACTGGAGTGAGACTTTATCTCCAGGAATACTGGAGATAAAGTGACAGGAAGCATCCCAAACCGGCAAATGTGGCTGGTTCTGAACTGATTGATTGATTCGTTAATTAATTTATGACGGCACAGCAATAATTACAAGCTACTGTTTGTCAGCCAAATCACTTGTGAGGAAGTCAGAGGTTCACATCTGTGTGCATGTCCCAAGGATCAGTGCATTGCATGAGATTGGTTGGCTTTTTTCCCACTAAAAGTTAACATGTGTCATCAATATTCCAGCGTTTGTGTGTGTAAACTAATTGATCGAACATTCATGCTACATAAACATGTGGCTTGTATAATGTGGGGTACCATTTATAAACATCTTTGGTGCCAAGAAAATGAATAGTCTCACATAAGGTAATTAATGTCTTATTGGAAAAATAAAATGGCAATTTAGTGTTATTCCTTCTACTTACGGAGCAAATCTGAGGAAATTTTACAGAGGAGAAAGAAGTTTGTGTGAGGTTGTTCAGATTTATCAACAATAGCTAATGAACTGTGACTCTAGAAAGTTACAAATTATTTTCCTCTGCAATGCATGCTATAACACACACACTGTTGTTGTTTAGTCATTCAGTAGTGTCTGACTCTTTGCGACCCCATGGACTGTAGCCCACCAGACTCCTCTGTCCATGGGATACTCCAGGCAAGAATAGTAGAGCGGGTTGCCATTTTCTTCTCCAGGGAACTTTCCAACCCAGGGATCGAACTCACATCTCCTGCATTGACAGGCAGATTCTTTACCACCGAGCCAAGGAAGCCGTAATATATATGATGTTATTTTAAGCCTTATATTCTCGCATCTGTATCTACCCCAGGTTCACATTTGAGAAATCCAAGTTTATTTTCCTGCGCATAACCTCTACCAGACTAGCTGTCAGCATCAGCATTAAACCTCGACACTTGGTTGGAACACTGAAAACACCTGGAAGGTAAAGCAGACCCTACATATTTAGTAGTCACAGCTCTTTCACTGCTCCTTCAAGCCAGAGTTTCTGCTTTCGAAGAATGACAGTGTTCCTAGATGTTTGCAGTGATGGGAGTGTTTGGGAGCAAAAGTTATGATCCACAATTTTTTCTCCCAAGTCTCTCTACCATCATTTCACATTAAAATATCCAAAAAGAAACTTGGAGGGGGACAGTAAGCAAAAGCAGTTGCTATTATCACTACTTTCTATTAGATGTAGAAATGAATCTTATATACAGGCAGGGGGAGGGTCTGGCCGAGAGGGCTCTCATATTTTCTGGGGGACTCCAGAATACTCTTCCAGGCTCACAGGTCTCAGGAGGAGGGGTGGGGAACCTTCCGGCTTTGGAGATGAAGCTGCAGAGTTTCTAACGCTGGAGCAGCTCTCTTAGCGCTGGCATCAGGAAACAGTGTTCTCAGTTCTCATTTTGACACAGACTTGCAGTCTTTGAAAAGGGCCCAGTCCACGGAGATGACTGTTTTTTCACTTTACCTCCTTTCTCAAAATTATTTAGAAGTTGTTAGTGTTGTCGTTTCAGTTGTGTCCAACTCTTTGCAACCCTATGGATTGTAGCCTGCCAGGCTCCTCTGTCCATGGGATTCTCCAGGAATACTGGAGTGGGTTGCCATTCCCTTCTCCAGGGGATCTTCCTGACCCAAGGATAGAACCCCGGTCTCCTGCATCACAGGCACATTCTTTACCGTCTGAGGCACCAGGTTGGGTACTTTCTTTCTCACTTTGCCAAAGACTCCTGTCCCTCCTAATCTACTGATTCCATTTGAGATTTTGGTTATTCCCAGTGTGTTTTCTTGAGTCCTCATCCAAACACCAGATGTTAAACTGCTAATCCATAACCGAGGGCTTTTCCAATATTACAGTAAAGGTAACACATGTGGAAAGATGATTGAAACCTTAGAGTGGGAAAATAATCAATTCTCTTAAATGAAACTTATATCATCAAAAATAAGAAATTCAACAAAAAGTTCACTTATTCCAAAGTCTTCTTGCTTTAGTCATTTACCCCTCAAAGTATATTAGCCTTTTACAAAATCTCCAAATCTGTAGACCCCTGAAAGGTCTTAGTCACCATGATAGAGGTAGAGTTGAGAAAATAGGAAATGGCAAATGCTGATAACAATGGTTATTTCCCTGCTGGCTGACTTGGTGAAAACCATGGGCCTGTCTGCTGGAAGGGAAATACTATTTTGCAGTTTTAGCTCCTGGACCTTATTCCAACTCTCACCATCAGCTTTAAAACTTTGCTGCTAATTTCACTGTAATTCCTACATGCTTTTAGCACTTAAGTTTCATCTTGACAAGGGCAGCATGGTGTTCATAACTTGGGCCACAGATTAGTCACCAATCAACGCTGATCAACTCAGAACATACTGTGTCTCTTAGTTGAATGGATTAGCAAGGGTCTTGATGCAATTTAGCAATTATTCATTAAGGGCATTTTATGTGCAAAATACTGTTTGAAAGTGTTAGTTAGTAATGTCTGACTCTTTGCAACCCCATGGACTGTAGCCGCCAGGCTCCTCTTCATGGAATCTCCAGACAAGAATACAGGAGTGTGTTGCCATTTCCTTCTCCAGGGGATTTTCCTGACCCAAGGATTGAATCCAGACCCCCTGCATTACAGGTAGATTCTTTACTGTCTGAGCCTCCAGGGAATTTGGTAAATAAGACTTGGTCCTCATCCTCTTGGAGTTTATAATTTTGACTGTATATCTGAGCAATAAATAAGATAAATCTTCTATTCAAACATAATAAATGTCATATGAAAAAGTACAATCATTTGTATGGAATACAGGTTAAACACAGCATACAAACATCAAATATGCTAGGGTGTCTCAGTTCAAACAGTTGTTGATATTGTTACTTCTAACAATTGTGAAAATGAGAGAAAAATCGCATTTGGAGTATACGGTGCTATCCATTATATTATGGCATGAGCTAAATCATTCCCATTATAATACATGCTAAGTGTGAGTTGCAATAATAACTTCATCAAGGAATTACTATAACCTGAGCTTTTGTGCTACAAGAACAAGCTTATATCAATGAAAAATCTAAGAGATGAACTGCAAGGTGGTACAGATGACCCCTGGGAAATTTTCTTTACGTCTTCACCTTAAATATACAAAAGTGGGCAGTGGTTATTGTTATCACTGCTATTGCATGGGATTGGGTGAACTAGAGGTGCACTGTTAGGTGAAGGATTAAGCCCTCTGAATTTAGCAGTAGAATTTGTGAAAAGCATCATGTAACACTTTAGACGGCGAGAATTTTCTCTATGCCTGGTGGAAATTTACAATTATATCATGCTCCAAAACACTGCAAAATTCTGGGAAGCTTTTCTTCACCTACCCATGTTTAACACAACCAGATAATAATATATGTACCTTCGATTGGTTTTGCATTTTACAGTTTTCAAGCATTTATTATGTATTATCTCATTGGAGCCTCACAAAAACCCCATAAGGTAAAGAGATATCATCAAAACTCGAAAATGGAAATGCTTTGCTTGCCAATTTCTTTCCAAAAAATTTCCCCCAGATGGCTTATGACTATAGCGAGTCTAATTGTCTCGAGGAAAGATGAATGGAATCACATTTCCAAAGAATTCAGCCACCTCCAACACTGGAACTGTATAATTCTCAGATTCAGCTGGAGAGGTGGTGAGCTGGGCCACTGGACACACAGGGAGAGCTGAGCCTTGGGAAGAGGTCAGGCTCCAAACCAGAGGGGTAGGCAGGTGCCAAGGAAGCAAGGGCAGAATACCTGACTGTGGTCACAAATCCTGAGTCATAACCCAGGTCACCACATGAGACTGTTGACTGGTGGAGGTGGAGCAGACAAACCTCAGACTTTGTGAATTTCAGTGGTTTTTTTTTTTTTGCCCCCCTATTAATGGCATACACTTCAGTAAGTTTCTTGACCTCAGAGTCCAGTGGCCTGATCTGTGAAATGGGACTGATAATTCCTGTTTCATTGTGCTATGCTGAAAACTGAATGGGATGACAGATATAAATTGCCTCCCCAAGTATCCAGCAAACAGCTGGCAAATAAGAGGCTTATAATAATCATTAAGTCTTCTACCTTTAAAAATAGTATTTTAGTTTAAATTAGCTTAAAATTAATATGCAACATTGATCATTGAATATTGCTAAGCCCCAGGAAATACTTCAGGAGGCTCTGATTTTAAGAAATCTGCTACAATCTACAATGAAAAAAATACTGAATTTTTAGGATTCATTTAATGCAGTGGTCCCCAAACTTTCTGGCAACAGGGGCTGGCTGGTTTTGTGGAGGACAATTTTTCCACGGACTTGGGGAGGGTGGTTTTGGGATGATTCAAGCACATTGCATTTAATATTCACTTTATGTATATTATCATTATTATATCAGCTCCACCTCAGATTATTGGGCATTTAATTCAGAGGCTGGGACTCCTGATTTAAAGTACACAATTCCCACCAAAAAAGTTTAGATGAATTCAAAAAGTCGACATGGTTATGAGAGCCCCATAGGAAGTACTAGAGTTATACTTACTTAAGCCACCTCATGTATTTTTGGAGCACCTAATAAGTATGCAGACTAAAAGCCTGTATAGTCACAGCTTGTTGTAGCCCCTTGTGCCATGAACTTGGTATTTACACTGCATTCACCAGGTGCCTCACTGACTCCATCTCATTCATCCTCACGACAGGTTGGAGCGACAAGTAATGAGTATGATTATCTGCACTTTACAGCTGGCTCTACCAGCCACAAGAGGAGCAAATTCATTTGCCAGAGGTCACCAAATCTACGTTTCCCAGGATTCAGTCCTGTGCTCATAAACATATCCATTATGTTATAACCTCAGAAAATGAACGTAGCACTGAGAAATTTTAAAAATGCTTTCTGAATAAAGTCGTATTTTAGAGAGGTGCTGGGTTGAAATTTGTGTTAGAACATAAGAAATGAACATTGTTATTAAAGCTGTCCATTACATGATATGCTAAATCTGCCCTATTATAAAGCATGCTAAGTATAAGCTGAAATAACAATAATGATCATAGCTAACATTTACTGAGCTTTTTCTGCTTACTCTTTACTAAGCACTTAAAATCCAACAAGATTTTAAATGCTATGTTAGTAAAACACATAATATAGCTACACATATGCCTTAAGAGAAGTTCTTGTGAAAAGAACTTTGGCACTGAAGTGCACCACCCCATTTTGCACATTGAGACAGAGGAAGATAATTCTCTTTCACTGACCTGGTATATTTTCACTGGTATAATTTTCCTATATCCAAGTTCATTTTCTCAGCCCCTCAAAATATATATTATAAACCACAGTATAGCAAAATGTCACAAAATAGTCTCGGGATTAAAAAATGCCTACAAGATAGTGCTTGACACCATCCATCATCTTCCAGAAATACACTGTAGTTTCAATGACGTTGTAAGCATCAGATGTCTTTTTTTTTTTTTTTGACTAGTCTCTAAACTGGAAAATCAATACCAGCTTTCCCATAGATTGAAGAGATAACACTTCTTGAGAACATGACCCTTTGCTTCCAAAAACAAACTGAAAAAAAGGATAGACAAGCACTTTGTTTCCTTACTCACTGATTAATAACCATCTAATCACTATTTATTAGGGTAGGATCCAAAAGATATTTTTCCTTATGCAAAGTGCATATGTTGAATTTGTTTTACAAGCACATATGTGAAAAGAAACCATGAAAAATGAAATAAAAATCATTCTGAGGGAAAAGTGTCTTGGAAGAACATTAACATATTTGTATTCAATTACATCTTCTGTACAGTTTATTTTTATTTAATATGCTAAAATATGGTATGGTATGGTATGGTATGGTATGGTATGGTATGGTATGGTATCACAAATGAAAATATATCACTAAAGAATATAGGTATGGAAGACATATAATAAAAATCCGAACCTACCTTTG
The DNA here is from genome assembly GCA_006410635.1 of Cephalophus harveyi. NCBI lineage: Eukaryota > Metazoa > Chordata > Mammalia > Artiodactyla > Bovidae > Cephalophus > Cephalophus harveyi. The sequence goes on along the minus strand of SJYT01003639.1, from coordinate 32,037 downwards.
ATAAATTTTGAAATATTAACAAAATATGAACATTATTTACAGATGTTGAAATCATGGTTTTCACTCAGACATCACCATCATCATTATCATCATTTTGTTTTTTGACTCAGAAACTGATATTTAATAAATTCTTAGTCTTTATCCACATCATTTATTGCACAGGAGATGGATTAGGTAATGGTAATGTTAACATGTTAACATTCACCCACAAGACTAAGAGAAAGTAGAGGAAAGACATATTAACTACCTTGGGTAGTGAGTGACAACTCTGCAAATTTAATATCTACATGTTTACTGATGTAATAAAAGAAACAGAAATCATTCTGAAGCTTTCACTAATCTAGGTATCCCCTGCTTATAACATAGGGACCTAGGTTTGATTCCAATATGGAGAAAGAGTCTTGCTTGCCTCTCTCCACCTGGAACACTGTCTGGAATATAGTAAGTTCTTAAATATTTGTTGAATGAAACGTAAGTTTTATAGCTTTTAATTCTGGAAATAAATGTATAGACATAATATCTTCATGTAACTAGTTGACATGGTTATTATCTATACTGTTTGTATTAGTTTCTATTCTATCTCTAAAGGAAATATAATAAAATTCAAAATTAAATATTAAATTTTGATTTTTCAGATATACATTTGTATGGCTGGTAGCTTACAAAACAGTGTGAATGTATCAGTAGGCTAGGTATGAAGCTTCTCATAAATAATTTTAGCATGTTAATTAGGTTGTTTAGGAACTCTTGTAGTGAAGTAAAATAAAATGCAGACTAACGTATACTAGTTCTAGCATTTGTAAGAAGACACATTAACTTTATAATTTTCAGTTAAAAATAATAGTAAACCAAAGTTCAACTTCTCAAAGACTTTAGAGAAATATTCGCTGTGAAAATAGTCTCTTCAATGTTGTTGTATCTATACTGATACTTGTTGTCAAGTCACTTAATTAAAATTTGTATTGAGAATAGGATTTGATTTTTAGAACAATAAAGTGATGAGTTTA